>OZ020282.1:9270460-9490129 GCA_963971205.1 Aethes cnicana
TACAAGACAAAAAAATCATGAATTATCTATGTATGTAACTGATACTAATAAAAGAAATGCAAATTTTCAAGATTTTTATTAGTCCTTAAAAATCCTGTGTGATCGTACTGTGAAACTAGATCATGGTTCATTTCATAGAAACGCCTAATGAAAGTGAGTTTCACACCATCCATACAACTATTTTAAGGTTAAAATACACATCATTTTATCAAGGGATTTGATAAATGGCGACTTTTTGTAGAACGACAATGTCCTTTTTACTATTCCATGTGGGAAAGGGACATCCACATGAAATGCTTGACTTTATCGCTATAGGGTAAGTCGCCATCGGTCATGCCCTAAGCTCATAATCAATACTATTATTATAAACGAAAAAGTAACTCGAGTCTGTCTTTCTGTCTGTTACCCCTCCACGCTTAAACCTAGGCTACTTTTTATCCCGCAAAAACACATAGTTCCCGCTGGAACGTTATAACCGAATCGGAATCGCGGGTAGAAGGTAGTTATGAATAAATCCTCTAAGATGGTTCAAAAACTACCATCAATGGTCTTTTTATCTAAGTATATTGTTTTGTTAAGAGCACCGTCACATTCTCTATTTTACCCTATGGTTGACTGGTAGAGAATGCCATTGGGGATAAAGTGCGCCATTTGTACATATTTGTTTTCTTGTGCAAAAAAGTTTAAACAAATAAATGGTCAAATAAGGTCACCGAGATATGAATGACCGAGTTGGTAAGAGATTTACCTTGCGAGGCGGTCTGCGAAGAGGCGGGGCGGAGCGCCAGCGAGGCGCCGGCGGCCAGGCCGCGCGGCACGTGGCTACCTCCACTTTTGGTCACTAGCACTCCGGGACTCGCATTCACTGTCGACAGGACTGCAACACACAAATTTGCGTCTCGCAGATATCACTTTTGTATTTTAATTATAGTTTGAAACTTTTGATGAGGTTTAGGGGCCTGCTTTTGCAGTTAGATGTGTGATGAATATTAGATAATACTTCAGACAGGGTAATGTAGGTTCACTGAAGAAGATTCATATGAATAATATTGATGAAGCTTTATGAGATTGGAAACACGTTTTGGACACCTCTCTGATATTCAAACTGTCTGTAGGCAACAGAGATCACTCTCCATCTGCCTTTGTTCGTCTACTACTCTATATTTACCAATAATAACCTGTATTTTATGAATAAAAATATCAGGGCTTGTAACCGGTTAATTTAAAAAACCCTGAAATAGCCAAATATTTAGAATTATTTTATACTCTTTATGTGGAACTCCATAGTGAATTTAGGTTATTACTTCGTATTATTTTATAGCCTTATTAAACATGAAATAGTAAACGAAAGAACAATAAGAAAACCGGTTAATTTGTATGGGGGCAAAAACCGGTTACAAGCCCTGAAAAATATGCAGAACCTTAAGTATATAAATCTAGTTTATTCTGTTTGCTCTAAAATGTAATCAATTTACCTGGCCTTGTGGTGTGATGGGGCAAAGGCGGCAGCACCCTGACACTAGGTGGCAGGGTTCGCACCGCGGAGCTCACCACCAAGTTTCCCGAACCGCTCACCAGCTGCCCACCCAGGCTTCCCACATTCAATACCTGTACAAACAAAAATAATAGATTTTGAGTAAATTAAGGAAAAATTTCAAGTGTGATAAAGCTCAATATATAAATCAATTAATCAATCAGAGTTGAGTTGCATTCTTATCTCATGAGAAAGAAAAATAGAAGGAGTTTCATTAAGTAAAAGAAAAAGAAAGAGTCTACATGAAATTTAACATGCTAAGAGTACCTAAAAACCATGGACCCACCTCCCTAGTCCATTTTGGTTGCAAATTAGGCTGCTTGCATGTAAAAGAGTGGTGATTATTTATTTAAATTCAAAATAAAATTACTCAAATCAATTTACGTTTTTTTTTTTACTTTAATAGTAATTAATTAATCACACTATAGTAACTTGTCTGTAATGGATGGCTTAGATAACTATAGATTTAAATATGTTTTATCTTTATGAGACTATATTGAGATATAGCTATAACTATATTGAGACATCAATGTGAGAAATTTATAAAAAAGAGCGGTTCAAATTCCTCTGAAAATGGTTCTTTTCATTAATTTTACTGTAATGTCTTGGACCTATGTATGGAGGGCTAAACAAAAACACAAAACACAACAAAAACAGCTGGGATCTAATTTAGAAATCCCATACCTACATTTGGTTTTATTTATCAAACATTAGAAAATACTTATTTCAAAATATACCTGAGCTCCACTGACAGGTGATGCTACGCTGACTTGCACATTTGGGCAAGAACTGGACACTTGAACAGAGAGCTGTGTGCCTTGGCTGATGATTTGTGTCGCTGGCTGCAGTATTTGGCCCGCACCAATCAGTTGGGAGGGTGTTATGATCTGCGAGCTTTGTCCCAGCAACTGAGAGCCCTGGCTGACTATCTGAGTGCCTTGCAGGATCGGAGACCCGCTGACAATCATCTGTTGCTAGAAAAGATGGTCTATCAGCCATGTTTGAAAACCATAGTATAAACATTTTTAATCCCTCATTTTTAAGTCCATTATTTTTTATTTTATTTTTATTTTCTTTATTAAGGGAAACAAACAGCTTAAAATATTACATAAGATGACTTAAACATTTAAGTGGTGCAGATGCCAACAAAGTTTCCACTGATGGTTAGATCATGCAAAAATTACGAACTTAAAGCTAGCCACTATACGATTTCCTGTCTTTATTTTCGACTAAAGACAGTATTAATTTCGGAAAAATACTAAAACTATTTTAAACAGAACAAAATGTGGTATGAATACTATGTATTGCTTAAGGCTGCTATGAAGCTACGGTAACTATCGTTAAAAATATTGGTGTGTTTATAATGGCCATCATGTATAAGACAAGTTCTTACAAGGAAGCGATTCATAGAGTAGTTAGTTCTACAAAATTTTAGAGCGAATGTGTTTTTGGAGCGACTACTTAAACAACAACATTTAAAAGATATATTGCTAAGAAGATAAGGAGAATCTACAAAACTGTTAATGATTTTATAAAGCAATATTATACGGGCAAAAAATGAACAAAATGGCAGAGTTAAGGCGGCACCACCCTAACACTAGTAGATTGCTTAATGGAAAAAATGGAATAGAACATGGAATTTATACCAGACCATTGAACTAAAAAGAAATACAGCATTGAAAGGAAGAAGTACAGATCAGAAATTTCATGTTACGTAGTCAGAATTGTTATTGTTTATGAGTTATAATATCTTTCATTTAGTAATACCCAACAGTTGTGGTTCTCTCATATGACCTGAACTATAAACAGAACTAAAATAGATACAATGAACAGTGGAATGAACAGTGCAATGTGATATGTATACAAAATCATTTGCGTAGGTATGTGATAGTAGAGTGCGACTGACCAACTAAATTGTAAAAAGCAAGTAAAAACAGAAGTTACCTGAGAACCGACGCCAGAAGCCAGGATTTGAGTCGCAGGCCTAATAAGGCCCATGGACCCAGCGTGGGTTATTATTTGACCCGCACCGGAGGTTTTCGCTTGGCTAGTGATTAAATGAGTCATTTTCACATCTGCATTGGGTACACTTTTAACGATAGTGATTTTCTGAGGTGCCAGATCAATGGGATACATTTTGCCAGTAGTAATTGTTCGTTCATTCTCTAAATTATTACTCATGGTTCACCACTACACCGATCCCGTCAATACAACATGATACAGTGTGTGATAGGTCATGAAAACAAAGTTTTCACAGTTATTTAATTTAGAACTATAACAACTTTTACTTCAGAAATGTAAACGGAGACGAAAAGAACGCCAATATAAACGTCAAACAAATGACTTTTCTTATACCATAGACAATTGGATATTCTGATATTTAAAAAAAAGTTGTTTGATTATGTGATTATTTTTGATAACATAAATTTCTGTTTAAATTCGCAAATTTAAAACTACATCGATAATTGTCCTCATAATGGTTACTTTCTTTGTTTCGTCTCGCTAATATTGATGCTGAACGGAACACAACCCTAATTTATGGTTAGGGCAACATTAACACTTGTCAATTTTATTTAAAAAAAATGCAGAAGTTATCAATGGTTTTATGGAACGCCATGGCGGAGCGTGTTGGTGACGGTGATTTTTCAAAAGAAAATATACAAAAATTTAACAATGAAAGACGGAGTAGTAAACAGTGGGTGAAACTTAACGTCGGAGGAACTTATTTTCTAACCACCAAAACTACCTTATCCCGAGATCCTAATTCGTTTTTGTATCGATTAGTTCAAGAGGACAGTGACTTAATTTCAGACAGGGTATGTAGATTTAAATATTCCGTATTCATGATATTTTATGGTTTGATATTTAACAAAAAAAATATCGAAATTATTGTTTTAGGATGAAACTGGCGCTTATCTCATAGACAGAGACCCAACGTATTTTTCGCCAGTGTTGAATTATCTACGACATGGTAAACTGGTTATCAACAACGACATTGCCGAAGAGGGAGTGCTGGAAGAAGCTGAGTTTTATAATATTACGGAACTCATAAGATTAGTTAAAGAAAGAATATGCTTAAGAGAGAGAAGGCCATTGAAAGATTCGAAGAAACACGTGTACAGGGTTTTGCAGTTTCATGAAGAGGAACTAACGCAAATGGTGTCGACGATGTCGGACGGATGGAAGTTTGAACAGCTGATTAATATTGGTTCACAGTATAACTATGGCAATGATGAGCATGCAGAATTCTTGTGTGTGGTCAGCCGAGAGTGTGGCAGTTCGCTCAACAGCAACGATGTGGAGCCCACTGACCGTGCCAAGGTGCTACAGCAAAAAGGTTCACGGATGTGAGCTCCACAAATAATTTCAGAGACTGTTAGTTTTGTGTGAAATGTGTATATAAACATTTGTAGTGTGACCAGTCTGTTTCTTCCTTAACTTACATTTTTGTAATTTGTTTAATTATAAAACAATTAAATCTCAGTTTGTGAAATGTTAATTGAATGAAGAAGTCAATTATATGGCAACTGGTATCTTGGCTAATATGAAAACTAGATAAATACTCAATTTGATATAAATGAATTCAGAGAAATTACTAATTTTAATGTAACTTTGTTTTACATTATGTTTTCGAGTCGAGTAAAATTTAGTCATTAAGTTAAAAGTTATTTGTAAATGATAATACCGTTTTTTAAAATAATTTCTTTATATACCTATGTTGGAAGTGGTTCTGCCTGCATTCCACACATAGGCACTCCACTAACACTCACTGTTGAAAACCTATTTGGAAGTTAAAAAATATAGTTTTTTTTTACAAGCTGGACTTAGACATTTTAGATTTGGCAAGCAAGGATCCAAACTTTAACATGGTGAATCTTATTCAAGATTCTATTAATAGGAAAACAAGTAGTTGGTTAATTCTCTTTTTAGAGTGGTTGGGTGTTATGTAAGCTAGGTATGTATTTTGAAATAATACAAGCAACTAATACATGGTCCTTGGTTGTTGGTAGTGGTGAATATGAGTAAAATGGTTGTTTTTGTAATGAACTTGAAACTGCATGAGGCCTTTATTATTCATTCAAGACATTTTGTAAATAATGAAGCATTGATCCATAACCAGTATTCCAAGATAATATGCTCATTTGAAAAATATAAAATTTTGTTTCCATAACAATTGTTTGATTATGTGGTTACTAATTTACTATGACTCATTGAACAAAGTAAACCAAAATGGGATGGAGGGAGGGCTGGCATACTAGTGAATCAATACAATCGCTTTGAATCTAATTAGCAAACCTACTTGTATCAAATCCAATTATTAGATTACAGACAGCTTGCCTGTTTATTGAGGAAGTAAATGAAAATAAAAACAAATTTCCTCTTATTGATGATGCCTTTATTTCACTGATGTAAGTAAACAAGTGACTGAGAAAGATTGATTTGACACGCCTTCCCTTACATTATTGTTAATTCTAAGTTATTCAATTCAATTTCATATATATAAATCTATTACACAAATGTTTTTTAAAAATAAACATTATCGCTTTTTAAACTTACGATATTAAATTACATATTTAATTATAAAATATTGCATTTTAACTGCACTAAATACAAGTTAACAAGACAACCTACACTCTTCTGTAGAGATAACAGATATTATCAAAATACAGAAATGTTACACACTCTTGTAAGGCAATGGGGGTTTATTGTTTGTGGTTTTGAAATTATAGCTAATTTTGTATGATTAGTCATAGATGAATTGGTTTGGCGGCGCGCGGCTAGCACCAGTCGGCCATGTAGGTGAAGTCGTGGAAGAGCTTGTGGTCCGTGGCGCTGAGCGGACGCGGCTCCTTAGGCGGCGTCAGCACCGCCGCCTCCGACGTGAACTCGCTGTCGAAGTTGCTCACGTCCTCCAGATTATTAATAGTTGGCACAAACGGTGGCTTCACTTTACGAAGAAGTAATTGCTCCCAATTTACATTGCGGAAGAATGCCTGCTTCTTCACATCTTCGGCGTCCCTCTCGGACGACCCCAAACGTCGCTCGGGATTCTTTCTCAAGAGACGACGCATTAACGCTATCGCTTCCAATGACAGAGTCCTCGGATAACGGACTTCGTCGTTCACGATCGAGTCGAACACCTCCCCTTCGTCTTCGCCCGGGAAAGGCGACTCCCCCACTAGCATTTCGAATATCAATACACCGAGGCCCCACCAGTCGACGGCCCGTGTATATGATGTCTCTGTCAGCACTTCGGGAGCGAGAAATTCCGGGGTACCGCAAAACGTACCAGTACGGTCACCCCAACCCATGCCTTCTTTACAAAGACCAAAATCGGCAATCTTAACGTATCCTTCTGTATCAAGAAGCAAGTTGTCTAACTTTAAATCTCTATAAATAATATTATTTTCATGTAAATACTGTAGGCCCAATACAACACAAGCTGCATAAAATACTGCCCTGGGTTCAGTGAACACATCTGCATGAATATGCATCATAAGATCTCCACCAGCTGCATACTCCATTACAAAACAAACATGTTGGTCAGTCTGGAAACATGCAAACAGGTTAACCAAAAATGGATGCCTGATTGCATTAGCTACCTCGAAAATCCTTTTTTCGGACAATAGAGAATCTACTTCATCTCTGGCTATTATATCACCTTTTTTTAAAGCTTTAATTGCGAAATATTCATTTGTAGATCGGTACTGAGCTAAGATCACTTTACCGAAATGACCTCTTCCTAGAACGCTTAGTAATCTGAAGCATTCCATCGACATCTCTCCAGAGGATTGGCGGCGCGAATCAAGTTCTCTGACGGTCTCTATAACCGAAGACGATCGGGATGACGATATCCTCATGTTGCTAGTTACCTCCACAATCTGATCTTCATTACTGGGGAACTCTAGAACCAGCTTTGGAGACGGTGAGGGAGGATACTCGACTAAAGGATTGTCGCTTGACGGCGTCTGTGGCTCTTTGGGTGCAAAGTTGTCCCGTGCATAAGAATCCTCTAAAAACGCAAATGCTTCCTGTAGTTCCTTCTCCATCCGCAGCGTTGAGACATGCGGGGGCGGGAGGGTTGGTTTGGGTGGCGGCGTGGCGGGCACTGGCGGCGTCGTCGGCAGCCCAAGGGGCCGTACTCCGGCCATTCCGCCGAGGGTAGTGTTTGGATTCTCAACATCTTTATTGTCAGTTGAACCAAATTGAAGGTTGAGTTGTTGTGGTGGAGTAATGTGGGCTGTTTGGATATTATTTTGTATTGAAGGTGAAGACCGTTTCAAGAGCCTACCAAGCACAACAGCAGGAATGTGCATTTCTCCATATGATGGTCTTGGAATATTTTTTCCTTGCTGCTTAAATATTTTCCTTTGTCGCTGCAGTTTTGGCTTTCTGGATATGATAGGGTTCAAAAATTTGATTTCAGCAAACAGGAGTCCTTTAGGTTCTAGTTCCAAAGCCATACCATGTCTAATGTCATCAATGAACTCCTCCAACCTTAAGAATTTGACAGCACACAACCCGCGCCAATCCTTCCAATGAACTCCAATTTCGAGTTCCCTTGATTTGTCCAGCTTTATGGTGAACCTGAAACATTTTTTTTTATCCATGACATAATTTCATCACAATGTAAAACTCCCTTTCGGGACTTATCTTGTACAAAATTAGTCATACTACTCGTTCTATGGCATTATGTGTTCTTGATAAGATATGACTAATAAGAAAGGTATCATAAAGATAATATTTCAAGGAAGTACAGGTACAAACCATAATGAGGGCAAATGTAGTAAATTAATATCTATCTGAAGAAACAACAGTAACTGCAGTAGCAACTTAAGTTTTGAAATAAGTTATCAATCCTCAAATATATCTAATTGTATAATTTTAATTGTAAATTGATAATGTATGTCTGTCTTCTACAAAATGAATCATCAATCAATATATATAAACTACTGGTTGTAGGAAGCTCAAATTTCGCATGTAGTCTTTGGGGAGTGTAGAGATAGGGAGCATTAAGAGAAAGTTTCTCAAAATTCCCATGGGGACGGGAAAAATGGTTTAGTTATACCACAGGTCACAGCTAGTCTATAAGAAAAAAATTCCATTACGGACTGGCAGACAAGGTCTTTTGTAAAAAGAAAATCCTCATTACACCCATGCTATGTCGGATTGGGCAACTCGCTGAAAAATTAATTAAATTGAATTACCTTTGATCCCAAGCCTGCTGTGAGCAGGGCCTCCAGCTGGTCTGAGCTACTGTGTGGTTGTCCAACTTCATAACGGCCATTATTTCATTGCTGGTATCCTCTTTAATGCTGTAAGTATACTTCATGGAGTTACGTATCGTCACCCCCTTCACAAATGATTTTAGATCTGAAGGACTTGCAAGAGGATCACGCCTGGTACGCCCAGGTACATCTTCTAAAAGGTCTTGGCATCCCATCAGTCTCACCTCCAGTGTCCCAGTTACTTGTACACAAGGGCTTATCATGGGGGCCGGAGATAGAAATTGTGCTCTGGACCCACTACCAGAGGACAAACTCACATATCCAGGACTGGAACCCGTACTGCGCAACTCATGACCTAATTCTATAAATGCTGCACTCTCAGTGGGTAGTTCTTGTCGGCGCATATCTAACGACCTGCGCAGCAAGTCCAACTTTTGACTGGATTCAAGAAGGCTAGTCTGGGCTTCCTGCAAAGCTTTCTTGTCAGGAACCTTCTTATCACTTTGCAGGAGTCTTATGGCATTCTTAGACCCCTCTACAACAGCTGCCTCGATTCGAAGTCTATTCCTTAATTCAGCAATTCGCTCATCCAGTTGTTGGTCCACTCCACTCATGTCTAAATTCCTGCCATCACCATTGGCACCAGCAGTGTCTCCTTTTTGCTGTTTACTTAGTTTCGAAATGCGCAGTTTGAGATACTCAATTTTGTCCTTTGAGTCTGCAAGCATCTGGTGGGCCTCGGCCAGGAGCTTTTTGTCACGGGACTGCGTGCTGCTGGTGATGCTCTGGATCATGTTCTCGGCGCCCTGCTTCACCTTGAGCTCGATGTTGAGCTGCTTCTCCAGCGAGGCCAGCTTGCGGTCCGCCGTGGCCTCGCCCAGCTGCCGCTGCTGCTGCGCCGCCTCCGACGCCAGGATGATCTCCTCATCGTATGACAAGTCCTCGGGCGACGTAGGGGTCGACTGCCCTCGAGATAACAAAAGTTGAGACTCGAGCTCTTGAAGGTCTGATTTGAGTTCATTCAGCTTTACGTTGGCTTTTTTCACGATATTGGCCACATCAGAGAGCGATCTGCGATCCGTGGCAACTTCGCGTAGTTTCTCAGCACCCTCCTTTATTTTCAATTCTTTACGTATTTCTCTACGTATCACATCCTTGAGTTCCTCCAGTTTAGAGGGCAAAGCTATTTCTGGAATACATTCCGTCTTAATTCCATACTTGACACCCAGTTCGTAGAGAACGGGGTGCCGAATATAATCACTGTGGTAATAACCTGGGTCTGCCATAATTGAGGATGCACAGACTAACGTCAGTTAACCATAATTATGTGGGAAAATATCACTACTATTGCTTGGAGATCACAAAGCGTTCATGAACTTGTAACGTTTGTTTATTCGGTTGCTTTCTGACACGAAATATGAAATCATTGTGTCAAAACGTTAAATTTAAACATAAATATTGGTTAAAAATGCAAAATCACAAAACGAAACACAGCTACGACGATCTACGAAATGAAATCCTCTGAATGAATGACTGATAAATAAATCATAGACAAGACAGACATTGCGTGAATGAATGAATAATTTCTACTTGGGTTGCCATATTTATAATTCGAAGCGATTTTTCCGATTAATCTAATCGAGCTAAAATCCAATCGGATTAAAAACGTGTCTAAAATAATTGCTTAAAATTTGAAATTTAACCGATAAATGTTTTCTGTTGTCATAAACTTAATTCAATTTCATTTAATTTTAGTTCATATATTATTATTCATTTTGGAAAAAAAAAAAACTCTAAACTAGCTTGAATTACGCGGCGCGGTAATCTGTGATGCCAACTTTAACTTTCACTTCCTCCTTTCTTCTATCATTTTAGCCAAGTTAAAATAAAATATACTAAACTAATATCAAACATAAATCGTAAAAGCAAGGAAGTAACGTGATTTGAACGTGACGAATTTGTTTATAGCAGCATATCGTGTTACTTCTGCAGAATATTGAGAAGCGGGCAAACTGTCAGGTCAGGTGTCAGGTGCTGTACCTTGGATGCCTTCTGCTGCTGCGTAAAATGCACATTAAGTTGTAACCCAGTGCCCCGTCGTGCTGGTTCTTCGGCTTCTGCCGTTTGTGACTGAAGAAAATCAAATAGCTGCATATATTTAATGGAACGATAATGCCAGTGAAGGTTGACATAACGCCACCGCCGCCAGCGAACTCCAAACAACCTGGCGTGACCAAGTCTTTGCTGTACAATGGCTCCAAATTTCAAGGGCATCAGAAGAGTAAGGGCAACTCCTATGAAGTTGAGGTGGTTTTACAGGTTAGTACTAAACATACACATCATAGTACCTTCTAGATAACTGTTGTATCACATAACCTTACAATTTAGTTTCACTTGTATACATTATGTGAAGTTAAACTACTTGTGTTGTATTTAATTTAACATTATTTAATTTAATTTATAGCATGTTGATGAGGAGAATTCATACCTTTGTGGTTATTTAAAAATAAAAGGTTTGACGGAGGAATTTCCAACACTCACAACCTTTTTTGATGGTGAAATTATATCAGCTAAATATCCGTTTCTTACACGAAAATGGGATGCTGATGAAGATGTTGATAGGAAACATTGGGTGAGTCTTCCTTTGAATGTTTTCATATCATTTCCCTCTCCATTATGTTCTAGAATGTATTTTCTTGTAGAACAAACACAATTAAGAGTATAATAGACCATTATAACCATATAAACCAATAAATTGGAGTCTTATTAGAGAGAGTCCAATTCACCAACCAATTAAGACTTGGGAATTGTTTTGTTTCAAGGAAACAGCATGACTTAACACTTTATGTCAATCCATGACACAGTTTTATCTACTAGGTCATTGAACTGAAGCTAATTAGTACAGAGTAATAACTTTTGTAATTACTTTGCTTAAATTGTTTTCTACTTTGATGCTAAATATGCTTCATATATGTTATGAGTAATGATGTTTTTATTCCTTTCAGAGTAAATTCGACCTATTTGTCCCATACTTGAAGACATTTAATTCAGATTCATTTGACTATGAGTCTCTTGCAAAGGCTGATTATGTGTTTATGAGGTGGAAAGAACACTTTTTAGTGCCCGACCATACTATTAAGGATATAAATGGTGCTTCATTCGCTGGCTTTTACTACATATGCTTCCACAAGTCGGCAGCAACAATAGAAGGTTACTACTATCACCGGAGTTCTGAATGGTGAGCATTGAATTTTTAATTTTAACAGCATAGGCCTTATTGTTCCTACCAAAGTCATTAATACTTATACTATATCTTTATTTTTAATGCTATATACCTTTTATTTACATGACCAACAAGGCCAATGTTCTGTGATAACCAAGTATTAAGTATTCACCTCTTGAGGCAGTTCTAGATAACACAAACTTGGAATGTCTTCAATACCATTTTGTTTTCTGTTAATTCCAGGTTTCAATCTTTGACTCTTAGTCATGTTCCTGAACACAGCATCCAAATTTATGAGTTCAGATGAGATGTGGAACCTTTCAAGTTTGGATGGTTATTTGTGTCCGCTAGTACTTACATGTTCTTTAAGGTTATCTTTATTTGATATCTTTGAGAATGTTTATAAGTTTCTTCAGTAATGTAAGTGAAAGATGCAGGGCCAATGACAAAGATTTCACCAGAACAAAAAAAAAAAAAACCATAAATTGTAATTTCATAGTGATTTGATTTGAATAATTGTATGAATCATGAACAACATTTTCTGTCTGTTCTTGCATATACTTCTGTTGAGCGTCTTTTTGTCAGTATGTGTATTATTCACTAAATGTACTTTATGTAGCTATCAATGAAATTAGTAAATGTGTAGTAATAGTAAATCTTGTATGTATGTAAATTAATATTCCAATTTATTTATGTGACATTATAATGATCGGCCAAAAAGTAAGGTAGTTGAATATGTTTCTGAATGTAAGTTGTTTATCATTGTGATATTTTGTACAAATTGCTCGAGTGCAAGTTATCGTGTCACTGTAATTATTTGATTGCCAATAATTCTCATTCATATGTATGTAATAGATATAAATATCATAATTGGTAAGTTACCAATTTCAAATGAAGTATGTGCAAGTGCAGGGCGCCTTGTCTTGAACAAGCTGATATTTTGACTTTGTCAGAGAAATTTTCAATAAAATGTCTTTACAGCAAGTTTCATATTTTTATTTTTAATGTAACTAAATAAAATACGTTAATTCCCATTTGATTCACTTTTAATATAACACATTCAATATTTACAATAATAATAAAATACTGGCTGTGATTCATAATTATAATTTTGTAATTCATCATAATGCAGTACAGTTATGCAAGATGTAGAGATATATTTAGAGACAACCAACGATTCAAACCAGAACCAACATTAACACTTCGTTTGAAAGAGTGTGCAGATATACGAATTTTTCGATCTATCTCTATTGCTAAATGAGAATTAAAGCTAGGTTTTTTTTTCAATATATTGATGTATTCCGTTTCTGGTTAGTTCTGTTGGTGTCGTGTTTTCTATATCTAGTTCACTAGTAATTATATTCTTAATCTATTTGTACAGTACACAGTTGATTAGTTTGTGCGTGATGCGCGGCACTGCACATCCTCGGCTTAAACCTACGCAAGCTGTTTTTAGCGTGAAAACGACGCGAGGGAAATTGAAGAGACGCCAAATCTACAACTTACTCGAGCTCACGTGATCACGCTATTATAGAACGTGATACATCTAGGACTATGCCAGCAAGGACCAGCGCATAGGTAAGATAATTTAATTTGACAATCTCAAGGGTCTATCACGACGATTTGTACTTTGAACATTTGAGTTTGCACTGGTTTGGAATTCGGGGCGTGACACTGACTGGACAGCCGAATGATTGTATGAATTACGGGAGAAAATCCACTGATTATAACCTGTTTTTCACAAATTCGTTAATTTCCAGTTAATTGAACTTTAATGCAATCAAACACAGTAAAGTTTTATTTCATAGCATAACACTCAAGTAAAATTACAAGTGGAAGTAAAAATTACATGAAAAGCATTTCATTTTTAGATTACTCTGTAATTTTGCATTAACGAAAAGTAAGGGCTAATGTTCAATGGGATAAAGCGGAATATCTTTCGAATACTTACTAAAACAGGCGAGACAATAATGCTTCATTTGTGCCCGTAAATAATGAACTTTTTGCGGCAGTCGAAAGGAATGCATCAGTTTCAGGACCCAACAGTAATTTGGTTGAAATGAAAGTTTGAAATTGACCCATTATACTTTACCCGTTATATTAGCAGGTTCAACATACGAAGGGATTTGATATGTTTATTTTGTGACCATAGCTAAGTATTTCATATAGAGTAAAACAGTGATATTAGCATACTCGTATTAATAGACTATTATTAAAAATATATCGTTAGGTACTATTATAGAGATTACATATTGTTTTTATAGATTTAAAAAATACATTCGATTCTCTACGCCAAGATATTTTAGGTAGGATTAATAAAATATGTTTCAGTTAGATAAAATGCACCAATGCGTTATTATTAGATATTCTAAACACTTAGTCTAAGCTTTGGTGGGATCGTTATATGTATTTGTAATAGTTCGGTAGACAGTATGAGTAATAATACGATACGTTAAAAGTTAGACGAAACTTACACATTTTGAATACTTATTTAAAAATACACATAGAATGACATTGTGTGAAATAATATACAGAATATACATCAAAACTAAAAACAAACAGGAACGATGTCCTGGAATCTCATTAAAATAGCTATAATTATGAGGCAAGTCGCGATATAGGCTCGAACGAACCGAATTGATTAAAAAATAAAATCTAAGCCCCTTTCAAGGATAGCGGTTAATATTTTCTCAGGAGCAGCTAGGTGGGTTAGATCGACGTCACAATCACACATCATTATTGTCTGAAGAAATTTAAAGCTATAGGTACCTATTTATAAATTTCTGATTGCAGTCCTAATTCTACAACACCAGTCGGTTCTAACAATTAAGTAAAATCATCCTTGAAAGGGCAAGTGGGGCAAGCCAGCGCCAAACAGAGACCTACATACAATTTCATAACTAAAACATTGCTACTAAAGACCAAACACGCTCCTAGACGACGCACTACCACAATTCACAACGAAAATAACATCAAAATAATTACACCGAATAAATATAAAAATTAAATTAGTCATAATCAATAAACAATTTACATTTAAATTAAACAACGATAATACTCAGCAAGATGAAACACTTAAATTATATAAGTAGGCGTATTTACAAAACTTAAACAGCTAATAAAAACTTAACTATGTATGACTGTAATATTTGGCTTTAAAATAAATAGGCTAATATATTGAAAGCTATTGACAGAAATGTTAAACTCAAACAGATAGTTAATAAGTACGTTTTCTAAAACTTAGGTACTAGTTTCCATATCTATTTGGAGTGATAAGTAATTTTGAACGTGACAATTACTTGTTAAAGTCCATTTCTTCCATAGCTTCCATTATAAGTCGTCGGGTAACATCGAATTGTCTAGATTTGAATGCAAAAATAAGCTATCTTTTTGATGTGCTTTCGCTGCTGAACCAGTGTCTCAGGCCAAGGAGGGTGTAGAGGTCTTGGTTATGAGAGCGCATCGAGTTCACTTGGTGTGGAGCGGACCTATAGGGATATCCTTGGGGCTGGCCAGCATAGGTGTCTTGCAGCCTTAGATATAATCCTCCTTGGTTCACGTCGGGAAACCCGTGAGGGCGGTAGTAGTTGTGCGGATACGTATGGTGATGTCGCCGGGGATTCTCGTGCCCTGCCATGCCGTAAACCCCTCCGGCCTGACTCCGCTCCGGCCAGTAATCCTGCAAATGGCGGAAGGGGTAATCCGGTGGCGGTGTCACAGGATGCTGACTTGACCAGGGATATCTGTAGTAGCCCTCGTTTTTAGGGATGAAACTGTTAGGTAATGGTTTCTGCTTGGGCTCTTCTGATAGTACGTGTATTGGAGCAGGGGGTGTTACCGGTTCTTGTGGCTTGGTGCGGCGATGTTGAAGTTTTGTACGCGTGCCAAGTATGCTGTCGTCTTTTAATGCGTATTTCTTTTGGTCTTTAGAAAAGCTGTCGTCAGTTGTAACTTCAGCGTAACGACTGATCAATTTGATTGCTTCTCCAATGTCAGAATACTCAGTTTCAGGGTTGAGTTTTGTTTGATCTTTGTCTTTTGTCAAATGTTCGTTTGGATTGGGTTTAATGTCTGCTGATTTTATAGTGGTAGCTTCAGTATTGGTCTTGTTTGTAACAGGAGCAATGACAATAGTCTCACTCTTTTTGTCAATGGAAGTATTATTAACAAGTGCAGAATTTACTTGTAAGGGAGGAGACTCATTTGTTTGTTCAGTTGTTACTTCTGTTTCTTTAGGTAAATCGTCATAATGTGGGTTTTGGTATTCAGCACCGTAAACAACGGTATCGACGTTAACATGTCCATAAAACTGTTCCTTCTGTCCTTGGTCCGTTTCGTTGATCGGAGGAGCTATCGCGGTTTCATTAACTACAGGACTGTCTCGCTTCGGCTTGTCCGGGAACGGTAGGAAGTTGTTCAGCACGTTGTGGTTCAGGATGCCAGGCTCTGACGTGTCGTTCGGGATTCTAGAATGTTGCAGTTTCAATATCTCTAGTTCAGCTTCTATGCTTCCATAATTAGTTTTATCTGCGTCTTTCTTGTTAACGTTGACATAGCTTGGTTGATATTCTTGAGCCTGAAATGTAAAGGTTGTAAATAATATTGTGTTTTTTTTCTTTGAATGGTTTATTGATAAGCAGGATCATGGTTATCATCCAAGGTACGACTGATTATGTTAAAGATGCTGTACCTCAGCGGCTGGCTCATGTCCCTGCAGCGGGGCGGCGAGGGGGTCCAAGCCGATGGGGATGGTCAGCTGCAGCGGGCCCGGGTCCTCGTCGCCGTAGTCGTACGCGTCCCCGGTCGGGGAAGACGTGAATATATCGTTAAGCTGCTGGAGGAGAATGCGCTCGTGTTCATCTTTGTCCACGGTCACTATCTGGAATGCAACGTTTACCATCAAAACTAGTCCTTACTGATCTCGTTATTGTCTATCGACATTCTTAACACGAGTGTATGATTTTGATTGTAGTGGGTGTTAATTATGCAGTTTTTCTGATGTTATAAAAAATAGGTAAGTTGATTGAATTCTAAATTTATTGAGGTAGTAACTGACCCACCTGAATACATCCGTTTCGGTCCAGCCGTTGCCCTTTAGGGCAGACAAGTGGCGTGATGAATAGTGACTTGGTGGTGATTCTTCTCGGCGGAGCGTTTTGGTTGCCACTCTCAGGGCTTTGAAGCCAAGAGCGCCACGCGAGCTCGGCGGCTTGCCGGTCGAGCGTGCGCGCCGGCGCGCGCGTCGTGGCCACCGGCGCTGGCGCCTCGGTGGTCGTCTCCGCCACCTCTGTCGCCTCCGCCACCTCTGTCACCGCTTCTGTCACCTCTGACGCCCCCAGCGCGCGGGACACCAACAATAACGTGCACCACACGTACCACATCGCAAACACCTGAAAGCGAAATGGAAGCATTGTTTCAGTGGGTTTGGGACAGTATTGATATAGGTGCAATAGTTTTCAATGGGCGTCTTAATTAAGAATACGTAGTTTGTGGAATTGCGACTGAGAATGTGGTACCTATATTTTTGATGCTAAACATCAAGCTGAAGCTTAAAGCCGTGGTGGCCTAGTGGTTTGACCTACCGCCTCTCATGCAGAGGGTCGCGGGTTCAAAATCTGCTCGCACCTCTGAAATTATTTATGTGCAAAATTCTATTTTAATTTACCACTGAGCTTTTCGGTGAAGGAAAGCATCGTGAGGAAACCTGCACGCATCTGCAAAGTAATTCAAGGATGTGTGTGAAGTCCCCAATCCGCACTGGGTCCGCGTGGGGACTATAGCCCAACCCTAGGAGGCCTGTGCCCAGCAGTGGGCCGTAAATAGGCTGTTGTAGTAAACATCAAGCTTGAATTTAGGTAAAATTGTGGAATTAATCACAGTCATCAGTGGCTAATGAAAGTCACGTGGAGTTCAGAACTGGATTGCCCATTAAAGCCAATGTGCTACCGTGATAATAAGTTACCTACATAATAGCCCGGGAGCGACCTTAGCCATCGTCGACTGCATGTACACATTAGAATGCAACATCTAGTCGTTATCTTAATTGTTTTAATCATTAAGCAAAACATGAACACATATAAAAAAGATCAATAGAAGTTGCAACTTGCAATACTGTGACATTGAAATATTCAAGGAGATAGATTGTTCACGCATCCAGAACCAATGTGATGTCAACTGGACCAAGGCTCGACAGCCATTAGCTCAATAGCTCGAGCACGAATGAATTGCGTATTCACTGGACCTACTTCTATTGACGCCAGTTCGCCGATTCTGTCATTAAGTCACTTTCGATTTCTATGCGTTAGGTCTTTATGCGTAATTTAAAGCGAGATAAAAATTATAGGAGTGGCTGCAATGATATCATACGATAGCTTTCTACGTGTGACATTTATTTTCTAGTTAAGTACAAAAAACAAGTCAGTTGAATTGAATATAATCCAAACGGAACTAAAATTAATATGAAATTACGACAACCCCTTAAATTGACTTGAGGAATACGAGTAACATGAAATTATTACGAAAATATTTTTTATATCATCAATGATTTAAAACGGCAGAATATATATTGAAGACTACGTCAAAACGGGTCACACGGTTCGTATATTTACTACAGATTTAGCATTATTTTTGCTGAAAAAAGAAGTAAGCGAAGTAAGTGAACGTGTTCCAGATACACGCATTTTCGGCCTTGAGGCCCTTTATCATTCGGGAAAGTGAAAGTCGATATCCTAAGCTTCGCCTTCACTTTTAAAGCTCTGAATTATGCTCTTATATTTTGATCCCATTATTAAGACGTTCTATGGTAATGGATGTCAAATTATGCTGGCATTTCATCCATCACGGCCGATCCGATCACGATCAAGGTATAGCACCTGCCAACTCGTTCTATGACTGCACGAGTGAAAGAGACGAAGCAATCAAGTAACAAATTCAACATTCTGAAGGAATGTTAATCTCCGGCTTCTGTTACAGGTGGATTGCTAGCTTTATGAAATGTAACTTAAGTAGGTATGGGTAATGAGAAAGTGAAAGCCGAAATTACAAGTTACATGTGGAAGATCAACATAATGACATCCTAGCTGGTCGACGGAGCAGCCTGTTTCTATTTGCAAAAAACTTTTACGATTCTTTGCACACACAGTGTTGTGCTTCGGTAAAACGATCGGAGCACAATAATATTTAGTTAGGAAATGTGAAATTTAGGCGTTTTAAAACATGATATACGCACCAAATATGGCACAATTTAATTTACCTAAATGTTACATGTCCAATTTAAATTTCGTATCATCATTGCTTACTTATTTATTGAAGCTATAGACGGATATGATATTGTCAATAACAGCTTAGCACATTGTTTGAATTTGTTCGTATCGGTACACTATGTTTGTAAACATTCGATTCCTTTGTATTGGTAAGCACTCTCAGTGAGAGAAGTATTCTGTGTTTACTGCCTATTACTATATTTACTGTGACAATAGATGATTAAGTTCATCATTCTTTTTATGGCCTGCACATTGGGAATAGGTAATAAACCTAGGTAGTTATAAGTAACGAATCTAAGGTAGAAATATATCATCATGTCAAACGAAAGACGCCCATTGCTGAACGAACATAGGCCTCCCCCAAGGTACGCCACTTTGACCACATATATCAATATCACATAACTATAGATAGAGCATAAGTGAGTAGACAGAGAGAGAAAATTAGTAGAGCATAACTCCTTGAACAGAAAAAACCTCGTTGCAATTCAAATGTTTACCTTATTTACATTAGCATAATTTGCTATTTTTGACTGTCTTTCATCAGGTATTTACTTTGTAACACGAATTAATATCACTTACTTCATGTCATGATTGAATAACTCTTGAAGGTACTTAACTGTTACATGCTAATACTAGCTACTACACGTGTCACAGTGATAACGATAATAGAAGACGTCGTTCCCTTGGCCTCAGTTATGTGACGAACACCTCATGGTGTTTGTACAATCGGTTAATTAATTTGGTGCGCAAAACAAGGGCAGTGGCTATTGACCCCGTCTATCGGCATCTGGCAATGATCTCGCATCATGCGCGTACGCGGAAGCGCGGGAGCTGACCGCGTTTCAACAAGTCCTTGATTCAGGCTCGGTTCATGTTATAACACCCCCGGTGAAACACGACGCTATCATTTGCATCTTTACGTTACTATCACCGTTTTCAATGCGGTTACGCGTCGTGATCACAACGGTTTTTGCTTTCGTACGCTACACTTCTTGGCTTGCCTATTCCTGGAGATAGGTTGCAAAAAAGTTCGTGTATTTAGTGCGTCTGTCTGACCTAATGAGTTGATTGTGTTTACATTGAACAGACGTCGGATACACTCGGTTGTATTTGAATCCTCGAATGTTGAACCCTACCTTGACATGTATGCGCGAGCGAGACGCGGCCGTCGGACGTCGCAGATCGGAACGGAGGAGTCCGCACAGGGTTGCACACAAATAGCTTTCCAGTCCCAAGAACTTGAGTCGAGTGCTCTGAGAATACTTCAAGCGTACATACATAGAGTACATACTTCAAGCTTTGAAGCGGTGGAGATAAGGACACCATTCAAAATACCCACATTTGACTGACATATCCTACCGATAATAAAAGCCCTACCTGTAATGTGTTTGGGTACGTTCCTTTAATTAATACGAGTGCGTGAATCAACAACATTTGGTGAGTAGGACAGGTAGGGGATCGTGCGCTCCTAACTTTCTACAGTCACGCTTGGTCTCTCCCGGCACTACCCTCCGCGCCAAGGACTGACAGGTGCACACGAATACAAACCAATCTACTAAGGATATAGGTACTTCAAGATACGACTCGACGATTTATGGTAGCTAGACGGAACCTTTTTTAATTAGCGTTTCGTTAGGAACCACGGAAATCCTCCTTATGGTGCACCTGCCCATAAATAACAGTTCTATTCGTGTAAACATACGTGACGAACTGTTTTAGAGCTTATACCCACTGTGCGTTAGGTTAACGATTGACAATGATTTGTTAATTTTGTGATCGTTTTCACCGTTAGAATTTTGCAATAGACACACAAAGAGACTCGTCATAATTTACACCTGACCTGACGAAACGATTTCACGATTTCTTCGTCACTATAGTGGTGGTAAGTTTATATTCCAGACTAGGCAACGATGCAGCAGGTTGTAAGCCATTAAGGTGAGTAGTGAGGCAAAAATGCAAATTCGAGGTGTTTTTGTAACCATTTTTCTATAATTGTAACAAGTTGTCATCTGCAAAGTTTACGAATATGGAACACAAATATAGTCAATTAGTGTTTCTGGTATTTTATATCGTCTTATATGTAATGATTTGTACTATGGATGTCATTTAAGAAATCCTTAATCCTCCTATATGTAACCATTTATTTCCGCTTAGGAAAAAATCTACGTTGACAAATTTTTTGCAAGTACTTTTCAGAATTTTATCTAGGGCTTGACCTTCTAACTTATATGATAAATAGCTTTTAGACGAAAAACCTATGTCTTCCTTAGTGTATAATCACAAGTATCACAACACACATTTGCTGCGCTTATTATGGTAGGCGTTTTGTTGAATTATGCGGCGTTTTTTATATTTTTAAATATTTTTATTTATTGATTAAAAAATATCTAAACTATCATGATTACTAAAGAAAGAAGGATAAAAGTTCGTTTCATAAATTTGACTTTTATATTGGATTTGAAGTAGTGTTATTTTTCTATAAATTCATTGCATTAAACATAAAGTTGTGGTTGAGAACAAGGCGACGTTGCGAGTTTCGGCACTCGTGTTGTATACCTCGCGGTCGCGCGCGCTGTTGCCAGCTAGGTAGGTATCCCGAACTCGATCAGAGGACGCACAGCATGGTCGGCCTGCCGGCCGGCACTCGGAAATGAGTGAATAGCGAGTGAGTAACTAGCGAGAGAGTAAGTCGAGTGGAGTGATTTGTCTCGAGGATTTGCATTTTATTGTTGTTATAGATACTTATTTGTTAAGTTTGTTTTGTTACTCCGTAATAGTGTTCTTGTTATAATATTGTTATTGTTACCTAGTGTTAAAATGGGTAATAAAAAGGGGAGAAGATCACACTGCTCTATAAAGTTGATACGAAAGCGACAAGGGCGAACCGCTTATTACCTCAAGAAAGTCGCTGAAAAGTAGGGTCGCTTTGCCTGTTTGCGTCCACTTACTGGAGTTGGCAAGTTTGAAGGTGAAAATAAAAATGTTCTAATTGAAATTTTGATTATAAAAGGGATGTAATGTATTGATGATATAGTCCTTTTCAATATAACTTATAGTTTTGGTCGAAACATCTGGTAGTTTTCAAAAAAACGACACAAATAGGCAAATTTACCCAGTTTGCGTCCACTTAATCCAGATTGCGTCCACCTATGGACCAATTCGCGTCCACCAACTTAGAAAAGGAATCTGAATTGATGTTTTTATAGTAACTAGCTTTTTCTCAAACATGCTCGGTAATGTTCGTGTTACTTTCAAAAAAAGAAGACGCCAGGCTGTCCATTGCCGGCCTTGGCCAGCAAAAACATTATTGTCGTGTGTGTTTTTTTTAAATTCGCTTGCTATTTGAGACACCTCTGTAGAGCAACTGACAAATCAATGGAGGTAATGAGTACAACTTCCATGGCCAAATCATCCACGATCATGGAAGTAGTAAATACTGATGTGGTGTAAGTGCGCCTAAATTTATTTCGCCCCTATGCCTTGTAAACAGCCAACTACTAGTTGAGTAATATTTATAGGTTTCGATATATTTATGTTAGGCGCACTTACCCCGAAACTGACAAATCCATGGAGGTAATAAGTACAACTTCCATGGCCAAATCATCCACGATCATGGAAGTAGTAAATACTGATGTGGGGTGAGTGCGCCTAAATTTAATTCGGCCCTATGCCTTGTAAACAGCCAACTACTAGTTGAGTAATATTTATAGGTTTCGATATATTTATGTTAGGCGCACTTACCCCATCCTGGCGCACTTGCCCCGACTGACCTTACGTATTTCCTCGCTGTTTGAGAAAAGCATTATATATACGTCGGCCGCAATTGCGATTGCCGGACTCGTACTAATAGAATCGTCCGGCAATGCGCTACTTGGCGGCCTCTGCAATATTGTACTATTCCCCGCAACTTCGTATGCGCAGAAATATTAAAATGAAAGATCCCGTTTTTTCCCGTTCCCGTGGGAAATTCGGGAAATCCTCTCTTAGCGCTCCCATACGTTCCCTAAGGAACCTGCATGCCAAATTTCATCCCGATCCGTCCAGTGGTTTGGGCTGTGCGTTGCTAAATCACTATGTCAGTCAGTCAGTCAGTCACCTTTGAGTTTTATATATTTAGACTAGCTTTTCCCCACAACTTCGTATGCGCAGAAATATTAAAATGAAAAACCCCGTTTTTTCCCGTTTCCGTGGGAATTTCGGGAAATCCTTTCTTAGCGGATGCCTACGTCATAACATCTACCTGCATGCCAAATTTCAGCCAGATCCGTCCAGTGGTTTGGGCTGTGCGTTGATAGATCACTATGTCAGTCAGTCAGTCACCTTTGAGTTTTATATATTTAGATGTACAGAATATATATTTAGATTGTACAGAATGATCGGATTTTAACAATGACTTTATTCAAGAATATTTGACATTAAAAAATCATGATTATAATTAATAAAACCATGAACATTTTTTTTTTCCAGACAGGCCAGTTTTCCTGCTGTTTGAACTTTATTATGAATGTAGTCATTTATCGGGGTTTTACCCTACATACGCATAATGCCTAATTGCATTGCATATTCTTAAACTACGACTTTGATACGAAAAAACATTAAAAATATCTAAATATCACTAGTACCATGTTCAGCATGTAAATTATTTAAAAAAGTATTCAATTCATAAAAAAAATATACAAAAAGTTATTATAAGCGGTGATTTGAACCCGCGCCCCTCTTGCGCTCTCATCTACGTCATGATGAATTTGGACCGCTGGGCCACGGTAGACTTAAGACAGCGGGCGAAATTAACCATTGCTATCGTTGTAATTTACGTTAGCATATTTGGCGCGTGTATTATTGAGAAGATCGGGCTCAAAACGCTCAAGGTCATCGACGGCTACAGGCGCCTTAATGTCCATTGTATGGTAATGGTCAGCGCCGGCGATCGTCGAGAAAGTGCTGCCCGCTAACTGGTCGGGCACGATGTCGGCCAAATTTGCATATTAGGTAACTAACTCGTCACCTGCTCAGGATATTATTGACATGTGGATTATTGGTTCCGGATTAAGCTCCATTATTTCCCAGAAACATCTTAGTATTCATATGGCGCAGGAGGTCATTCTGAAACGACATCTTTCCGCTTTTTATCGATCTTAGGTGTAGGCTCATTGTGTTTTGTTAACTGCTTGTCTGACCCAGAGGCCGATAAGTTGTGCGAACGAACGTGAACCTGGAGAAACCGGGTTTTGAACCTAGTTTACCTCAAGTTTGAAACAACTTTACTTGAAAAAATTACTTGCAAATCACTGATTCTTTTGGTCCACCGACGACAGACGGCATGCTGCATAACGTTGTTGCTATATAGGTACGTTTATGTATTAATGACAACTGTGTTTAATATTTACTTGGACAGCCACTATTTTATATTTATTTTGTCGTTTTTGTAGTGTCTTCGATTTTGCTTGCGACTTGCGATTTTGAAACCGTAAAAGGGTTTTTTGTGCTCAAGGGATTCAAGACACTTAGTGGAGAGGATATCGATTCGTTACCCCTTAATATTCAATGGATGCATTAGAGGCATCCGATGAATGTATGAGTTGGTAATTTGGTGGTTTCAGATGTAGGTAGATGTTCACGATAGGTATCCTTGGCATGTATTCCTTTTTTTGATGGTAGGTAACAATTGGTTTCGTTTGAGGTTTTCACAGTACTAAGTACAATGCAAATAACAAAGTCGATCAGATGTACAATGTACGGGTACAATTGGTTCTCACGGTAGCATAAAAGTAACGCGGGCGTGTTTGAAAGTTACGCTTTGGCCTCTTAAGTATTAATAGTGATTGCAATTTGGTTTTTGCAGCTGTGCGACGTTTTGTCACTCTCGTAGGCAAGTATGTCGATTGACTTCCGAGAGCGGCCGCCGACCTACTGACTGAGTGGCGGAGACGTGTGGCGGCGCATTTTACTATCGTTACTACATCTTCAGTTTCGTTTATCATGTCGATGGCCTTTCGCTGTACGTTGCATAAATTATAATATCTTCTGTATAGCATCAGCTTTAGGACCTCTAGAGGACCTAAAGTGCAGTCTCATGGTTATAAATTTCAACTGTCAGATTCACCGTTAAGATAGGTAGTGATCTACGTGTGTACCCCTTGGTGAGCTATCGGGCAAGTGCGTAATACGCAGTAATGACTTCACGCTTGTGTTCCCAGATGCGGCACATCAATGTCAAAAAACAATTTAAAGCATATGGAGTTAATCGTTGTGCGTGTGCGCCGCGACCTCCGACACGCGCCGGCCAAGACAGACGGCCAGCGACTGGCGTTTATTTATAAAGCGGCCCATTCAACTCCCTTTTAATTTAAGTCGTTCTTTCAATGCTCGTCGCGAGCTTTTACGTTTACCTAAATAAACAAGGGGGTAAAGCTAATTGCGTCGTAACCAACAATATAATTCTGGTATGATCTAAAAATTACACATAGGTAGGGCACCGTTGGAAGATGGCTAGAGTGCTAGACTCTAAGGATGGTTTTACGGTCTAATAATTTAAAGGCGTTTCAGAACGAATGAACGGTCATAATGAGTGTGCGAATATAGTAGCCGAACGTGCACCGCACCGAGACGGATGCGTTCAGAATATTATCTTGTAGTATTTTTGGAAGGGAAGTCTTTGACGGAAGCGCGTCTGCTTTCCTCGGTGAATAACAATCGGGTAATATCGAGCCATCGTCTCATGGCCACTGATGCACTGGCTGTATCTATAAGTACCCACGCACATCGCAAGACCTTTAAAGGTTACCTGAATGCGTTGCCATAGAACTTGTTTACTTAACGTTTAGTACGGCGTTAACTCTGATTTATGATTTTCGAAACTGTACAAGAAATAGAGATTTATTTTAAGAGTACACTGAAAATATACGTATTTAGCAAAAGATGTTACAGAACTAGATACAAGAGGCAGAAGGTCTTGGAATGAATGATTTGAAATTGAAATTAAAATTTTGATGCATCTTGAACAAAGTGACCGAGTATAAGTAGTTTACCTCTCGAGTTGGGTCGAGTTTAGACTCGAGTCGCAAAGTTGGTAGTTGAGCGTGACAAAGACACTTGTGTAGGTAGGTACATGTATTTGCAATGTTTTAGACAGGGTGCGGCTTGACCCGAGCTTGCTTCCAGCTTTGGGTGTCCAGTGATCGGTAGCTAGTATTGCCTCATTTACTAATAAATAATGTAAAGGGCCTAGAAAGAAGTGAGGAAAACGAGTGAAGGAGGCTTACCTTGGGGAGAGCGCGCCGCCGTGCGCCGCTCACATTATAACGGGCGTCCGTGGTGGCGCCGGCGCAGCCCTGCGACAGACAAATCTTCATTAAAATGATATATTATGCTGAAACGTTCCAGGACGGTTTAAATTTCAGCCTCGTAGGCCGATAATTGTCGAATCTCGTTTGACATGAAATTAGCTGTGTGTTCTTTGAACAGTCGAGTGGAACTTTTTAGACGAAGATCGCTTATAGATTGGTATGCTTCAAATATATTAACTAGCTATTTATATAGGTTAATTAATATTACGGTATTCTTAGTTCACTTATGCAGTTACCGAATACGACTTATATACATGGTGGGTCAAAAAATATGGCAAATAATTAACCCACAGTAACGGCTATGGATTCTAAGTATATTGTATAGGTCTTTAATTTTTTTTGAGTTGGTAAAAAAATATATTTTGTATAGGATTCAGGCGTCGCTCACACAACCAATCCCATATACATTTTTTTTTTACCAACTCGAAAAAAATTAAAGACCTATACAATATACTTAGAATCGATAGCCGATACTGTGGGTTAATTATTTGCCATATTTTCTGACCCACCGTGTATAGAGGGTTACTAAATAATTTTTAAAATTTGATTGTACCCCTGAACTTTTTGGTGAAGGAAAACATCTTTAGAAACATGCACGCATTTGCGAAGTAATTCAAGGGTGTGTGAATTCCTCAATCCGCATTGGACCAGCGTGGGGACTATAGTCGAAACCCTCTCGTGATGGCAGGGGGCCTGTGTACAACTACTACTACTACTACAGCCTACTTACGTCCCACTGCTGGGCACAGGCCTCCTCTCATCACGAGAGGGTTTGGGCTATAGTCCCCTCGCGGGCCCAGTGCGGATTGGGGACTTCACACACATCTTTAAATTACTTCGCAGATGCGTGCAGGTTTTCTCACGATGTTTTCCTTCGCCGAAAAGCTCAGTGGTAAATTCAAATTGAATTACGCACATAAATAAATTCAGAGGTGCGAGCCGGATTTGAACCCGCGACCCTCTGCATGAGAGGCGGTAGGTCAAACCACTAGACACACCACCAACACCACCACAGCCTAAATAGGCTGTTGTGGTGTTGGTGGTAATTGAAGTACGCGATAGTTAAACCAATCTTATGCGATTTCTCACGGCAACACTAATGGAAAAAAGTGCCCACCCTTAACAAGTTAAACTACTACAATTATCATAGTTGAATGTGTGTCAGTGCAAATTGATTCGCAATTTCCTACGTAGAAGGATCCAATATTTAACGTTCTTGAACTTTCTCCCATCAGTCACGGAGATAGCAGCCCATCCTGCTTCGATGCCAGGCATGTGGCCCATTTACAGCACATTTGTTTCCAACGAGCTAATCAAGTCAATTTATATTTCATCCATCACCGTTCTTTGAACTCTTGGCGCTTTGTTGATTCCGCCGGAGTTCCCTTTGAACGCGTCCTAGAGACATGATTTGTCTGGAACGCTTTCTAGCTACGACCGAGTGATGCAACGGCCCGGTGCAACATAGTGGACTCGCCCGGCTGGCACACAAACTAACCACGAAAGTGGACCGGCCGAGCCCAGCTTCGCAGCCCTTTCCAAGCTTTTACTTTATTAAAATGTGTTTATGATGCATATTTCATTAGGAAATTGATATATTGCCCACGATGTGCTTTGTATTGGAGATTTCGGCTTAGACATTGGCCTAAAAGTTAAATGACTTATATGGTACAGATACCCGGAGACGTTTTAGGTACATAGTTTTGATTACAAATTCTAAAACCGAGGATTACCAAGGATGTAGATATATTCTTATTGACAATGTGCAAGTAGTAAGTATATAAAAATAAAAGGTTTATGAAGATAGATTTTAAATAAACAAATCAAATGAAAACCACAAAGATTCCCGTACAAAGAGATTAACTGTCATTTAGTAGACAAAGCCAACGTCAATATTGGCTTGTATGGGCGGTAAACACTGGGCGTCTCGGGCGACCGACTCCCGAGAATCCGCTATATCCATCCATTCGATACTCGAGTCGCTATATAAGGCGGTAGACTCGATTGTTTCAGGAACAAAGACTAACGTTGGGGATCCGTATCGTTGACAACGAAACAAAATCTTGCTTTTTCACGAAAACTTTTCGCACATAGTTAATAACTCTAATTCTACGGGACTCTATTCGAATCGGCGATAAGGAGCGTCCTTATCTTTACTAATAATAAGTCTAGAAGAAAGTCGCGTCTGAAACTTGAAAATTAAAAGACACTATCAAGTCGAGGGAACTATATAAACGCATGGTTCCAGCGGGAACGCTATTTTCGAACTCCACGCGGACGAAGTTGCGGACTAGCTAAGAAGCTAGTCCCTCAATAATAATACACTTTGTAGGTACCTATTTTGATAGATAGTACGAGTATATCAGTGTTATACTATCCTCAGAGTGATATACCATCACTGAACGGGCAGAAAATGTAGGTACTCTTATTTAGCGAACACCTAGAGCCCGAGATCGTTTTCCGTTTACAACTTTTTGCCAAGACGTGATAGACGAAAACCCCTAAGTGTTCATGCCGGATATCAAGTGTCTATTGTGTTTGAATTGGCAAAGCGATTTAAATAAAATCACATGACTGTCATGAATCAAGTGAGATGAAACTAATTACCTACAAGAAGGATGCAACTCGAAGTCCGGGCCTTAATTACCGTTACTGGTCATTTAGACCAGCCAGACGGAGGCAGATGGTACTGGATTCACTTTGCAAGTCAAACAGTCAAGTCAAAAAGTAGTCTAGTCTAGAACCTGGTAGACTACCTATTCCTGATTGGTTTTTAAATGAAAACTCGAATCAACCAAAATGAAATGTTGTCAGAACTATAATGGAACTATATCATCATTTTTTAAGGGGGGGGGGGGGGGGGGTAATAAAATTCACTTTTCACTGGTTTTGGCGGGCTTCGTGACATAAATGATAATAGGCGATCAATGTATACCGAACAAAACGGAACTGCACAACATTGCGGCATAGCAACTCGATATGATGATAGTTATTTATAGTTAATTACCTTAATGAGATTCAAGATTTAAAAGTTTGTTTCGGCGCCGATCTTATACAGTCGCCTTTGACAGCTATGCCTCTGGACCTTAGTCAACAGTGGCGCCGACTGGTGAGCAAAGAAACGATAGTCCCCATTGCCTGTTATAAGTGACCATTTTCTTAGAAATCTCTGGGGACCTATCTACTGCGAACTGCGTAGTTGCCGATAGGTCGGTAGCTCATGTAATGTGGACGTAGTTTACTCAAGTTTGAAGTGGCAGATAATCAATTTCTCCAGAACGTTAAGTGGGTTTATCCAGAAAGTTGGCAACGTTGCAACTTTCGCTGTTTTTAGGGTTCCGAAGTCCACAAGGAACCCTTATAGTTTCGCCATGTCCGTCCGTCCGTCCGTCCGTCCGTCTGTCCGCACTATTGCTCGGAGATGCTTAGGTCTATCGAGCTGTAATTTGGCATGAATATGCATATTAGTTATGCTGACAAAGTGGTACAATAAAATTTTGAAATATATTTTTTTATAGGGTACCTCCCCTACTCGTAAAGTGGGGATGTATTTTTTTTTTCTTGCATACCCCATGGTGCGGCATATCGTTGAATAGGTCTCGAAAAAATATTGTGGGTTTGTTAAAACCATTTTTTGATTAAGTGATGCGTTTGTGAAATATTAAGCTTTAAAGTGCTATTTTTTGTTAGAGTCACGTGTCCCCCCCCCCTGCCAGCTAAATGGTGGTATTTGGATGTCTGAAAAAAATCACGGTTGTGGCATATATAACGTAGTTGAAAGGAAAACTATCAGAGCTAAGTAGGCTGTACAAACTTACGAGTAATAGTCGACCAACTTATAATGATGATTTTTCTCGAGCGGCAGGGGAGTCGGGCGGGCACGTCATACCACAGGCTAGCTAGATGCTAATAAGTCTTAGAAAGGTACTGTGGGCATCGTCAACTTCGGAACCCTATAATTTACGCGTGGCCCGACACGCACTTGGCCGGTTTTTATTGATTTCTCAATATTGCTGAATTAAAAAGGAATATATAATTCTATGGTTGTATGACGCGTCTCGTTTTATATTTGTTGGTTAGGCATTCAAATGATAATATTACATTAAAATCCATGGAAAATGCGATGGAAAGTTTTCAAAAGATATTACTTCCATAATACTAAAAATTTGGTGTTCCTATGATTACTGTCGCAAGCCATGCTTAATGTTTAATTCAACTATAGAGCGATGTTTTCATTCAGTAATATTCAGAAATTAATGAAAACAGCAAAATATTTGACAGCTATTTGCGACGTTGCCAACTTTCGCAGTAAAACCTCTTAAGCGACGACTGTCAAAGATAGAGGTAAGTATCTTTGACCGTTGCGGAACTTATTTTAAATCATAGTTTCCTGATTAGACTTTCAATACTGTTCGTCCAAAGGGTAAAGTAGCGGTTGCTGTCATAACAAAAATAAAAAATGATCGCGTTTGCAATAACAGTACATTAATTCCCATGTCTGCTACGAGCTGTAGAAGCAAAACATCGAGCCTCTTTGTTTCTAACATTGTGTGTAAATTTCTGTCGATAAAAGCAAATATGCGCGTACCTACCTAGGTATACTGGGACTATCTTGTTTGTGCGTAAATTGTTTAGAAACTTTAGATATTCTTACTCGTGTTCGCCTTCGATGAAGGCTCGTAAATATGTGTTCTTTCATCTGTTGAGTAGGTGTTGAAGATCACGCGCATGTTATGTTGGACGACCAATGAACACGTTCGTACCAATATGTAGGTACGTACCTAGTCAGGGAACTTATAAATACGTTTCGTTCTACAGATTCTGAATTAACGTTTACTACAAATTCAAGTCGTTAAAAAGCATGATTTGGATTTGTAATTGTGGCAAAATCTGAATTATCACATTATTATGCACCCAAGTTAAAGGTTACTGAAATTTTGTTCTGAGAAATTTTAATTGATTAATCACGTTCTGGATAGTTCTAATAAAAGTAAAGATACTATAGAAGATAGACCTACCCACATTTTTAGGGTTCCGAAGTCCACAAGGAACCCTTATAGTTTCGCCATGTCCGTCCGTCCGTCTGTCCGCACTATTGCTCAGAGATGCTTAGTTCTAGAAAGCTGTAATTTGGCATGTATATATATATATTAGTTACGCTGACAAAGTAGTACAATAAAAATTTTAAATATATTTTTTTATAGGGTACCTCCCCTACTCGTAAATGTATTTTTTTTTCTTGCGTACCCCATGGTGCGACATATCGTTGAATAGGTCTTGAAAAAATATTGTTTGTTAAAATTATTTTTTGATTAAGTGATGCGTTTGTGAAATATTAAGCTTTAAAGTGCTATTTTTTGTTAGTCACATGTCCCCCCCCCCCCCTGCCAGCTAAATGGTGGTATTTGGATGGCTGAAAAAATCTCAGTTGAGGCATATATAACGTAGTTGAAAGGAAAACTATCACAGCTAAGTAGGCTGTACAAACTTACGAGTAATAGTCGACCAACTTATGAAATGATTAAAACACCAATGATTTTTCTCGAGCGGCAGGGGCGTCGGGCGGGCACGTCACGTCATACCACAGGCTAGCTAGATGCTATAATAAGTCTTAGAAAGGTACTGTGGGCATCGTTAACTTCGGAACCCTATACTTTGCGCGTGGCCCGACACGCACTTGGCCGGTTTTTTAACTATGATTTTGCTTAAATGTACTTTACGGAAAATAAATGCATTTGAAAGCAGCACACACAGTTAGTTAATAGCACTTAACCGCTCCTCCAGCAGGTAGAACACTCTTAAAGAAGTTAGAAACTAACAATTAAAATTTATTAACGCGCTATTCTTACTAAATGTTAGCACAATTTAGACACGTAGGTACGTTTGTAATTACAATAAACATTATATCCGTAACATATTATATTATATGGAAACTAGTACGTGTGTCACTTTCAAAACTTCATGTGTGTAAAGTGCTTTTGATGCGAGTGAATTTATAATAAGCATTAAAATACGGCTTTAGGTGGCCATGTGCGACGTAAGCTAAGTAGCTTCTTGATTTAATATTCAATGTTTATATCGAATTCTGATATGATTGTTAATTTCAAACATCGCTTCTGCAAAAAATAATCTGAATCAGAAAGAAAGGACACTAAAGACAACTGGCATAGACAGCCTGTCCGTAACAAGAGGTCGCACAATGAACTGTATACTTGTTTTCTTCTTTACTGATGATAAGTCTCTTTGTAATGAAAATTAAAATAAAAATAAAAAAGAAACAAGTCGAAATTGTATCTGTGTGTAATATCCGGACGGATTTAAGTCAAAAACTAATGGTCGGATTTGGTATTTTGGAAGGCTATACATGGGTCATTCTAAGTTAAGAGGGCATCTGATAATAAGAAAAGTGGCAGGCTATAAATATTTGAAATAATATCTTCTTCCGATATAGAACTATGTTATCAGGTATTTTGTATACTTGTTTAAGATGGCCAGTTAATTTATCTATTTTTACAAGAGTTTTCATGTACCAGGGGAGATACAGGATCCAGGGTAGAGACATGAAGGCCAGGGTAGGGTACTTTACCTTACAGGGGAAATATATACATTAAAAGAAAAATAATTTTATTCGTCAGAATCAACTTTATTAATAAACTCTTTGTAATAGTTTACAACTATAATCTCAGACTTAAATTTCAATGCAGTCTTTTAATGTAACTTTAATTATTATGACATAAAAAACAAAATTACTTAGTATCTACTAACAAAAATCACAGCATATTTTCTTTCAAGTTAAAAGAAAATAAAAATTTTAATGGCACATAAGTTGCATGCAATGCAATGTGATATAAAAATATAAAACATAAACATAAATTGGATCTTCCATTTAAAGAAATAAAATCGTATAAAAAGATAACAAATGAGATCACGCCTTTTCAAATATGTTAATACTTTGGTTAAACTCATAGTAAATACGCTGTCCTTTCATTTTTAAGTTGGGGGCTGGTATCTTTTCTATAATCTGATCCCATGAGATGAAAGCAACGTCTTTGTCATCAATTCTGAAATTTTTACCAGTTTTATCACAATTTTTGCAGTATATTACTTGTTGTTCATTATCTTCTTCAATCCCTGTGCACATAGCTACGTATCGATATTCTGTGCCTTTATGTAAAATTCTCACTAAGACAAAGTCGCCATTGTTGAATTTATTTTTTAAACCAGATGTTGAAGGTTCGTCTTCAAGTTGGCGTGCATTTTCGGAAACTGCGGTACAAGTCAGGGAAGATGTTTGTAGCTGCTTTGAGATTTTATAGTTAATTAATGGCTCCTCGTCAGAATCAGAGTCATATACACTGTCCACATTAAGGCGGGGTCTCGTATTCTTTGTTGCGAATTCCATGGTACCAAGCACAAAGTGATCGCAGCTCTCAAGATTGCAGAAGCAACTCAAGCTCTTCATTACTAAGCCTAAGCGGTTGGGTAGAAATATGCTTCCTGTAACTTGATGGACCTTCATGGTACCTGAGAAAGCTTTCAAATTTTTGGTGTTAAGTTCCTCTTCTTTTTTTAAAATGTCATCGCCATCAATAGTCACCACTTTTATATTGGGACAGTTTTTTTGGAGGGCGTCCGTCAAATCTTCTAGCTATGAAATGTCGTTCCCAGCTCCAACAATCCTATCTGCAGTTCTTTTGCACGTTGCACCTACTCCATCAGGAGCTCCCTTCCCGTGACCAGCTTCGTGGTAATTCCATGTGAAGTTTATAAGATTTGGGTAAAAATCATGTAATTTTGTTGCCAATGCATGGAACATGATTTTATTACGGTATTGAGTGACGGGTCCATCACTTAGAAAATGCAAATTGGTTACTTCTGTGGGAAGGCTGTCAAGTATGGGCTGTAAATGTGCCCAAATAGCTGGCGGTGAGTGAGACAAATTTTTTGAAAGCGTGCAGTAACAGGAGCATTTTAACTTTCCATTATTTTCTTTAGTGTAAACCACAACCGTATGGATACTTAACTGCTCTCTCGATCATCCGAAATGAAACGATTGCACGTCTTCTTGAGCGTATTATTATATAGCCAGACGCTTCTTTTCTAAACGTTCCTCATGAGTTTGTTTTTTTCGGGAAGCCATGATCTAAAAAAAGAGAAGTTACAGCTTAAAGACATTAAATATTTTATCTGTGGGATATTTTTAAGTCAGACACATAATTACTTTAAGTGTAGCTCTTTGGGCTGCAAAATAACGTATAAAACTTCGAATATTAAACTACTACATAGTGTAAAAGTAACGTACACCATATCTTAATTTAAAAAAAATCGCATTTATGTTAACAAATTACTTCTTTACGAAGAATAATATACGTAAAATACTTAAAAAGTACTAATATGATACTTCCGTATCTACCCTGGATGTAAGGTCTCTACCCTGGCATTTGACGAGACAGGGGAAATACGGCAGGGTAGAGACGTTTTCATTGAAAAACGGAAACTATCAGAAAAGTATGGATTGTTACGAAAAAACAAACTAACACGGTAAACTAGGCAGAAATTAAAGTAAAAACAAATTACAAACAAAGTTTTACTATAAATAACAATTGAATAAAACTTACCAGTGGAGAGACGGCAATGACCGACACATCCGCGCGAGCCGAGTGGCGTGGTCGGACTGTCCGCCTATGAGAGCACGCGATTCACTCGGGCGACGTTTGTGGCTAACTTAACTTTGAAACGAATGCTCCAAGGTTAAATTTGGTACACCATAGTACTTTAATGGCATTTTTAAACGGTCGAAAAATGACCAGGGGAGGATACATAAAATACGAGGGACAAAATTTGCGTTATTTTTAAAAATAGAAAATACAATTTATTTGGGAGTTGATTTAAGTATTCAAAATGATTGATTGCGCTTCTTTATGTAGTAAATACAGCTCAAATCAGAATGTATCACAAATGTATTTAAATTCAAAAACTCTGTTACAGAATAGTAAAGGGACAGGCCAGGGTAGATACTTTTTTGTCGGTAAACATGCAATTATAACCAAACTAAGTTAGTTAAGGTATTGCATTTTAGTGATCTCAAAGTATTTGTTATTTACTGTAGTTATTGATTGTCATTTCCTTAAAATTTTCAAATAATGTGTGATTTTTTTATGTTGCCACCTATTGTCCCTCTTACCGTAGAATGACCCACATATAGGCAACTTTTTATCCCGGAAAACGTATAATTCCCGCTGGAACGCTATTACCGAATTCCATGCGGACGAAGTCGCGGGTAGAAGCTAGTAAATTATAAAATGACAAGGTTTAGCTACGCACTAAGGTTAAGGGTCAAACGACAGATGCTTTATAATTAAACTAGCTTTTCCCCGCAACTTCGTATGCGCAGAAATATTAAAAAGTAAAATCCCGATTTTTCCCGTTCCCGTGGGAATTTTGCAAAATCCTTTCTTAGCGGATGCCTACGCCATAACATCTACCTGCATGCCAAATTTCAGCCCGATCCGTCCAGTGGTTTGGGCTGTGCGTTGATAGATCACTATGTCAGTCAGTCAGTCAGTCAGTCACCTTTGAGTTTTATATATTTATTATAGATTATAGATAGAAGATAGAAGTAAAACAAAAACACAAACTAGGTATTTCATGATGAGGAAAGGCCTAAGCTCAGAAATAAATAAATAAATTATTCAGTAAGTTTACAATATTACATTAAATCCACTAGGCTAGACTAGGAAGTTTGTTAATAGGCTCCGGCTGTTTTAATAGTAGGTACCTATTTAGTAGTAGCTTAATATACCTACCCACCAACTTGTGTGGCAAATCGAGTACGTAGCACTATGTTGATAAATATTATCAAGAAAAAAAAACAATTAGGTAATGTTATGCTTATAAGAGAGCAAAGGGTTAAGTGATATACGCGTGATCATGAAAACAGTATATTTTAATTACTTAATTATAATTTATGATCCACCCAGGATATCTGGTCAGTGGATCCACAACAATAGGTTTTTTTGACGTAGATTACATTAATTATCAAATCACTTGAATACTGTAGACAATAATATTGATGAAGTAGAGCTAAGAAAATCGTAACCTACGTACTTACACGCATTACTTGGGTAGGTATAAAGTACTTTAGCAAGTTCCAGATTCATGTACCAGTAAACTGTCCTCAAAACATTAGAATCACTAACCGTGTTTGTGTACTGGCGTTTTAATTGCAAATGCGTACTTCCAAGCCGATTGTACGAAGGACCATCTTGTTAATCATTTTACCGTTTATCGGTGAGTTATATGATAAATCTGACCTGCACTGGGTTATTTTCCTAATTATTGAATTTATTAATACTCTTATTAGGTATTCATTGTTTAGTGCGTTGTTTTCAAACAAGACAAATCTGTTCGTTCAAACTAAAATCATCTAGATACCTACATTCTAAATTATAATAAAAATGTTTCTATTTAACAAAAGTTTGTAAATATTAGCCCGATTATAATAAGTGATAGACTGCCATTGAATTACCTTCCTAGTTTCCTTATTCATAACAACAGAACATCATGTCATCAATCACGTTATTTAAAAAGTAAAGTAGTAGTAAAAGGGAATACCCATTGCCTTGTGTTGCCTCACCTATCTTGTCAAAGTACGTCGTGAAAACAAGCGTAAAGATTAATTTCTAGCCATTTCCTACATCGGAGTTGGTAGAAGAACATTGAATTAAGTTAATCAATGCAAATTTTACCTTTAAGTAAGAATGTCTACCAAGTGAGCGAGTTCATTCGTGGGATACAAGTTCGTTGAGATTTAACGCGGACGTTGTCAATAATAGGGATGACGACTGGGTCAACAAATCGAAATTCTAATTAGTCCGTCAGTCAGGTAATAAAAAAATATTAGACACGTATTTTTTGTTTTATCAAATTAACAAAGAATGACTAAGTTAAAACGCATTAAAGTTGGAGAGTGGGGGCTAACTACGTCACCGTTAGGTATAAATCGTACCTAACCGTGACGTCACGCGACATTTCAACTCAATATATCTCCGTATTATAAGTTTGATTACGTGAAAAAAGAAAAAAATACGTGTCCAATACTTTTCAATAATCTTCCTAATAGACTAATGGAAAAAAAAGTTGTCGTCATGCCTATTACATCATTAGTTAGGATGCGTGCATTGAGTTTATCAACAGAGTCAGTACGTACGAGGTGGCGAGTGATTCTTATAGACAGTTATAAAATGCATCGCACTAGCAAGTAACAATGTACCTTAACTTAATAAGAGTAAATATTTGACGGCTAAAAAGATATTGCCAAAAAATAAACAAGAGTTATTTTTTTTAACAATAAGGTCATCTCTATAAATAGCAAGGAACTGCATGATACTCAAAAGAGTATTAAGAATTGCCATACGTAGGTAAGTAGTCACGTAGGTAAGCTTAGCCAATCGATTCTGGATTCGTTTCCCAGTAGAGGTTTACTTGTTACTCGTGATAAGTGCGCTTGCACACGATATCGAGCAGCAACGTGTAGAGAATTTTAAATTTATGCATTTTCAACTAGCTTCACCCCCTTTCGTGATGAGAGGAGGCCTGTGCCCAGCAGTGGGAGTGGGACTAGGGTTGCCATCTCTTAAAATGAAAAAGCCGGACTCTGCCTAGAAAAAAGCCGGACATTTTATCCTAAAAGCCTGACCATAACTAAAAGCCAAACGCAAATTTATAAAGCCGAACATACCTTTTTTAAATGTGAAACCTAATTTTTTCCCGTTCCCGTGGGAATTACGGGAAATCCTCTCTTAGAGTTCCTTTACACTCCTCGAGAAACCCGCATGCCAAATTTCAGCTTCCTTCGATCAGTACTGACATGACTGACGGTAGTGATGATGATGATGATGATTGCTTCGCTTGAGGCGCTAACAAAAAGCCAAACATGTCCTGCTAAATACAAATAGATGGCAACCCTAAATGGGGCGTAAATAGGCTGTTGTGGAGTTAGCGCAAATTCTATTGAAATATTATCCCAATAGAGTGCTTTGAATTGAAATAGGTAGATATGTACTATAGTCATAGAGTCAAGAATCCATATTAATATTACAAATGCGAAAGTAACTCTGTCTATTACCTCTTCAAGCTTCAACCGCTGGACCGATTGAGATGAAATTTGGCATGGCGATAGTTGGGGTCCCAGGAAAGGACATATGCTACTTTTTAGCCCGGTAAAGCGGGATAAAAAGTACCGGGAGCGCGATAAACGATTACGCGGGCGTAGTTGCGGGCAGAAGCTAGTAAGGTTATAACGTAACTATGTTGACACCTACGAACCTACCTATAACCACAAGCCCGACTGCCTTGTGTACATATCTTGTTCAGGACTGCCGGAGCACGTTCCATTACAAAGTAGCTAGATGAAGCAGTTTACGCGCTTTAACATTTTTATCGAAGTCCCTTGAACTTGTTTATTTAAAAAAAATACGCAATTCAACTTTTTCCATTGCGTAAAATGTTATCTTACTTGTTATTATTTTGATATTATGATTTTCAGGGGCTCACTAGCACGAGTTTCATCAACAAATGAATCATCATAGTTTGAATCAAAATAGTACGTTACAGACCTAGGGCCGTGAATTCGTGAATGTCCCAGATCGCAGGTGTTTGTGGCCCGAACCGAAGCTTTACGAATTACCGCCCGTGGTTTGTCTAAAGTTTTACGTCTTGCCTTGGCCAGGAAGGGAGATTTTGAGGCAGAAAATCCCACTTCACGCCCAACTCATTCATGTACCTACCTACCTATCCTTTCTGTTGGAGAGAAAACCTTGCAGGATAAATCCTGACAATCCAACCCATGTTGGGAATATTGGGATCGCTGAGGCTGACAATACTATCTAGGTAGGTACTAAACCAGGATCGTTATTTTCTAGCGAACGGACACACAGCTCGTATAAATAGAAGAAATAATTGCCAGAACAAAAACTGTCCAGCGCCATATTCCGAGAAGCTAGGCTTCTAAGATCATCGGATAGCTGAGCTGGGCAGTGTATAGTTGACCAGGAATTCAGTAGAACTGTCAATGAGGGCGTTAGTTTTGCGTTTTATATAGCAACACCAAATTGCAACGTCAACATGTGTATAGGTGAGTCTGTGTGCGAGTTATCAAATGTAAAACGACTTCTTTTAGATGTACAATTTTATTAAACAAGACTGCCGTAAACAAGACTGTCTACTTAATAGCATTGGGTTATGCTTACTATTTTTTAGGTTCCTTGTTGCCAGCTGAATATGTTATTTCAGTATGTAAGCCTCAATATGGCGAGGTCTGCTGAATTTCTGGTCGAGCTTTACCAGTGTACTTACACACACGCGACCGCGGCGACACGGCGCGGCGCCAGTTGACATTCCAGTCGCTGCGCAGGAGCAACTTTCATGAATAGTTAACTGACTAGTTTTAGTTTAAGCTAGGACCATGCTCGTCACGTGCAACTGGGATTGATTGACCGTAAGACTAGCAGGCTGCAGAACTAGCAGGACTAAGCAGATTGTATCCTGTACCTTATTTAGGTATTTAATTTACATACTGAACTGGCAAAAATTACAATTTAAAATTAAATATACATGAATCATGATTTTTATATTGATTATTAGAATGGGGATTTTTTTGGTATTATTCATCGCTTCTAGTCGAAGGATTTATAACGATGATTCGCAGTTTACGAATGAATTTGATTAGCAACACTGCTGAAATCATCGTTATCGCTTTGCCTAATGGTTAATCATTTTAATCACATCAAACTATTTAATCACCGATATTCGTTGAATCATCATAGATGAATAAGTTTATTGGTTACATGAAAATACCACCACCACCACAACCATGTGGTCATTTAAGAGGGTTTATCCTGAAAGTTGGCAATGTCGTATATAGCTGTCAAATGTTTCGCTGTTTTCATTAATTTCTCAATATTACTGAATTAAAGACGAAGATATCATTCTATGGTTGAATGACGCGTCTCGTTTTATATTTGTTGGTTAAGCATTCAAATGATAAGATTACATTAAAACGCATGGAAAATGCGATGGAAAGTTTTCAAAAGATAGTACTTCCGCAATCCTAAACATTTCATGTTCCCAGGATAATTGTTGCAATCCATACTTAAGGTTTTATTCAACCATAGAGCGACAATTCATATTTTCATTCAGTAATATTCATAAATTAATGAAAACAATGAAATATTTGACAGCTATTTGCGACGTTGCCAGCTTTGGGAGTAAACCCTCTTAAGTGGTAATTTAAGGACATGGTAAATCCCACTTTCCCATATAAATAAAGGGAATAAGAGAAGGGTTTTTGGGAAGTATAAATCGAATGAGCCCCCGTACTTATACTTGTTTATTATTCTGTTGTCGACTTTTTGCTAAAAGTTTCCACATTTGAAACGTGATGAGCAAGCATCAATAACCACCCAGTAGTTAACCCTATTTAAATCATTGTATTATTTCATCTAATAGTAATAACCAAGTAACTCCGGTGTTTCTAGGGAAGCCTTGGTTAGAGTCACGTAGTAGAATAACTTCATAGGTAGGTAGGTACGCTAATTGGAAAAAGTATTAGTAATAAAGAGTGTATCGTGTAGGTGGTGTAGGTATTCATATTTTCTTTCCTCACAGGTGAGAATCAGGTCGGCGCCATTATATCAATATGAAAATACTAAAGTTATGCGGTTACTGATTCATTGTTGTACTCGAAACCAACAAGCTTTCATGAAGAGAGGAATGAATATGGAGGAAGTGAGGGAGATATGGTTGGATAGAAGCAGGTGGTCTCTGCCTACACCAACGGGAAACAGGCGTGAGTTCATGTATGTGTGTATGTACGAGTGTGTTGAACGGAACTCTGATTAAACCATAAATTTCCCGATGCTTGAATATTGGTCACTTCTTGTCATATAATAGCTTCAAATGTCATTAACTAAAATAATAAAAATGCTGAACATTCAAAGTGGACGTCCCCAGCGTGTATATTGATGACATAATGATTTAGACTTTTGACATATTGTATCTAACCCGGTTCGGTTATGTTTGTATGAGACATGTATGTATGAGATATAAGGATTCACATGAGAAAGCACTAGAATTTTCCTGTTTTTATTCATCAAATAATCAAATGTGTTGTTATTATTGTGTTTCTCTAGATACAAATAAGCGATTTGTCTCCATTCGGTACATGGAAAGACTTTCATAATATTTTTTAGTAGTTACCTTACTTTGTCGTTAATGGGTTTATTTTTCCTGGTATTCAATTGAGTTTAACATCGGTCTAGATTTCAGGGCGCCGACGGCGACCTCGGTTACGGCACATTCGTAACGCTCCTCACCTTTTGCGACTGCGCCTGCGACACGATTGCGATAGGATGACAATGGCATTATATCACTCCATGCATTGTTACATTACCATTTAGTCGTGAAGTTTCGACCTAATGCTAATTACAGAGTCCGACAAGCGAAATTCAAATGGATTCTAGAGAAAATAAATCACTTCTCTTTAACTTAGGTCTTAACTTCAATAATCCAACCGATTATTCATACACGTGTGTCAATATACGTCAATACAAGCGACTTAAAATCCGTTTTAAAGAAAATTTAAAATGCTTAGTACCGCATGGTGACGTAAATCGGCCGTAAGCCGTAAGTTTAAGTAATTATGTTTTTCTTTATTTTTCAGACGTACAATTTCTTACAAATTGACGTATGTATGACGTTCATTCGACTGAAAATTAAAACCTGTATTTTTTTAATGTCATGGTGCAGTTGGTGTCAGTTCCGGTGTTCCACTTCTAAGGCGGTATTTGAACCGGCCTACGTTGATGATTAGGTACCTATGTACGCGCAAAAAAACAAGTTCTTGACTTTTACAGCTTGCGGTTTACATTGAGGCATTGTCTCCATACCAAGAATGAATGAGACAGATTTATCGTTCTTTTGGGTCTGCATAAATTTTAGCAAAACTTAGGTAAACCTACCTTTCATGCAACGTTGAAATCGGTCGGATTAAATCAAGGCACCAATTGAAATATTGTTCTCATGTTATAAAATAACGCTGCGTTCACAGTTTTACGAAAAGCTGTTTTCGCTTTCGTCCGGCTTGATAAATGCTCGCATTACCCATTCCGCCTGCGGCAGGACGTCACGTGGCCGCTTCCGCATTCGCGCCGTCCCTTGTGTGCACGCGCCTTTACTTTCTTTCCTTTGTGTAATCGATTACTGCGCTTGCGATTACAAAGATGCAGTAATTTGAGAGTTGACAGTGACGCTGTTACTGTGCGTAGGTTGGGAAACAATGAACTTTCTTTTGAGCATAGGTAGTAGGTACGTAATTAATTTTGTGCCGGGTTTTATTTGGGGTGTTAGTAATTATTGTAATCATAAATAGGTACCATAAGCGAATTTGACTATCATTTTACACGTTGCATCCACGCAGCTGAGATGTGACACTTCAAAATGCTGTTTATAAACAACAATAAAGGCCAGCGTCAAGAGCAAGCGGCGTTATGGTTGCTACACCAATTACAATCAATTATATTGAATCTTCACTAATAAGGAAGTCGTTATTTTGGTACGCTTTTCTGAAACCAGTTATGTTGGTATTGGGTTCGAATAATCATAGTTAATAGTGTTAGCTATGTAAAGTAAAGCTGTTAATTTAATCCCGTGAGATTAGAGCTCGTCTGCCGATCTTCACGCAATTACAACCTTACATTACAACGCTTATCTTAGTACGCACTGTTAAATGTAACAGATATTAGGTCCTTACATATGAAATTGGCGTTTCATATGGCAGAAATGAAAACGATTTTTTTTTATGAAACTATTTTTTTATTTAGTCAAAGTATGTACCATGGCTATCTATGCACTTTTGCCATCTTGAAGGTAGTTCATTGATTCCTTTACTAAAAAAAGTGTGTGAGCGAGAATCAATAAAATCTTTGAAGGCCGTTTGGACAGCCTCGTGAGAATTGAATTTTTTTCCTTGCATGAAGTTGTCCAAATTCCGAAAAAAATGGTAATCAGTTGGAGCAAGGTCCGGGGAGTATGGTGGGTGTCGAAGACATTCCAGTCGCAGCTCCCGTAGTTTTGCGGCCGTCAAACGTGCCGTATGTGGTCGAGCGTTGTCCTGAAGCAGCAGTGGGCTAGATCGATTGACCAGTCTGGGTTGTTTAATGGCTAGCTTTTCCATCATCGTTTGCAATTGTTGACAATACACATCAGCCGTGATTGTTTGCCCAGATCTTAAGAAACTGTAATGGATGACACCGGCACTAGTCCACCAGACACTTACCAGTACCTTTTTCTGAGTCAACTTTCGTTTCGGGCAGAATTTGGCTGGTTCACCTGGGTTCAACCATTGTGAAGAACGTTTCCGGTTGTCGTACAAGATCCATTTTTCATCACAAGTAACGATACGATTCAAAATGCCTTCATTATTGTGCCGGTTGAGAAGTGAAACGCAACACTCGACGCGTGTTTCTTTGTTTGCGTCGCTCAATTCATGCGGTACCCATTTTTCAAGTTTTTTCACTTTTCCAATTTGTTTCAAGTGAATCAAAATGGTTTTATCACTCACACCGAAGCCTGCCGCTAACTCTGACGTGGTTTGCGATGGATCTGCTTCCACAATTGCTTTTAATTCTTCGTTATCAACTTGTGTCTCCGGCCGTCCACGAGGCTTGTTCTGTAGGTCAAAATTTCCAGAACGGAAACGTTGGAACCAATAACGTACCGTATTTTCTTTTGCAGTAGCTTCCCCATACGCATTGTTAATCCTACGAGCCGTTTCTGCAGCACTAGTGCCGAGGTGAAACTCATATTCGTAAATATAGCGATATTTTAAGTTCTCCATATTGTGAACAGAACGATGTGAAAGAAAAACAAATGACGCGATAACAAATAAATTTCGTAATTCGAACACAGAAATACATGGTCTTAAATTTGAAATAAATTTGAATTTGGAATTCCTAGCCGAACGCCACATATTTTGAATCAAAGTTGCCAGTTCGCCAAACGCCAATTTCATATGTAAGGACCTAATATGTATCAGTCGTTAGTTCGTTACTTACCTAAAAGTTCAGTAACTTCGTTTTGGCTACGTAGCGCTCGCTAGCCAAAATGAGGCGATTTGTGGATATAGGAATCGAGCCCGAAGTCACGGTACTCGTATTATTTTCGGTTCGTAGGTAAGCGTGGAGCACAGATTACACAGTTGCATTGCACCTTAGCACCGTGACAATGAAGTACAGCTACGTATTTAAACATTGAATTAGATATTGTATCGATTTTATAGACGATCATTGTGAGATAATGTGGAGTTGAAATTTTAAACGATTAAAGTTATTAATTCGTACCTGATAGTGATAGTATTAATTAACACAACAAATCTTTTCTGTTTGTATTATACCTAATGGACAATGAAAAATGATTGTTAAAAATCCTGTCTAGACGGTATAGAAGTGACTGTTGCTAAAACGTAAGCTTAGTACAGGTTTACACAACTTAGAAGGCGCGTGGATTAAGCAAAAATAGACTCTGCGTCAACGGATTAAGTGCTTCACCGCGAGCCTTCTAAGTTGTGTCGTACCTACTGTACTTGCGGTCCGTCTATCAATAGGGATGCGCGAATGTCAGTTTGTCACTTTCGAGAATGCGAATGCGAATTTCTAATATTCAAAAATAGTCAATTGTGCAATTTTTTGCTTGAAGTAAGTGTAATTTTCATTACACAGTGGAACACAATTGTTATTATATTATCATTTTCTAAGTAAGCTAGCGAAATGGGTCATCGGTTATTAGTACGAGTAATGAATGGGGGCAATGTTTGCTGCCGACTGTCATTAGGAGGAAATGAATGTTTCTCGGAACGATTAACGATGTACCGAATGCACTTGGTACAGGTAACTTTGGGTAGGTAGGTACTAAAATTTCTCTACTTTTAGCGAAATGGCACAAGTATTAGTGATGTACCTATCGCTCAACTGAGTTCATCCTAATGACAGTCGGCAGCCAAATTGCCCCCATTCATTACTAATAACTGATGACCCATTTCGCTACCTTCCTTAGAAAATTATCAAACATAAGAATTGTGTTCCATTGTGTAATGAAATTAACACTTACTTCAGGCAAAAATTTGCACGATTGACCATATCCTTATGTCTTCAATTTACTCTTATTTAGCGATAGGGATACTCACTATCCATATATGCTGACTGTAAAAAAAATCACAAAGTCGTATCAAACCAAATTGCCTATAATGATGAGGACAAGGTCTAGCATTAGCAAATCATTCTCCGATACCTTTTTAATGAAAATTCCTTTGTTTATTTTTAAATCCGTGGTCGATATCAATGCGTTTCAGAAAGCCACGAAAGTTATTTGGCTTATTAATAGTGCAGTTAGTAATCGATATTTTATCGTCTAGATCCTCATAAAACCGCGACTAAATGGTTAATTTGTCTAAGTGATCGTTCGTTGGTTAAGACGTGAAGTAAGTAATTAATTTTCATGATCTACCTATTGGAAAATGCGTAACGACTAAATTCATGCAATATTAGATAGGTACGTATATTTATTGTATTATGAACTTACTTAGCTATGTATAATCTTAGTGTATTCCTAATATTTGTAATCTCTTTGTGCTAAGCTATAACCTTAGCTATTGAAGTTCTACACGTTTGCCTTATTAAGCTATCACTGACACTTTTTAAGTAACCACACAATACGCTTATTTCCTCAAGTTCATCCCTACTTACTCTTAACACGCCACTTACAAAAAACGCTTCAAGTTTAAAAATCGACGAAGTGATTTAGATAACACCTGCAACATGCCTAGCCGTTGACAAGTTGCAGCCGTCTTCGAAAAAGAAGATAAAAAGTGTGAAATTGTTGTTAAGTACCCATTTACCTACTAAATGGTGAACTGTTTCTTTAACACCTGGGTAAAGTGTTATTGTTATTACTTCACACAAGCTACAGAATTTACCTACCTAGGAATTAGTGATTGCATCATCATACATAACTTTATTTGACTTTTATTAAGTTAAGTACTACGTATCTACTTAAACTTAAATATGTCTAACGCGATTTTAATACTTAACCAATATTGATGATGATTGATGTGTGGAGAAACTTAAATAGAAGCGTATTTTGTTTCCGTAGAACGGATGTAAATTTGATAGCTATAGAACAGGTTTCACGGTGCAGGAACTGTAAATGCAAACGTTTGTTTTGCTTTATGCGTTGGAATTGTGCATTTCATCCGTTACTCTTAGTTAAGTTAAAGGCGCAGCGAACCAAACCCACGTTTATTTTATATTAAGACACTTCTATCCGAAATAGTTGAGATAAGACTAGCGAAAATCCAATAAAAAACATTGTCGGCGACATGTCATGCATGCCTATAACGACAGCTTGGAGCTTCATTTTACTACATATGTACGATTGATATTGCTTTTTTAGCAACAATTCGGCATGTCGCGTCTACCCTTTAGACGGTTGGGCTGCTTGGTAGAATGGGAAAGCACGGAATCGAACAGCCATAGGCCATTGTTCGCTCCAACTTTTACTGCGTGAAACACGTCTGCCACGCCATTATTATTGCCGTCTGGCTCTGCTGATCTCTTGTGTTCCCTCGGACAATGGGCGCGATTGTTTACCTCCATTCCATTCGAACAATTAGTCAGAAGCAGATCACGACATTATAGAGCCGTTGCGAAATAGGCCCGCTGAATGACGGATATCTACCGAATACTCGGTCCTTATTGGAATTCTTGCCGCTCACCAAGTGCGTTATCATTTATTTTTAAATTACGAATAGTATTATATACCTACTGTATCTCATTTAGAATTGTTTTCCAAACTTTGGAGAACTTCAAATGACTATGAATGATATGTTAGTTAAACATTAGGTACGTTCCGCCTCATGGGCATTTCATTTCATGGACGGTGTTGTTAATCAAAAGTTTTCGATGTAAATTTACAAGAGTGGACGTGAGGACGGGACTTCCTATTTGAGTTGGTACCTACCTACAGTTGACGGATCCTCGCGGAAGTGGTCGTGCTGCGTTGAATATTGATCGTTAGACGCGTCGCTGAGCGGTGTCAATCATCATTTTAAAGTACAAATTTCTGAACGCCGATTGCTTTGCATATTGACTCAGTGTCATTTTTGTTATTTTACAAAATTGAACCATAAGTTGAAAAATTTAACCAAAAGGTTCAATGTCAATAAAATAATGCCAATTTTCGTCATCATGAAAACCGAGGTGTTCAAATTTCAATAAGAGTAAGGTATAGGTTAGGTAAGGTTTGCGCGGGCTGGTTTTCCGCAACTCGACGTATAGATGCGCCTATTTCAATAAGAGTAAAATTTTCAATAAAATTAATTATAGGTAAACTTAATGAGATTGTTTTTACGAGTTCTGTCAATGATGTCTAAGATGATACCTACTGTAAACAGAGCCATGCGTGCGTCCGACAAACATCTTACGACAAAGAACATTTTTTCCGATATGATTAGGTATATTTTATGCTGTAGGTGTAAATTTTATAGAATTAGGCGTCAGTCATATTATTAAACAATAATCTACTATGTTGATATACAATACATTAGTGAATCGATAAAACAAGGTGTCCAACGCGTTTCTGTAAACGCTTTCGATTAGGGTAACTATAGTAGAGGTTATATTTTTTTCGAAACTTCGAAAACATTTTTAGAATGTAAATTCTGTTTAAAAATATTGGTCTATGCTAACAATAGGTTTCTATATTTTCCAAGTTTTTAAACAAAACTTCAATAGATTCCAGCAAAATTTCAATAGACTTGTGGAGGATTACTGTCTGCACGGTGCAACTTTACATTAACTAATTATATCGCAATTAGAGGATTCGGTAGACCCCAAACCGGAGTTTACTGTCTGTAAATCACAATTACCGTGTATTCACCTCAAATGTTTACTTTCCTGCAATGTAGCGGAGGGGTCGCCCGGCCCAGGGGAGTCGTAGGGATGCAATTTGTAACGATGGTACCCACGCCCACGCTTTATGGGGTAGCAAAACGAGGCCGTGTTGCATGTAAAATGAAGACGTCAGGTGTTTTGTTTTGTTTTCGGCCTATTTTATTATTGTTTTATCAAGCAGTACCCGCGACTTAGTTCGTGTATGGAACAAACATTTCAATTTAAAATGACGATAACTTTCTTCGAAATTCCCTTTCCTTTTTATTACCTTTCTTTTAATGTTCCTACAGACACAGCGGGTGCTGCTGTTTTATTACCTATATGTTTAGATTTTAGAGAAAAGTCTCGACTGCTTGACCGTTCATAACTTTTACCATTCAAAGTTACCACCTAAGGTTCTACGTAATTAATTGATTCAAGTTTTTAAAACCCAAGTAATTTAACCACGTTACATTTCATGATAATGGATGGGTTTTAAAAGAAACCTTAACAAACGAAAGAAAATTTTCTTTATATTAATAATATTTCTAAACTTTATAATATTTCTTTAGTTTCCTAGGGGTGTGATTTCATGATTGAAAAAGCAAGTTTATACGACGACACAGGAAAATGTATCCTTATTGCATGAAAGTTGTATTGAAAATTAACATGGAACAAACTTATTACACTAAACCTTCAAAAGTCTTCGTACTTAACAGAGAGACATGTAGAGACAGCAAAGAAAACACCTGGGTGGTTAAGTGCTATTGTATACGTTGCACTAACAATCGTATGTAGACTAGATATGTATCTGTATAGTCTGTCTAGGAGGGTGGTCGCTGTCGTAACGTTGCTAGTCGGCAGCCTGCGAGATTGTTTTGCGTATCGAATACGCAAAACAATCTCGCAGCCACAACATCCATACTTTTTGGACTCTTTACGAGCCTGTCTATGATGATGATGTAACTGCATCGCTGCGAAAATATTTCAAAACCACCTTCTCTCAGAATCTACCTCCCGCCCTCATAAAAAGTCATCGGTAAGAGTGTTTTAAAAATTCAATGTAGTGTGCCAAGCGAGTTTTTAACACGTAGCGTAGAGCCTATGATCGGGTAGTAAAAATGTTTACCTTACCTCCTATAAAAATATTATATGTGGTGGGATCGTTTCAAATAAGCGGATCCCTTATCCAAGGTTAGCATTAAATTTTAACAACATACAAAATAATCGAAACAAAAAAGTTGTAACAAATTATGAAATGAAGTGTGAAATAGCATGGGATTATGTTTTAAAATAGGTATTATTATCCACTTGGAAATAATGTTTAATTAAATTTTGCTATGATAGTCATTGTGAACGTGCGTAACTAAGTGGTATCGGCGATCGAGATGAATGTAATGTGCCGTATCAAAGTTCCTCCGGCATGTTAATTGTTAGTAACCCGGTCTTACGTCTATTATTGGCCAACAGGTTCCCGGTAAAGCTGCGCTCGTTAACGTGCCTACGATATCTAACTATCGGAATAAACTTACTTTCTATAAAAGGAAATCGAAATTATCTCACTGCATGGTGCATTCCATTTCTCTCTCAGCAGTTTCGATGTTTGACCCTCGGTTTTACTTTTATCGCTCGTTAGAAAAATCCACATTCTTCACATAGCTGGAATGACTCCCGCTGTTCCCGCTCGTCTCGGTTGGAACTTTCGTTTTTTCCGTAGATCCGTCGTCAGCGGCAGTGAGTGCGACATCCGACGGGTATTATCCAATTGGCCGCAGTAGTCGGCACCCACGACCAATCATCGGAATATTACCCGCTGCTCCATTTACCAGCTTATCGTTTTGGGGCTAACTTGATGCGGCCAAACATCCCGGTCAACAGAATTGACTCCTGGTGGGTCACACTGGCGAAATTCGATTTCCTGCTTCTACGCCGGCGACGCGGAAGTTGTTTTGATTCGTGCGAGTACTCAAATGGCAACACAACACACATCAAACTAAGATAGAATTTGTCAACAAACACGCATTGCCGTTCTCAAATAAAGTATTGTTTACTAACAAACAGAGTGCTCTTAAGTGGGGTTCGACAACCTCGCAAAAAGTGCGTTGCATTAACAATAAGTTAGCGAAAAGTAGCGCACGTTGGCAATAAAAAGAGAAACAAGAGGCGATTAGCAATTCATTTAAAGCGAATAAAAATGTCTTAATGCACAAAACACAGTTAATTGCATCTGTTGCGAGGAGCACATTCTAGTTTGCCGTAAATGGAGGTAGATCTCCGCCTGAAGCGTTATTAATAGCAAGCCTGCCGCGCCGGCCACAGATGTGAAGTGGACACCAGTTTAGGAGTGCTCAGGTCTATTTTGATCAAGTGTAAATAAATCTAGCGATTCACTTTCGACTACGCTTGTCACTTTCGTTGCGCGCCGCCACGCCCGTTCTGCCGGCCGCAGCTAACTCGCACTCGCCTTCCGCGGATGACTAATATATGCTCTTGCGCGAAAACTTTTGTCGGACCCAATTCTGATAAGAGTTGTGACAAAACATGTCAATTATCACTATTATAGCACCTGCAAACTCTTCATAGTTACATCCGGTTTCGCTAAATACAAACCGCGAATCAAGTTTGAAGAAAAATATATTTAGTCGTTTTATTTGTTAGGTAATTACGGAACGTATGACATTCCTCATTTTTTATTATTATTTGAAATCGTTGAAGTAAGTTTGTAATTGGCGATTAACGGTCTTACTGTTCAATGCCCAGTTAACCCTCCAATTATGAGCGTGGAAGTGATTGGAAAATGTTACACGGGTGGCTGCGTTCCTTCGCAGTTAAACAAAGCACCTGACCATGTCAATTTCACTAGGAAGACCGAGACGAATACCAAGAATACAATAAACAAAACAATTTTGACTTATCAAAAACTCCCATCTATTCAAAGATGAAAAGTACGTCGTAGTTTTGAATGAGAATACCGTATAGCTCGGAGAAAATACAAAGAAGAAATTCAAGATGCATTTCGGTGGGGCTGATTTTATTGTTGGAGTGTCACCGAGCTCGGATGAGGAATGGACCGATGCAACAAAACATGGGCCTGACAGGGCTAATACCAAATAATACACCACTGCCAAGAACCTGTAGCCATGCCATGTCCGGTTAGGGTCCCGTATAAAAAAAATATTCCTCAAATATTTTGGTTAATTTATTTTACCTAAATAGGAACTGTAAAATTGAAACTGATATGTATTATACAAAGTGCTGTTTTGCGCGGTTATGATGATCACATGGACATAAATTAATGCCACGGGTCAATTCGCTTCATCGACATTTCATTAACCAATGACACGTGGTAAATTAAATTTGTATTAAGTATGTACCTATATACTGTTTGTGGCATTTCATTTGCTGATTACTTTGTGTTTGCTTTGCCTCTACGAAATTAATCACTATTGAACGCCCGGCCTTCATGCGTAAAATAATAAGTTGATGTTGTGACTTAATCATCGTCATGTCAATCAATCAAAGTGTGTTTATCTAACGATCAGTTGCAACAACGGAGTCAGCGTCGGTAATTACCTACGCTAAGGTTAAATGTTGAAATCCGCAAGAAAAACAGATGATAAAGGAATTATGATCATTGAACACGAGAATGATGCACGACTAGGTAGGTAGGTAGAACTATTCATTACCATGCGTTAACGTCGTCGTATTCAATTTCAGCACTCTCAGCAGATTCCTTACGCACCGGTCAAAGTGTCTCTCAAGTCCCACGGAACCATACGACATTGTTTACACTTACGTCATCAACATTTCGGCGACAAAGTCGCACGCACGGCATAATTAATTGGTCGGTATGTCAAATGAAGAGTATAATGACATAACAATGTAACAACTATGTAATGCAGCTCCGCGGCGGTAACCAAAACAAATGGACGCGACACCGTTACAGCGCTTCGAGGAATTAAATAAAGAAAAAATGACAGCGAGCAACGGTAATCTTTGTTCGCTACATAAGGTCGGCTCGGTGCGTTCCAGTACGCCACCGGCACAATTACACTGGTAAAGAAAGATTCTATCAGCGAAAAATGGACTGCAATTAAAATCTAAAGCGCTACGGAACACTGTTCTTAGCGCTATTACACACACATTGGACTAACGCTACATTTTGATGAGACTAGTTTTCCGTAGATAATCTCGGTGCAACATTCAGTTACTTATCGTCGGAAATGTCGTTGAAAGCTGTATGTTTATAAACGCGCAATATTAAATCAGGTTAAAGTCGGTCGGTTGTCACCTTTAGTTCACCCAGATGGCACAGTTCCCAGTGAAACAGTTTTGGCTTCACACACGCGATCAGACGCGAGGTGCGACGCGCATGCTCACACTAAATGCACTCAACGTAGTTTTAGTGTCTACGATGTTTAACTGAAATGGACAACTTTACATGAACTAACCATCAAAAATAATCGCGTAACGAATGAGGAAGCTGACCATTGCCCGCAGGAAAAGAAAGTGTCTCTCAATAATGTATCAAGTCGTACGATCATGCCACGATGTTTGCACAAGCGGGTTTCTTTAATAAATAAAACGATGCGTTCCAGTTCGGAAATGAATCAGGCCGTCGTATGCCCTAAAGGACTGATATTGCTATCAATAAAAAAATCAGTACGCGGAAGCCATCTTCATTCTATACAGCATCAGAAAAAGATAAGTTTCACTTCCAGGAATTGTCGGTGCACGTTAGGAACAAAGATGGATAAAAAATCAGCATTGCAGTAATGTGAGGTATTGTGTCCGCGAGGCGAAGTCGGCGGGGGCGCCGTGGGAGCGCCGCGCGACTTATTCCGCGATGTCGCGGGAACCTTCTTGTTCTACGGGTTCACAAACGTGCTAACTTGCATAAAGTCGCGTTCTGCGGTCGTGCGTTCCGAATTAAACTAGATCCGCACAATGAGCCGCGCTGCGGAATTGAGTGGAATAGGAATTAGCTCATCTAAGTCGTGGTGATGTCTGCGCAATGAAATGTTCCAGTATGCAATGAAAGCCGGCGCGAGATTTCGACGAGCAGTAATGCGAACGCATCTCTTTGATGTTGCATCCGTTGCGCGGTTCCAAACTTCATTAATCTCGTTCCGTCATTGAAATTAGAGAATAATTAGGTACACATGTTTGTGCATCTCAAATTTCTTAGAAAAATCAATACAATCCTCGTAATTCATTTTAAGTGTTGCTTTTTAAGTCACTTGAGAGGCTTCCAATATAAATTTTTGTTATTTCTAGGCTAAGTTACTGAAATAAAATATTTTTAAAGCAGATAGGTAGGTACTTTTAATTATATACCTAGGTACTTTTAATTTGGGGTTTAACTATATACCTACATAAGATTCGTTGCGTCTGTCCCGGTACATTCGGTGATCTAATCAAATCTTCCAAGTTTTTGACCTAATTAAGTGTCCGATTGAGCTGAAATTACACTACACGTTTGGTTTTCCTGACAAAATTCGACTTTTTGGCGTAGGTATACTCGCTAGTAGAAGGAAAAATAGACTTGCATTTTGGTTCATTGCTATTTAGCTTGTGGTTTGAGGTTTCAACTCTCCGGTAAAGTTTCATAACCACCGATATAAGGTTTCTGGCTACCAGAAGGTAATGTTCTGATGAAAATCCTTTAAGATTAGGGATGTTAAATCTGTTAGTACCTATTTAATACGTTTACGTATGAAAATTTAAATAACTTTCCAAGAAACTTTACGAAGTCGCAGCTATGAATATGTAGTGGCTCAAATTAATAGTAATTACTAGATATAAATTGGATTATCTTATGATAATTTATGAGCATGTTCGTCTATCGTCTCGGGGTCGCCAGCGCCACGGGCGCAGATTTCACGACAGGTGTGCGAATGTGGGTGCTTCGGTTACGTTGAGTACCTACCTGTTGCTATTGTTATTTAGATGTTACTTTTAGTAATTACATAAATTATAGCAAGATGCAACTATAGTCGGGGACATTTTTAAACCGCCATTTTGTAATTTGCTAATTGATGTTTATACGAGTAGTCATAAGGCCTTAGCTCCTGAGAGCATCGTATTAAATTGGACTGATTTTCTGATAGGTAAAAAAAGAAAACAAGTTTCCTTTAAATCACTATTTATAATTAAAATTTCATTAAACACAATAATAATGTTTGGTCATAAAAAATACACAAAAGTAACGCAAGGGCAAATTAGAAATCTTTCGAAAACAACTTTAAAACCTGCATAAAAGAGCAACCTTAACAATAGCAAAAAATACCGATTCTGTAATTTAAACCTCAACGTGGCACGATCGTGTGTTTGCACTATTTTTTCTACACTTCCATCATTATTTCATTTGTGGACATCATTTGCCGTAAACACGCAAGTCTTAACTTTAATACAATACAGTTATAAGATCGTTTCACAATCATTACCTCAAAGCTGGGACTGGCTTCTGTCCAGGTAGTCAAATAAAGTTATAAACCCCACGTGAGATATAAACATAATAGATACTAGTAATAGAGAAGTATAAAGGATTAACATTCCTTGGGGAACTTTAATGGGGTTATAGAATGACGCGGCTTTAATCTTTAGTTTATTTCGTGTTCTATTGGGATTTCCAGTGATAAAATTTAAAAGTGTGTGTAGAATTATTTCGTTGTTTAGATGTTATGCAACAACAAGAAATAAGGGCAGCATTGCTGGAAACTTAGCTGATAGATAAATTGAATTGAAACACGGTTATAAAGATTTATTCCTAGGTGAATGAATGATAATAATTCGATTAAAATGTAATAAAAAAGCTGAAACACAAGAAAAGTAGGTACCTACTTAATAAAATAGAAAGGGATGCGACTTTTTATTATAAGTCCACAAATATTAGCGACTTGAAAAAATATTTTCTGCCGGTTTGAAGTGTGTTGATTACCGTCATTTAGTGTTTAGCAGTAACACAATAGTTTACTGCAACATGGACGCATATTGCTTGGCTCAGCGGCAATCCTACGTATTGAATGTTATCGTTCCCTATTGTTTTTGTTTAACATTATGTCTTCGAAATCACTGAACGAATTTTCGTGTAGTTTTCACATGTGAACAGTTTACCAGCCATTAAGAACAGAATAATTATTATGGCTTTGTTTAATTTATACCCGAAAAAGTTATCGTCATTGTAATACGTACTTATTTTTAACTGAAGTCGCGGTCGCGACCAAGTCATTAATATTAGGCGACGTTACGCTCTGGTAGGTACATATTTCTTAGAATAATCGACATGTAATCTAACTATTCTGGATCTTCTTTTACTTTTGCTTCATTTTTCTGACGTTACTCTTGCGGCGAGCAATAACAGTTACAGAATACGCAGTTTTGATATTCAAAATCTTACAACACCTTGCTTATTTTTAAATTCATGGTAATACCCACCTTCTCAGTATGCTTCCCCTGTCACCATAACGGTGGCATGAGCCAAAGCACGCCGTGTCAGACATGTCAAGTTAGTCACCCGTCCCTCTCTAACTGTAGGGAAGAGAAGAGGGACGTAGAGATAAACAGTCCTGGTCACCGGGGTTAGAGAATCGAGGCTGGGTGACTCACGCAGTTCACAGATCTCAATTTTGTGTTTGCTTACCGATTAGTGCCTATGGTCATTTTTAACCCGGTCGAAGAGGTAGGTCAGGATTTTTGGAATTGTTATGAAAAGCTTTACTTACGCTCAAGTCCCTATATTTTATACACATATTTTCGAGTCAACATTCATTGATGAAACTATCTATGGAGTAAAGAAACCAAAAATAATCACAATAAACTATACCCACAAAATACCTGCCTATAAGATTATAGGCAGGTATTTTATGTAGGTATTTGTGGGTAGGTATAGTTAATTAGAAGATTTGACAGATTACATCAAAATTAATAGACAGATTGTTTATACCTATTATTAATAGTATTATTCCATCAATGCCCCACATATCGTTGTTTTGTCCATAATCGCCACACATGGCAGACGCATCATAATAACGTGTTTTAATTGCCACTAGCTATCAGACTTACAGATTATCTCAGATGTCTTCAATGACGATGACCTAAGTACAATGATCGCGTGGTAGATTTCCGACCAAGATAAGAGTAGGTATATGAATGAAAAATCATTTATATTTATTGGGACAGATAAGGAATCAATTTTATCTGTTGAAAAGATCATGTTTATTTTTGTTGAACAAAGCACTCTCTTAAATCCATCAACCAATCGAGAAATGCAAAGAATTTGTTAAACAAAGCCATACAAATACCTACTATAAACGCGAAAGTAACTCTGTCTATCTGCCTGTAACGCTTTCATGGATAAATCGCTGAACCATTTTTTGATGAAACTTAGTACGATTATAAGGAAGGACAAAGCCTACTTTTTATACCAGAGAAACGCACTGTTCCCGAGGGAACGTTCTAACCGAGTTCCACGCGAAGTCTCGGGCAGAAGCTAGTTTCAATATTAAAAGTTGAAAATATGCTCAGGTCTTAATAGTCAGGTAAAAATCATTTTGTAGGATTGTTAGTAAGCGACATAGATTTCAACGAGGCCATTCTAATATTACAAAAATCGGAGTATGATTCCCCTTGCCTGGTACATTCAGGAAACTGTTTAAATTTAGTTTTAAATTTAAATATTGCAATAAAGTATTGAGCACTAACATCCTGCTTTAAATCTAGTAGGTTAGTTCGATCAATTTCAAAGTCCAGCGATTATGAGAAATATCAGAGCTATATGTTCAAGCAAACAGCAACACTGGAAGAAACATTTATTTAACGATAAACACACTGCTAAGACCCACTTATAATCATAAATTACATTTATTTACTTAATTATTATTCATATCTGAGTATCTATATCTTCAAATAAGCGTTTTTCCACGTTTCCAACCACTTAACGAAAGACTTCAACGCGCGGCGACGAGACGTAGAAGACATGGCAAAAAATCCATGATTTCTAATGCTTCATACAAAAAAAAAAACCATAAGGTCATTAACAGACTGTACTCTATTGGAAACAGGTTTTTAGTTCCAACAAGGTTTTCAACAGGTGGGTTGCATTTGATTTATAGCTTTCGGCTATTAAAAATTGCATTGAATTCGAATTGAAAACGGGTGCCCTAAATACTTCTATTGATTGGATTTTAATGTAAACATCTGTTTCAATACAAGATAATGTTTAGTTATCGGAGTAATTTGTTAGAAATGCATTAATTGAGATACAATTAGTGGCAAGTGGGCCATTAACAATAGATCGATAACAATCAGCGACCGACACTGATGCGTTCGCGCAGCTCACAGGAGTTTTGTAAATAGGTACCTATTTTATTTTATTTCAACAATGTCATGCCGTTCCCGAAGCTTTTTGTATTGTATTTTTTTTGCGGCAAAAAGGAATCTTTATATAAAACGCACGTTCATGCAAATTACCATTTTTTTAATTGTTGGTGAAACTTACGTAGTTGTGAGGCGAGCCTTAAATAAATAACACAAATCGTAAGCCTTCCAGACTTTTTTCTGTGGTGTGAAAATAACCCATGGCGAATTTCTTATTCGCCGCATCCCGATTCTGGATTAATTAAAAAAACAACTTACCTTTTGACGGCTGTGGGTAATCTCCAATGTCACAAAACAAAATAAACAACACAAATGAACTGTCACTGGCGTGATAGTTAGTTCGCACTGCACGATCGGGCAAGTCACTCAAGTTCGCGGCGGCGCGGGCACGGGTGTCGCGCGCGGCGGTCTCGGCTCGAATGCCGACCGCGGCGCCTCGCTGGACACTCGAGTGCGACTTTGAAATTCGAACGCGGTGGACAGGAAGATTGTCTTTTTTTTAGGGCGGTTTATACTTTTTTTTTATGTTATTGAACACTGGCCATATGAGTGCGAAATGTGGATGTGAGGGAGTTGTATCTCACACCTCATTTTCCTTTTCAAAAAACACCGCGATAATTTAACTGGATTGACAACTGGTGAAGGTCGCGGGAATGAGGTGGATGCAACTGGTGCAATTCCAATCTATGTGGTTGTACCACATCGTATCGGGAAGCCTATTTAGAGGCGTTCTTCGGTAGAAATTATGATGTAAGTAGGTATAATATTAAATCTAATTTTATAGTTTTCTGTATGCAGGGATCAGACAACACTGCTTATAAATATTAATGGCATTTAATGCTTTTTCGTAAAGTTTGTCACACGTCTATTAATACTAGTTTCTGCTCGCGACTTCGCCCGCGTGGAATTCGATTATCGCGCTCCCGCGGGAACTATGCGTTTTTTTCGGGATAAAAAGTAGCCTATGTTCTTACCCGGGATCCCAACTATCTCCATGCCAAATTTCATCAGCACCAGCTGTTTAAGCGTGAAGAGGTAACAGACAGACAGAGTTGCTTTTGCATTTATAATATTAATTTGGAATTTGGATCATTTCTGACATCAGACCAGAGATACACAGGTTCCTACTTAGCATATGCTTAACGTGACTTGAGATTCAAGTATCCATTCTTATCATGATGACACCACCACCACCATCAGCCTATTGACGTCTCACTGCTGGATACAAGCCTCCTCTCTCACGAGAGGGTTTGGGCTGGGGACTATAGATTCGGGATTTCACACACACACTTTTGGCGTTATAGGTTGCGTAGTAAAACGAAGCACTGACTTTAAATGAGCTTTTAATCACTGCGATAGATTAGACTAAATATACAGCTTATGATAGAAACAAGTGTTCACAGCGATACAATCTAGCGCGTAACCGTGGTGTATCTCTATCTGTCAAATATGACAGTGTTGCAACTTATAATATTATTAGGGCGATACACATAACATACTTACACACTAAAGGCAGGGCCCCACACCACCCCCCCACGGAGAAAGATAAACTATGAAAAGTAGCAAAAATCTTTACGGTCATTGAACCGTACCTGACGACCAGAACGAGTGGTAACAGGTAGTTTATTTGAGGTGGACGTGGTAGCTTGAGGGGGACTCAACTGTTCTGACACCTGTGTCGGTGGTGTATTAAGCTTAGGCTGGACCGGGACGGATAACGTTAGGTTATCCTGGGGGGCGACGTCGTGTTCAATGAACGCTGGCTTAACACGATCGACGCTCACCACAACCTTCCTACCCCTGATATCTAGGGTTAAAGTCTTCCCGTCGGTAGATCGCTTTAATATTGCAAAGGGTCCAGTGTACGGAGGCTGCAGCGGGCGCCGTACCGAGTCGTCACGAAGAAATACGTGAGATGCTGAATCTAAAGCTTTTGAAATGAAAGTGGCAGGTTCCGTATGTCGTGAAGCTGGAACTGGTTGGAGAGAGGACATTTTGCGGCGTAGCCGTACGATGAAATCGGCGGAATCTTCGGGTAGATCTGGACTGGAAACAGGAACCAACATCTCCCCAGGTAACCGTAGAGTCTCTCCATAAACCATCTCGGCTGCTGTAGCTTTGAGGTCCTCTTTAAAAGCTGTTCGCATGCCTAAGAGAACAATGGGTAGGGCTGTTACCCACGTTTCGGGGTGACACATCAGCGAAGCCTTCAACTGACGATGTACCCGCTCTATCATACCGTTGGAGCAAGGGTGGTATGCCGTTGTTCTGATGCGTTTTGCGGCGAAGGTTTGCATTAGTCGGCGAAACAGGTCAGACTCAAATTGAGTGCCTTGATCTGTTGTTACTACCGAAGGCACGCCGAAACGTGATATCCACTCTCGGACGAGTGTATCGGCCACTTCCTCAGCCGTAATGGAGCGCATAGGCCACGCTTCAGGCCATCTAGAAACTCTGTCAATCGCGGTTAGACAGTAACGGAATTCGTTGCAGATGGGCAGTGGACCGATGATGTCGATGTGGATATGCATGAAGCGCCCTGATGGCTGGTCAAAATTTCCGAGGGGCGCAGAATTGTGTCTTGAAATTTTAGCTCGCTGACACGCTGTGCAAGACTGAGCCCATCGCCGTGAGTCGGTTTTAATCGAAGGCCACACGTAACGGCTAGTTAACAAACGAGCCGTGGCCTTGACACCTGGGTGGCTTAGGTTATGAAGTTTTTCAAAAGCTGCACGGCGAAACGAAGGGGTCAAATACGGACGTGGTTTTCCAGTGGACATGTCACACAGGATGGAAACGTCCGTGCCAGGGATGTTAACATTAGTTAACTTAAGACCCGTATCTCCTCGGCGAAGCTCATAAAGTTCGCGGTCAGTATCCTGGGCTTTGGACAGAGTCTCATAATCCTCTTCCATGGAAATCGCTTCAATTCGCGACAGCGCGTCTGCTACTACGTTATCTTGGCCTTTGATATATTTGATATCTGTGGTGAATTGACCAATGAAGGATAGCTGATTCAATTGGGATGGCGGGAGTTTTTCTCTGCGTTGTACAAACGCATAGAGGAGCGGCTTGTGGTCGGTGTAAATTGTTACATGTTGTACCTCGAGAATGTGCCGAAAATGCTGCACGCTTTCATACACCGCCAACAACTCACGATAATAGGCCGGCCATTGAGATTGTTGAGGAGTCAATTTCTTGCTGAAAAAGGCTAGAGGATACCACTGTCCGTCAATCTCTTGTTGCAGACAGGAACCGATATGTACACTAGATGCGTCGGTGAACAATCCGAGGTGCGCGTCGTTCACTGGGTGCTGCAAAAGGGTCGCGGCAGACAGGCTAGCCTTACAACCTTCGAATTGTTTTAAGAGCTCGGGTGTCCATATAAATGGCTTGGCACCTTTGCTGTTGGTTGCCTGTACAGCGTCAATAAGCGGAGCCTGAAACTTGGCGGCTTGCGGAACGAATCGCCGGTAATAATTTAGCATGCCGAGGAAACGACGCACGCCTTGGACAGTTTTAGGAGGTGCAAAATCTAGGAGGGCCTGTATTCGGTCCTGAGGAGGGCAAGTTCCTTCTGGGCTAATGCGAAATCCCAGGAAAACAACCTCCCTGACGCCAAAAACACATTTACTTGGATTGACGACCACGCCATAATCCTGAAGGCGTCGGAATAAAATCCTCAGGTGTTCCTCATGTAAAGCCTCAGTCGGTGAATAGACGAGGATGTCGTCTACGTAAGGAAAAACGAAATCGAGGCCCCGTGTGACCTCGTCGATGAACCGCTGAAAAGTTTGACCGGCGTTTCGTAACCCGAACGTCATAAACGGGAATTCGAAGAGGCCAAACGGGGTAACGATAGCAGTCTTTGAAATATCCTCTTCCGCGATGGGAATTTGGTGATACGCCTTTACCAAGTCAATCGTGCTGAATATTTTAGCTCCAGAGAGATTGTGAGAGAAATCGTTTATGTGCCGAACCGGGTACCGATCAGGAATCGTTCTGGCGTTTAGGGCTCGGTAGTCACCGCAGGGACGCCATGATTGATCCTTTTTCAGGGTCATGTGTAATGGAGAGGACCAAGCGCTTTGAGAAGGCCTCGCTGTCCCAATTCGCACCATTTCCTCAAATTCACTTTTGGCAGCGATTAGTTTCTTTGGAGCCAAACGGCGAGGACGACAGGAAATGGGCTGGCCATCTGTAGTCCTAATATGATGCACCGTATTGTGTTTAACAATCCGTGGAATACCGGGTGGCTTGACAACATCAGGAAACTCCGTCAGCACTTGTGCAAAGACGGAGTTCTGGAGACCGATGGCTTTGATGCTACACTGTTCACTGACGACAGTTGAGACAATAGCGCTGAGTCCAGTGGCGGCATCGACAATTTTGTTATTTCGACAATCAGGCAAAAGGTGATAATAGGCCAAAAAATCTGATCCGATAATAGCGGTGCCAACGTCAGCGACGACAAACTGCCAAACGAATTCGCGACGCAGTCCAAAATCAAGCTTTAGATTAACTGTCCCAAAGGTTTTAATGGAACTACCATTGGCCGCACTGAGCTCCCAGTCTGTGGGGTTCCTCTGTCTTCGGAGCCAACTAATCGGATAACAACATAAATCAGACCCGGTGTCGATTAAAAATTGATGCTTGGTCTCTTTGTCCGTTACAAATAAGCGGCGGCCATTATGGTTGATTGCGCAGCAATCAGTGCCCACCTTCACTGATTGCTGTTGGGGTTTTCCTTCCAGCTGCATGGTGTTGTGCAACGGGATGCGTTGATGCCAAACTTCTTGTGATACCAACATAACTTGTTAAGAGCAGGACTACCTTTGCGACTCAAACTTCTTGCACCTGACCGGTTGCGTGACCTGCCTCTGCCCTGATTCTGCGATGCTGTAAGGGCGGCTACCTGCTTCCCAAGCTGGATCACATAGTCTTTCAGGGAAGCGTGTTCATCCAATTCTCTGTCGGTCTCAACGCTATAGACTTTTGGGCCGGGAGTTACTTCGATTATTTTATCAGCTAACTCGGCTAGTTTCTCTATAGTGAGGTCAGCCTGAGCAGCCAATATAGCCTGTACCTGGTTGGGCAATCGACGCATCCACAGTTGTCGCAAAATGCTGTCATCTTTAGAATTACCAGCGAGGGATTGCAGACGGCGAAGAAAAGCTGAAGGTTTTCTATCGCCAAGTTCTTCATCATTCAGGAGTCGCTCAACCCGCTGCTGTTCGGAGGTTGATAAACGGCGAATGAGCTCTTCTTTGAGCATCTGATATTTGTTGTCAGTTGGAGGTTTCATCACAATGTCCTCGATTTCACCAATCATTTTCTGGTCAATCATACTGATGATATGACTGTATTTGGTTATATCGCTGGTAATTCCCGCCAAATGAAACTGGGCTTCGGCCTGTGCAAACCAAATTGCAGGTCTATCAGCCCAGAAAGGGGGCAATTTTATTGACACTTTGCAAACTTGCTCTGGCAATTGAGCCGGGATTGGTACATCCTTCTTCTGTAGTTGTGCTTGCAAAACTGCATTTTCAGCCATTAGGGCATTCAACCGTTCTTGTAATTCAGCTTCAGCCATGATCTCGGTGTAATAATCTATACCACCACAAAGCTATACCACCACCAGAGTTAGTTGTAAATTAATAAATATCTTTCACCGAGGGCCGATGTTTCCCAACATACAAACAACAATTATTAAAAAATAAAAATATTAAAATTGCAAATTTATGTACATGTAAGAATAACAAAAACATGCAACACAAGATACTAATAGGAATACTTAACACAAATAATGAGTGTAACGGAAATGCTCTAAACAAAACAATTGGTTAATAAAATTAGTTAATATCTGCTCTGAAAAAATTAGAATATGAAATTCAGGGACGTTCGACTTAAAAGAAATTGTTTAAGTAAGAAAAACCAATATACAATATTCATACATACATAACAGATAAACAAATGCAAATACAAACTTGGTTATATGAATTCACAAAAAAAAAAATTGATTTGCAAAATGTTACTATTATTGATTCTTAATTAATATTCTTAGTTTAGCATTAGAGTTAGTAGTAGTAGTATTGTTCAAAAACTGCTCCGGAGGTACCGTTAACCCAACACACAGTTTAAAATGAAAACAAAATCGTCTACTTGCGTGAACCGGAACGTGTCGTGGAGCTGTCACTTGTCACAATCACGATGACGTTTTTGGAGAAGTTCGACGTATAGCCACGAGATGTCGCTCTAACGGTAGGTGGCAACAATCTAACTTTCGAACGTAAACAACATAAACAACGAAAAAAGGTTATAAAGTTATGAGATGCACGAACAAGATGTTTTGTTTATAGGGCGCACACGAACACTTTACACGCACGGAACAAATTTTGTAGCACTCCCGCATACGAATAATAGTCTGAAGTGATGATACGCAACTCTAGGAATCGGCCGCCAATCGCCGGAGTAATGTAGTTGAACTCGGAAAAAATCACACGCCGCAGCGGCAATTTTGATGCCCACTGGAAGGCAGACTGCGATGCAATGTGAGGGTCCGCAGTTCAAGGCAAGCAGCAGATGCCGGAGCCGCCTCGCAACAGAAGTAGGTAGAAAGGATCGCTGGCCAGCAAGCGTCTTCGGCCGCTGCTACTGTAGTTGAATCTTGAGATCGGGGTCACCACTTTGGCGTTATAGGTTGCGTAGTAAAACGAAGCACTGACTTTAAATGAGCTTTTAATCACTGCGATAGATTAGACTAAATATACAGCTTATGATAGAAACAAGTGTTCACAGCGATACAATCTAGCGCGTAACCGTGGTGTATCTCTATCTGTCAAATATGACAGTGTTGCAACTTATAATATTATTAGGGCGATACACATAACATACTTACACACTAAAGGCAGGGCCCCACACACTCACACTCACTTTGAATTACTTCGCAGTGGCGTGCTGGTTGCCTCACGATGTTTTCCTTCACCGCAAAAGCTCAGTGGTAAATTCAAATTCAATTTAACATGTTTTAATGGTGGCCTGGTGTTAGGTTCGTCCGGTGGGTACCCACGTCTTTCCCCGCTAACCTGCCGCCAAATAGCAGTGCTCGCACTGTTGTGTTCCGGTAGGGGGTTAAGGCAGCCGGTGAAATTTCTGGCACAGAGGCATTCCATCTTAGGCCTCAGGGTAGACAACGCATTCAGGTGTAGTGGGTTGTGCGCTCGTTTGCCTATGTGGCCTATACCAACGTACCAATGACATAAAAAATGTAAGAAAACTCCAAGATGCAAATGAGGTTCATGAACCCAGGCCCTCTGCATGAGAGGCGGTAGATCAAACCACAGGGATACTAAGGCAAACACATGATTCATGATGACCCAATCGTTACAATATAGACGTAAAATTGAACATTGTCTTTCGTCCGCAGTTGACAACAAGCCCCTCGCCCGTAACTCGATAGAACTGCGTGATTTCGCTTGATTGATCTTTATCTCCGACAGTTACTTTTTTCTTACGCTCACGTCCGTAATGCTTCCATTACGGCATTATCCATTTACCGTAACAACAGAATGAATTGTTTGTTTGACTGCACGCCCCTCTACGTATATCGCCGACTCTAATGCTCGCCCCTTTCACACAAAGTGACTTTATTTATGTCTCCCATCAACACAAGTACCCTATTCTATTATGCTTCATGTAAAAGGACGTATTCATCTTAAAAAACCATACACACTTACGATCTTGTCGTTTACTGTGCCTGCAACTTTGATCAAAGCAAACTGTTAAGTAATTAACCAAGCTGTCTGCATTACGACGACTCTTCTAACATTTGACGATATCATCGATAGATCAAGGGCCTATATTCGAAGTATTAAATTGGGATCTCTCTATAGGATCCCTATAGGATCGCTCACGCGCCAAGTTGAACTTTAAACCTAGCTCCTTAAAGTTCACGCGACGCGTGAGCAATCCTATAGGGAACAGCGAGATCCCTATTTGAGACTTCGAATATAGGCCCTGGGTGGCCTTTGTTTACTTCTAGATTCATTAAATTGAAGTTAATCACGACACCGTAATAGGTGGTTCCTATAAAGTCTCAAAGCTGGGCAAAAGCTTCCACTTTTCACGAGAGGGTGCCCTCGTTGCAGAATTGCAGATTGGGGACTTCACATACATACCTACATTCATTGAATTTCTTCGCAGATGGCAGGTACCGTATCCTCACGGTGTGATAATTTTAAATTAGGTATATTTTATATGTATACTAGCTTCTGCCCGCGACTTCGCCCGCGTGGAATTCGGTTATTGCGTTCCCGGGATAAAAAGTAGCGTATTTCCTTTCCCGGGACCCTAACTATCTCCATACCAAATTTCATCTCAATCGGTCCAACGGTTGAAGCGTGAAGAGGTAACAGACAGACAGACAGACGGAGTTACTTTCGCATTTATAATATTAAATATGGATAGTATGGATAATACATAATGTAGTATCTACAAGTTTTTTTTTAACTATAAAATTATTATATTCAGATATATATCATGTTACAATTCCCTCAGCTAAGGTCCTTAATAACCGGAGGACCTGTCTCCGAGGTACACTAATTAATTACGCAGGAGATATTATTCAAAAATATCATGTGTCTTGTTAATTTTGTTAGATACTTTACACCTTAAACTAAAGCTGTCTCACTACATATTTCTAGCCTCTTAACTTCGTAACTTCGTCCGCGTTGAATTCAGTAATATAGTGTTCCGGGATAAAAAGTAGCCTATATGTTGACCAGTTTATAAACTACCCCCGTACCAAATTTTGTTGCAATCCGTCCAGTATTTTTCGAGTTAAATCCGCATAGACATACATACATACAGATTTTTTTAAATCCTTATTTTGTGCTCAGTATCGTTTATATAGTCCCCTGGACTTGATACTTTCTTTTAATTTTCAAGTTTCAGACGCGACTTCTTCTACAGACTTATTATTAGTATGAAAATGAAAATACATTTATCATTTTAGCTTATTGTACAATACTTTGGATTGATTGAGATCTCCTAGTGAGTAAATAAATTACCTGTATCAGGAGACCCTGCTCTTCTACATCTACAGTTTTATGCTAAACATTTTACAATTTATATACTTATTTTATTTATGTGTAAGACGAAGTATATAACTGTAGTAATAGTACAACTAAGTACAGGCTCTCTTGTACGTAAATGTCTTAAAGTTCCTATAGTTTATTTTATGAACGTGCGCCAGTGAGGTAAGAGGTAACCAACTAGAGACCTTAATTCTATCCAAAGGTTCTTTGCAACTGATCGCTTTTAGCGGAGTATGCCGCTAAAAGCGAACAGTTGATTACCTCGTACTCAGGAGTATTAACCCATACTACTACTACAGTACAGTTCAGTTGTTACTTCTTTCTTGGTTCCTGTTAGGAAAGACAAAGTTTTATGCATAAAATATTGAAATATCTTCTGACTTACTACTAGTAATACAGCCTATTTGCGTCTCATTGCTGGGCACAGGCCTCTTCTCATCAAGAGAGGGTTTGGGCTATAGTCCCCACGCGGCCCCAGTCCTCTTCTGACTAATCCATACTAATATTATAAATGTGAAAGTGTGTTTGTTTGTTTGTTTGTCTGTTTGTCCTTCCTTCACGTCACAACGCTGGGACCGATTTGGATGACATTCGGTATGGACATAGTTTGAGACCCTGGGAATAACATAGGAGTTTTTTATCCCGACATTTTCACGGGAACGGGTTTTCCATGGGCCAAAAGAGTTTTTCAATACTTCCATAACTATAACCAAGCTTACGAGTATATGTATAGCATCATTGGGTATGCAAATTCCAAGTCTACGCGGGACGAAGTCGCGGGCAACGGCTAGTATTTTATAAGAAGCAAAATTACCGACACTTTTTCTTACAGCTAACTGGTTAATTACTAAAAAATAATAAGACTTTGTTTTATTACAACAAATCAGGTCTTGATAGATATATTCGGACCTTACTTCAAGCGCTTGTCCTCATATTTTATGGCACCAGCAACATTATTCATTGAGCTTTCAAGCTTTAAGTGGGAAGAGCATAATTTATAAAGAAAAGTTCCCTTAAGTGCAATTTCCCCTATGATATGAAATTTAACTTTATACGTAAACGATCTCCTGGGAACTTAGTGGGTACTTACTTAAGAGTCCATAAAAGCGGCGCTGGATGAAGGCCGGTCGCGAGATCGTGTGAACACGAGGTTTATGCTGCCATAAAATGAACCGAATTAGCGACATTGATGAGTTTTCATTGTTAATTTTAATAATAAAAGTTTGACGCAGATAAGCTTCTTTTATCTCTTTGGGTTTGTGAAACCTAACAAAACAACTTGATTGTGATAAATCCATGTCAGTTGGTGTCATAATTCGGGATAGAATGTTATCTTCTGAAAATTTTCGATTGTTTTGTTGATCTTGTTCAATATCTTGCTTAAATACCGCCGTGCGATATATTTGGACCTTTTAATAATATTTTTTTTAATGACAAATCCTATCAGTAGATACAAATATGTATGTACATACTCGTACAAATATATATCTACTTCGGACCGTTGTTTCTTTCTTCTGATGGCAGTGCGTAAAAGATCTTAGTGACTCTGAATAATTATTATGAAAAATATTCGGTATAAGATGAAACAAAGGGTCTTCCATTTTTCAAGCTAAAAATAGCACCCTATAAACGTTAATACACAATCAGTTTAAATCCTTAGCTTACATAAAAAACTTTGAAGGGATTTGGCTCGTTACAGGCGTAACAGGCTGAATGTGTTTAATCGGGGCAGTCGGCCCTCCCCTGTTAAGAGGATCAATTTTAGAATGCTATGTATGGAATGGTATGGATGATACGTCGAAAAAGCTGTATCCACCACCTCCACAACAGCCTCCAGTACTCCAGCTGATCGATTACACCATCATCACCACAACAGCCTATTTACGGGCTACTGCTAGGCACAGGCCTCCTCTCATCATGAGAGGGTTTGGGCTATACTCTCCACGCGGGCTCAATGCGGGTAGGGGACTTCACACACATCATTGAATTACTTCGCATATGCGTGCAGGTTTCCGCACGATGTTTTCCTTCACCGAAAAGCTCAGTGGTAAATTCAAATTGAATTTCGCACATAAATGATTTCAGAGGTGCGAGCCGGATTCGAACCCCCGACTCTGCATGAGAGGCGGTAGGTTAGACCACTAGGCTACCACGCGGCTCGCCCGTTATTGCTTTGAAGCACTGAAGTAAAGTTCGAAAATGAAACGCTCTTTCTAAGAACGAGTAGGTACTTAAGTAATTGAATAATTTGTATAAAGGTCCGTTGATTGTAATGACTTTAATAACATCATCATCATCATCATCATTTCAGCCGAAAGACGTCCACTGCTGGACATAGGCCTCCCCCAAGGCTCGCCACTCCGACCGGTCCTGTGCTACTTGCTTCCACCGGTTTCCCGCGACCTTCACGAGGTCGTCGCTCCATCTTGTTGGAGGCCTACCGACAGCTCGTCTCCCGGTTCGCGGACGCCACTCTCTTTAATAACATGCTCACAACAATTGTGAAGGCCCTTGTGATTATCAATAGCCGCCCAATTTTATATTAAATATGTAAATTATTCTTATTAGATTCGCCCTTGACTCAACCATGTCGCCTAATAAACTATACATATTAAAACAAGAGATGGAATTTAATACATCTTTTTTTTAAATCACTGTTAAAGTTTGTATTTATATAGGGAAAATGGTTCATACAGATATTTTTAAACTGTAAACATCACATTAAAGCATGTGCTCTACATCTACGGCGCGTCTGCGGCGCATTCGGTGTGACCCGGGCTTAAAACGAATAGATTTTTGATTATATCTAACGGGAAAATACATACGAGTAATGAACGATATAACCTTCCCTTATGCAGGCCTACGAGTAAGTTGCTCACGGTTTTTGCTTTGAAACTTGGAAATGTGTTGTTTTCAACCGACGAAAAAACGGAGGAGGTTCTCAATTCGACGCGTATATTTGTTTTTATTTTTATGTATGACCACGCATAATTTCGTCAATTGTTGACCGATTTAGATGATTATTTTTTTATTCGAAAGGTGGTGGTAGTTATGTAAATGGGATCCATGAAAAAATTAGGGAAATCCTTAAAATTTGTTAGCACGTGTATGATTTTGGCATCAGTTTCAAAGACTACATTTATCTTACGTCCCGTTGAATCCATGTTTGGACAATGCAGCCGAAAATAAATTTCTAAATAAAAAAAATAAACCGACTTCAATCAAACTCCGACAGCCTGTGAAGTCGGTGTCAAGTGAACCGACCCAAAGCTATGACAATCTAATAGATGAACACCGACTTCACAGGCTGCCGGAGTTTGATTGAAGTCGTTTTTTTTTTAAATGTGACATGTTAGTGTTGTCTCTCCGTATATCGATGAGTTGGTTATGGTTATGGTTGTTATGGTTATGGTTGTGGGCTCTAATATCCGCACTTGGCTCATTTATGTTGAGCCTTTGTACGTTAAAATGCCGACTAGGGATCTAGCCAGCCTAGCTCCGACCAGAAGCGCAGGATTTTCCTGGTATCTCCGCAGGCTTCACGAAGCGACCCCGGTGTCCCGAGGATTTCAGCCCGTTGTGCAGCCACCATCTCGCATTCCAGGACGACATGATGGGCAGCCGTTTCCTCGGCCGACAGGCATCCCCTGCATAGGGGGCTGTCGGTTATACCTATAGCATACAAATGTTTGTTAAGTGGACAGTGACCGGTGAGGTTGCCTACGACCGTTCGTAGGGCAGTCCTCTCCAAAGCTAGAAGACGACGTGTGAGTCGACGGTCCGGGTATGGTACATTCTCCCGTGAGTTGGTGTAATCGATTCAATTTGAATTTACCAATGAGCTTTTCGATAACACCGCGAGGAAATCTGCAGGCATCTGCGAAGTTATTCAAAGATGTGTGTGAAGTCCCCAATCCGCAACTGGGCACGGTAGAGACTATAGCCCAAACCCTATCGTGATGACAGGAGGCCTGTGCCCAGCAGTAGCCCGTAAAAGGCTGTTGTGGTGATGATGGTGTAATCGATCAGCTGGAGTACTGGAGGGTGTAAAGTACTCGTACAACAATTCCTCGCAGAAACGTTCGCCGATCCGATAATTCGGTGGCTGTGAAAGGCGGTTTCTCCGGGTAATCCGTGTGGCGACAGATGTCGTGACGCCACTTTCTTCCATCACGCATAATTTTATATTTTTAACTTACATTTAAGTAGGTACTTGAACGAAACAATGTTGTTATACACGGTGACTCGGAGAATTAATTTGGCATGACATTCTCGTAGCGCATTTCTGTCTACGATAGTTATTACAGTTCTACTTTCTATTAGCTTTTATTTATTAAAAAAATCCCGCCTAAAGTTTTCTATGGACGAAAGGAATAGTAAGATCTCAAATGCGTTGCCAACCCTGAGGACAAAGATTGAATCCTTTATGTTGGTAATTTAATTACCCCGGCTCTGTTACCCCTTTGCCGTAACAAAACAGTGCGATAACTGATGTTTGGCTGCAGTTTAGTGGGGAAATTGATGGAACTCCTACGAAAAAAAAACATTATAAAAGTCATCAAAACAGCGAAATCGCTTATGGTTTCTATGAACCATATTGATTAATCACTTAATTAGGTATCAAAAAAAGTAATTTTATCGACAGTCCCTGATCGATGATCCAATATTAAACACTAGATGTTCGGTGGTTAGTTCGTTTTCCAAGTTTCCAAAAACAAAACCTTCTTTGCTGATGTAGGTTGGGATAAATGTATACCGGGACAATGTCGGAGAGGGCAAATAATTCAATAAGATAATCTATTCCTCTGTGCCATCGCGATACCGATAAAACTGTAAGAGACAGGCAAAAGAAAGCTAAAGAAACAATTTTATACCGCGAGCGTAATGCCTGCGGAGAAAAAAGCCGACGCGTCACGTGAACAATCTGATTATTTATTTATACCCTTACCCGCTAAAGCGGAATGCTGAAAGCCGTTTTTAAATAATAGAAACGTAGTAAGGATTACACACTTGTTTTCAGGGCAATAAAGGTTAAAATATTTTTTGCGTGCTTTCAGTTTATATCTATACGAGTTATCACCGTGTGCAAAGTCAGTGGCGGGGGTTACGTAAACGATCGCAGCATGTCACATAGCCAAATATGAAACTATTGACGGACCCCGTGACGTGAACTGTCACTATGTGTATTTGAATTGCGTTAAGTACATATGAAGCGAGTAATGTCATCCAAGGCTTCTTTTGTCTTTATATCTCGTTATGAGGTTAGATAAAGAGACATACAAGCCTTTTACCCCACAAAATTTCGTCACAGTGTTAGTTCCACTTATTAGATGGTTCATTAGTCCGTGGACCAAGGAGTATAGTTGCATATAGCGCCGCCGACTTCGCATCCGCTAGTTGGCGCTGTCGTCGTGCACACTGCCATGGCTTAAAAAAATACAAGACAGGTCTATTTTATACTATTAAACGAGAAATATTTGTATGTATGTACAAATATATTTGTAATAACGTTCTCGAAAACGGCTCTAACGATTTCGATGCAATTTGGTATATATAGGGGTTTTCGGGGGTGACGATTTAGCTAGGTATAATTTTTAGCCATTTTACCCGAGCGAAGCTCGGTAGCCCAGGTACTTGAACTTATTACATAAATGTAATGTCTCCTGTCCTGTTTGATCATAAAAGTGACTGATTAATGTTCCGCTTGCGACACTTCTACGTAGAAAGCTTCAACGTAAAGTCCCTGAGGATACATTTAGGGCAGTAGAACGAATTGAAATGCCAATGAATTCTCATAATCCGTTGTTTAATATTCTTCTATTTTCTGCTTGAACTCCACGACGAAGTATTCACTTTTACGCATGTATTAAATTAATAGGGTTTGCGAGAGTCCAACTCCAATAATACTGAAGCGATCTGGCGCCGCTTGCGCAGCGCTTGCTTATTAAACTCGAATGCTAAATAATATGCAACCAACTGCATCGTCTCATTAACCTTATTGGTTTCACGTTGGTCTCAATGTATTTTAAAGCAATACGCATATGGCCAAATCGCCATATGGCCAAATATTCATATTATGTGAATGTATGTTTGTTTATTCGTCCATCCTTCACGTCAAAACTGAGCGATGGATTGACATAATTTGTATGGATATTGTTGGAGGGCTGGATATTGGTTACTTTTCACTAACGCCATAAACGCGGTCCATTAACGCGATAAAGGGGGGTTGTACCTAAGCTTAGCATGAATATTGAATAATATTTCATGGCTGACGAAGTTGCCGGCAACGGCTAGTGAGATAATAAATTAAGCTACAAAGCGGATTATAAAGGTTCGCGCTGTTGTAATATGTGTATATTATGGATGTGTGTTTTATGCAATTTTTTACAGAACGCCGGTGTTATCATAGCTAAAGCTTTTAATATTAAGCACTGGCTGACTGTTACGCCGTATAACTTTTTTGTCCTATAATAAGTTTTTTGTAATTTTCAAACCTTAAAATTGTGGCACCCCTATGCAGGTGCTGTACCGAAATAGATGACATCTTTGTACATTTAATCCATGAGCTTGGTAAAAAAAACTGTAATTACACAACTTTATTTATTTATGTAGTCCTGTCCAATATTATTACCTCAATAAGGCGTTCATGTCGTTTACAAGAATGTACTACCTATTTAGGTCGATCAAAGTATACTTTTATTATAATACTCGCATGATTAAAAATTTTAATATACCTAGGTATTTACTTAAATATAATCGTCCTTCAAAATACAATGAAAAATTTCAGTACGGTTTAGTCAGAACTGTATTATAATCAAATAGGTATACACAAAGTATAAGTTAGTCAACTATTGTCGCTAGACTAAACAGACGGCAAATTAAATAGGTAATGAGTATTCAGATATAATAACTACCAAGTGGTTTATTCATTTATTCACTTTGACATCGTAGTAGACGCTAAGTTCACGAGCTGTGAAGTGAACTTCTGAGATTATGGAGAATACTCTCATTAACTGCATTATAATGCCGTAAGTATCTCGGCCATTTGCGAAACGTGTGAAATACCGGCCGCAGAACACAATGCACTTGAGTAACTGCAAGCACATTTTATAGGTGTACAGTCAAGTATATGTGTACTCTTTTGTATCTTATTACAGCGGAGCAAGGTGTAAAAGTGTGTACATATTGGCGAACTCTACTGTACACGTAAATAGGAACATTGTTTAAAACGATATTAGTTTGTCATATTTAATTTTGTCAAGAAACTCCTTATTTTCGAGATATGAAAAGGAAAAATTACGCAAATATGTATTACCTACTGATTTAGTAGAATTAATGCTATACCTTACTTGGGAAATCCAACCAATATGTAAAATAATTTTTACTCGATATCAGTAGTTCCAAAAACAGATTAAGATTAAAACATTTCGTAATAAGTATTTAATATGAACGGATGATTCACGAATTGAAATCATCGCATCGATCGGATTGCGACATTTTTACGTCATCGAAGCATTTTCGGGTGAATGTGTAAGAAAAAAAAACATGTGTTGCAATTCAAAAGCGTGTTTCATTTTCGGTTTTTTTTTTGTAGTGTATTGTTATATTCGCTTCAAATTAAACTTTTCTACGGCCGCAACATTTGTTTACAGTAAGTACTAGATTTTGACGCAAATTAGTATAGCACGACACATCTTAGAAGGAGCGTGGCGAAGCACTTAAGCCGTTGTCGCACGGTCCATAATTGCTTAATCTACGCGCCTTCTAAGTTGTGGAAACCTGTAACGATTACCTACTCGTGAGAATTTTCTACCGGCCGGTTTCTTCCCCGACAGTTATAACTAGGATCTTTTCAAGTCGAGAGTGAACACTACTACCTATCTACCACATCATCACTTACCATCAGGTGAGATCGTGGTTAAATGCTTGCTTATAATAAATAAATAAATAAAAAACGAAAAAAAGGAATCGCCGTTCGCGAAGTTTCAATCCGAAGTACCAAACTGTAGTACTATTTGTATGGGAGCTTGTACTAGAACCGAATTACGTTATCATTTTTCATATAAATGACATTCATGACGCGACACGGGTAGAAATTAAGAGATATTACTTACAGGCGGGTTGAAACACCGGCCCTTGCTCGAGTCGGTGTGAAGGGCGGCCTCCGCCAAGGGCGCGAACCTGCCAATTTGTCAATGTCGCCGACGCGTTGTTTGCACTGATAAAGACTTACTTATCAGGACACTAGTGCAGATCCCGACTTCGAACGTGGCAGCTTTGAAGGAGAAAACTTTTTATTTAAACATTCACATAGATTTAGCAGATAATGTTTTTCGAAGTACTTGTCACTTTTTGCTCAGTCTGTGGGTGTGAAGGGGATGAATGTTTCACACCCGCGTTTAAAGTTCGCGTATAGTCAAAGGCTTTAATATACATACACTTTTTTAATCCTAAGGCAGGGAACAGGGTGTAAAAGTGTGTAAATTCATATTAATGCCATTGACTGTACCTGTATCTGTACGAGTGATTGACACAAGCTTAAACTGTCTCCTTATCCCACCATTGCCTTTAAACAGATTTTGACTGAATTTTAGAATAGTAGGTTTCATCAATTACGACTATGCTTGGTGTATCTCTGAGGGATCGAATCCGGAACGAAGTAATTCGGCAGAGAACCAAAGTTACCGACATAGACCAAAGAATTAGCAAGCTGAAGTGGCAGTGGTCCGGTCACCTTTGCCGAAGGACCGCGACGAACGCTGGAGCAGATGAGTTCTCGAGTGGAGACCAGCAGTCGGCAAAACAAGCGTAAGACGCCATGTGGCTAGATGGAGCGATGAGTTACGCAGGGTTGGTGGTAGAAACTGGAAGCTAATAGCTGAAGACCGAGGTAAGTGGCGATCAATGGGAGAGGCCTATGTCCAGCAATGGACTGATGCAGGCTGATGAAGAAACATCAGGGGATGATTAAGACAGTGCCTAGACTTATGCTCCCGCGGGTCCTCTGAATATCAGCGTCGGAACGTCTTTGCGTTTGCCGACAAATGCTGAGAGGATTCCCTTTTTAAATATTTTTTGCATGCTTATACATTTTATTATTAATATTACATTAAGTCATTCATGTAAACTAGTCTTAAGTTGCATGTGAAAATATTTGAAATAAATATATATCTCTCTCTCTCTCTCTCTCTCTCTTATGTAGGTTTACATAAGAACTAGGAGAAAAGCAGCTGCATATAGGTAAGAAAACGATGGCCCGTCCGATGCCAAATACTACAAATTAGCTGCAGCAAGTAACTTTTGTTCATTAGTGAACAGTAGAGTGAGTAGGTAACCCAAGTGTCATTAGTGTCGTCGTTTCATAAATTTTCTATCGATGACGTAATTATAAGCAAAAGTCCCAGCTTTAATTGTCAATATCGTAATTCTGGAAATGCCTCTATTTCGGAGAAAATACCGTTTTCAATTTAAAGGAGCTTTATGTAACAAACTGATTTACGGAGAAATATTCAACAGCAGTATTTTTATGATGGTACATTTCCACGTTTAGGTACTAATTGTATATTAGATAGGTATTTGCAAAAAGCAATTTTGTGATAAAAATGTTGATAATTTTATCAGTGTACTTAGTATTAAAAGCTTGTCATATTTTTTATCTACTATAATCACCCATGTTCTACGAACAGTGTTTGACTTCGACTCAGACTTTGGCTTCGTAACATCGCAGGGATGAGCTGAGTCCGCTGGAGACCACCAGCAGAGTCCGCTGGAGATTGAGCGCCCCGAAATTTTCCCCGGGAGCGCCCCGTTCAGCGCAACTGGAGGTGACCCGCAGTAAAGCGGGCCCCCGCTGAGAGGGCTGCAGAAGAATGCTCCAAAGCGAACCAGCAGCCCTCGCGCAGATAGCGTGGAGGACAATCGCTGGGGTTTTAGTGGGTATTCCGGCCACTCTGGTCGGTGAGTCCCATGTAACCCCCAGGGCCCCGGGCCAGTGGTATACGTAAACGCTTTTCCCCAGCGACAGCAAAAAAGGGATGTAACTGTCATGTAATTGTACCTACATTAAATAAATCGACGGACGTCAATTGTTTGCCTTTGAAATCTGCCAAGATCTAAACGTTACCGCTATACTCGTATGACTGCTTTTGACATAAATAGGTGTTTGGAGTCGCTCCATCGCCTCATAAAGCGATTTTTATTCTTGTTACTAAAAAGGTGAATATTTGATAACAAAGCTGCGCGGAATTATAATCATGTCGTCCCGTGAGCGCAATGACCGGAAAACGGCGATGAAGTTTTGAAAACAAAAGTTACGAGAAGTTAGAGCAATGGCCGGGTGGCCGGCCGTCGACTCCGGCGTGCTGGGTACCGAGTTCGATCCAGCCCCCGTGGAATAGTTATCACAACATTTATCTACTAATAACACACCAATTATTAAATAAGTAAACCCTTGCAAAAACTCGACACGGTATTGTGGATTTCTAACGGTACTTAATATTCAAATGTTAATTTTAGTTATTTAACTTTTTGAAAGTCTACTAAAATAACTGCAGACAATCAATCCAAACTAATACAATTATACATGCGAAAGTAACACTGTATGTTACCTCGATTTGCATGAAATTTGGTGTGGAGATAATTGGAGTCCCGTGGAAGAACATAGGCTACTTTTATCCCGGAAAAACGCATAGTTCCCGCGGGAACGCGATAACCGAATTCCACGCGTGCGGAGCCTCTGAACCTCTTCCGTTACTGACAGACAAGGAGCAATGGTGGGTAGCTCTAAGAGGCGATATCGTTAAATTCAACAGAAACGGGAAAAATGGGAACTACATAGATACGCGGAGTTAGGTACACCGCGGGAGACGGACATTATACCTACCTAATAAAAATCACAATTGTAACTTTTTTCAAACTGTTTTCTTCAGGTTGATTTAAATATTTATTAATCATTGGGTATTGCAGTGGCTTCTTCAATTGATTTTTGACGTGATAACGTCTTATAAATTGGTAAACGCCGGCTGCGCCCACGAAAAAACATGACACAATAGTAGCGTTGTAGCATTACGTAGAGTTGTAGCGTTACGTGACGTTATCACGTATAAAATTATCGTCCGTAAACATGCCGTAAACTGACTTTACAGACAGCCAATTTTTCACAGAATTTTGACCTCATCGCTTGCATTCGACACAGTCCTAGCAGAACTGATGGCCGATGAGGCCAAAAATTTCTCGAATGGTCCACGTGCGAATAGACAAGTAGTTGGTAGCTTCCAATAGGATGAAGCGACGACCTGAGCAGGGACGCGAAAAGTCGGTGGATGTGAGTGACATAGGACCGGTCGGAGTGGCGAGCCTTGGGGGAGGCCTCCGTCCAGCACTCCAGCAGTGGTCGTTTATCGGCTGAGATGAGGATTATAACGCCGGCCTGGATGCGGTAAATGATTTATTTTAAATCAATATGTATTAATTTTAGTATTACTTAGTCATAGTTTAGTACCTAAGTCTTCTGGGCCATGACCCACTTGTTGAGATTTATAGACGTCTGTAGATGTTTGGCCACGCGTAATCTTATTGGCGAAGAGGCTATCAAAGCTTGTGACATAGGGTTTGGTGCGTAAATGTAAAGAACAAATACTTTCAAATAGGTACTAGCAGAACGTCAATCTGTCAATCTGTTTTATTTCCCGATTTAGGTATATGGAGAAAGATCAAAGAAATTTCGTAAAAAAAAGCAAGTATATTATCGTATTTTTCGTGTGGAATGTCCGGTATATAAAGCGGCTTTTTGAGATAATTGACTTTTATAAAAAAATATTTAGAATGAGAGTACAACTTTGGGAGCCACGCCGTTAATTGTAACTGTTAATGTGCAACAATTAAACATTTGTTCTTTACATCAGAAAAACTAAATCCTATTTTAATTTTTATTAAATAGGCAACTTGAGTGAGCGTCATCATAAATTCGCGACTAAAATAGAAGGATTTGATTATCTTCAAGATAAGGAGTTTGACGATCAAAATAAACAAGAATGGGACCTCTTGACGAAATTCGGATGAAAGTCCGACACACAGTTTTAGCTTTATATTTCCAAGTTCAAGTCGAGATATTGACAACTTTGTCATAGAAATAGTAGGGCTATTGCTATTGTAAGTTTTTATCACGTGACCGCACACGTGCGGGCGGTGCGTGGGTGACTGATAAGCGGCCTAGTTCTGTTGCAAACAGTTCTAAGCCTCAAGTGGACTAGTACAATATAGAACCTTGTGAAACTGAGCTGGTGGAAAAGCATGCTTCTGAATGATTGCTATCAAACGTGACGGAGGTGTCACTAGCAAGTGAATAATTAGTCATGATTTGCTTCCACAACTGGGTTTAATGATTTATGATTACATTATAACCAGTGTGGTAGCCTAGTGGTTTGAACTACCGCCTCTCATGCAGAGGTTCGGGGGTTCGAATCCGGACCGCACCTTTGAAATTATTTATGTGAGAAATTCAATTTGAATCACTGAGCATTTCCGTGAATGAAAACTTCGTGAGGAAACCGGCACGAAACAGCGAAGTAATTCAAGGATGTGTGTGAAGTCCCCAACACTCACTGGGCCCGCTTGGGGACTATAGCCCAAACCCTCTGTGATGAGAGGAGGCCTGTGCCCAGCAGTGGCCCGTAAATACATAGGCTGTTATGGTCGTGTGGTGGATTACATTATATATCGCGCGAATTGCGACTCAGATATTAAGTATTTAATATTAATGATGTCGACTCGTGTATTATGATTTGGATTCCACGTACCTATCAAAATATCGTCTACCTATATAGAGTTTCGAGACTTTCCTACGTTAAAATCAAAAGTTAGGTGCCTACGTACTGTGCGTAATTCTGTCATTATATTTGGCTTCTTCAGACGCTAATTATGTACTCGTAAAAAAATCTGCCAGTAACATTTTTATACCTATTCTGTCTGTATGCTCGATAATCAAGTGTTAAACGCTACGACATAGCGCTACGGCGCGTAGCACTGTTATCTACTTGTGTTTTATGACACTACGTTAATCAAGATGTTGACGACCTTATTAGAGTTCACAACATTAAGTGAGATCATCTTAATTAATTAGCTCTAGAACCTATGGGCCTTGACCCGATCGAAAGCAAGTCAGACGGGCCTCATAAATGAAATATGTGATCAAACATCGTAAACTTTTTACAAAGCATGCAATTGCATAAGGCACGACAGTAACCTAGGATGAGCGATACGAGGAAAATAAAATTAAGTATTGAAAATTATGACATTCTTGAAAATGAAACGCAACCTTTTCTCAACTTACTAGACACAATTAACTAAAATAAAATTATATCGGTTGACGAAGGTGTCTGACAGAACAATCGTCCGGTGGGTGGATGAGGGACGTAACATGGGAAGCGTAATCCCGAGCTATGAAGTTCGGTCGCCTGTGCATCGCCCTTGCCCAGTATCGCTCATCACCCCTCGGAACTTTTCACAGGATTAAAGGCCTTACTCGACCTATTCAGTACTATTACTGTGTTTTAGCTTACTCCGAGCTCAGGAGGCATGGCCGATACGCGTGGCCTAACACGACACACTGGCGCGCGGATTAAGCAGTAATAGACTATTTGTCAAAGGCGTAAGTGCGACACCGCGCGCCTCGCTAGTCGTGTCAAGTAGTAACCACGTGCTTGCACCTCGTGACTAACCCGGTGCCTTTAGCGATCCGCAACTATCCGTGCTGCGGCAATATGAGTCGTTTGGCGATCGGCGATCACGTGAACTATAATAGGTACACACGCGTCCTTATCGGTATGAATGGGCTCTTTCAGCGTTTTTCAATGCTTTGAGACATAATGAATGGAGTTGTAGATACTTTTACAATACAATACAATACAATATACTTTATTGAACACCACACAATCAAAGAAACAGTAGACATTATGTAATTACACAAAAAGGTATGGCATACAGCAGGAGGTCTTATCGCTTAATAGCGATCTCTACCAGACAACCTTTGGATAGTGGAGATGAAGAAAAAAAAACTTTTACTATGCCATTCGCCTATAAATCGAAGAATGAATCTGGCTATTCCTTTTTGTGATTTTTTACCGTTTTGTATATTTGTATCTTATGCTTGACTAGCTTTTCCCCGCAACTTCGTATGCGCAGAAATATTAAAAAGTAAAATCCCGATATTTCCCGTTCCCGTGGCAATTTTGCAAAATCCTTTCTTAGCGGATGCCTACATGAAAACATCTACCTGCATGCCAAATTTCAGCCCGATCCGTCCAGTGGTTTGAGCTGTGCGTTGATAGATCAGTATGTCAGTCAGTTAGTCAGTCACCTTTGAGTTTTATATATTTAGATTTAGTAAACTTGCATTGCATGAGAGGCGGTAGGTCGAACCACTAGGCCACCACGGCTTATGTGCGAAATTCAATTTGAATTTACCACTGAGCTTTTCGGTGAAGGAAAACATCGTGAGGAAACCTGCACGCATCTGCGAAGCAATTCAAAGATGTGTGTGAAGACTGTGAAGTCCCCGATCCGCACTGGTCCCGCGTGGGGACTTTAGCCCAAACCCTCTCGTGATGAGAGGAGGCCTGTGCCCAGCAGTGGGACGCAAATAGGCTGTAGTAGTAGTAGTGGTAGTAGTAGCTCGATTTAGTGTATCAGTTTATATACCTTATGAGCTTTTCAAACGAGGAACCGATTTTTCGAAAGGCGAGATAGGGAATCTTTGTGGGTTTTTAGCTAAGTATGATTGAAGATAGAATAAATATAAGTTATTTACACCGGTACGAGATCTTGTTTGAAGACTACGAGATTACCGGTTACTAATGAAAATTAAATATTTTGCAAGCAGCATCTTTTATTAGTAGGTACCTAAGTTCCTACCTATGCTGATCAAAGTGGAAATTGGATAGATAAAATATATTTTTTTAGGCATTAACTCAATTATACTGTAAAAGTGTCAAAATCAGAGCTTTAGAAAGTTTTATCTGCAGTGCAGTGAATGTGAGTTTCATTCAATGGATAGAAACGTCCGGAGCCACCGCCATTAAAAAGTTTAAACGCAAATCAAGTGGTCGAAACGGCAGTGCAGTTAAATGCAGGAAATTGAATATTTATGAATAGTTTATTTTAATGTACAGAGAATTTATTGATAGTAAAGTTCCTGTAAAAGTTATTGTTACTTTTACTTTGCCTATAACCTAAAACTTATTTAGCGGAAGATGCGATTTGGAACTCAATGCGACACAGAAAGGTAGTGATGAGATTTAATTTGTAAAGGTATGAATAAAGTCTACGCAGCTGGTTGTTAATTTTAGCAATATCGACAGTTGTATATAACCAATGTAGGGAGGGTACTATTATAGTATATATTATAGGTTATATTTATGAATTTTATGTTAAACTAGCTTTTTCCCGCAACTTCGTATGCGCAGAAATATTAAAATGTAAAATCCCGTTTTTTCCGTTCCCGTGGGAATTTCAAAAAATCCTGTCTTAGGGCTCCCCTACTTTCCCTAAGCAACCTGCATGCCAAATTTCAGCTCTCTACGACCAGTAGTTTCCGCTCTGCGTTGATCGATAAATCAGTCAGTCAGTCAGTCAGTTTCTTGTTTTATATATAGGTATATATATAGATAGTAGCACATCACGACATAATATCTGCGCAGACTGACTGAGTAGCACAGACTTCATAGCGAAGATAATACATAGTCTTTAGGTATCTGGCGTCGGTCTCTTCACGTTCATTTCGAAGAATATGTGCTTTTCTAATTCGATTTTAGTGCACATTTTGAACAACTGCGATTTCCACAAAATGTGTGCAGACAAGGAAAGTAATTTTGTACCTGTAATCAACCACGAAATCCCCAGAGAACAGAGCAGTGAGAAAATTGGGGGAAATCGCTGGCGCAGTTTCTATTAATGAATGAAAGTAGGGTAAATGACTACTTTGCGTATCTGCTTCTTTTATCGAAACGAAAAATTACACACCTAAGTGAATCAATTTTTACGAAAAATTTAAATATACATGTTGGTAAAACAAGAAAATACACTCAACAGCAATGAAAACGGGTCACTTTGTAGAGGATTTTCCATACAAAGTATCCCGTTTTCATTGCTGTTGAGTGTAGTAATCTAATTTGAGATTGAGATTCTTATTGATATTTCTGTCGTGTCTTCGACCAGCGCAGCATATTTCAAATGATGTTTATATACCTCGAGGCATTAAGTCCGCCTTTTGTACCCTAGGTTTTCTTTATGTGCAATAAAGTTTAATTAAATAAATAAATAAATTATTGTAGGGTCGATGTCAAAGAGATGTTTACATTTTTTCACCCTATATTCCGTTATATTAAGGTCCAAAAGTGTAATAGTTATTTATGATACAAGTGCAGAAAAGTAGGTCACGAGTTGGGAATTACCTATCCGCACGAGTGTAATACAACGTTTTACAATGCATCATGCGGGGAAACACATAAAATATATATTTAAGAAGTAAAAGTTTTATTTATCAAGGCATTAATAAATTTTAAAGCACCTAAAAAAATAAAAATAGAAATATAACTTTGTCATTTTATTGTTCAGATCACTTTAGTTTGGACGCTACAGACATTTTACGTTCCCGCACACTGCAGCGTGCGGGAAAGTACTTCCTATTTTAATTCCCGCACAGTATGCACAAACGTGCAGGAAAGTAAAACTTTCTGTGATAATATTTACCAACATAAAGGGGGCTTTCTGAGCATATGCGTTGTAAACATCTTTTTGACGTCGACTATACACAAAACATTTTGCTCACGACTTCATATGCGCAGAAACACAATCATGCAGCACCCCGTTTTTTCCAGTTCCCGTGGGAAATCCGGGAAATCCTCTCTTAGTGCTCCCATACTATCTTCCAGAACCTACATGGCAAACTTTAGCTTCCTACGATCAGTAGTTTCGGCTGTACGTTGTCATCAGTCAGTCAATCAGTAACGGAAGAGTTATATGTATTCATTGCTGTTAAAATTATCAAAAACATATTTTTTAATACAGGTGCTCAAAAAGTAAACATTTTGATACCTGTTGAACGTGCCAAAAGTTTGTCATTCATTTCCGAACGAGTGTTTTTTTGTTTTTTGACAGCTAGTTAGCGTGCCTAAAGTTGTTTTTTACGAACTAGTGCGTAAAGTTTTTTGAGCTTCATCCGGTTCGTTTATTACTTTATTCTTTTTTTTCGTAATTGTATAAAAAAAATGTCGTTTGATTCACTCGCCCCTAGTGTTAACGCTCGCTTTCGCTCGCGCCAACATAACTAGGGACTCGTGATAATATGACAAACTTTTCGCTCTTGCATCAAAATATACTATTTTACTCAGTTTGGGGGAAGTCATCATCCCCTCCGAATAACTCGCATTGCAGCGTGGGAGTCGACGAGACAATTAAAGTCAGACCGCGGCTCAGGCTCAGTCCTGGCAGCTCCCGGATTACGACCAACTTGCAATTAAACACTGATAATCTTACTCTTTATTCTCGTAGGTATTAGTGTGAGCGTTCGCAACATTTTAACCAGAACAATTTCCCGGTGGAAAGGTCTACAGAATAGCTTAAAAGCCAGATTCAGGGTGATACTGGTTATAAAGAAAAAAAGGTGTTATTATCTACGTACAACAATAGTATTATTATCTATAATATTATTAAAACAAAGAAAAGTATATTAAGTATCTACTTCAAATTCATAGTTAGATTTAGATAGACATATTTAAACTCCATAAAGAATATTTGATCTTTTCTGATAAAACCTTTGGGACCGTTCGGTGCCAGTAGAGCCTCGTTAATTCAACGGTTTTTAAAAATAATCTAAACATCTGGTATGGGCGAATTTTTCATTTTGGTACCTAAAGTAATTAATCTTAATTAAAGTTTTTAATCGTTACCTATAGGGCTATATTCAGGAAGATTCCCTATAGGATCACTCACGCATCACGGCGCTCAAATTGAACTTTAAATCTAGCTGCTTAAAGGTTGGTTGCAACTCCATACTTAAAACTTAGAATATAGCCCTAGAAAACCACAACAGCCTATATTACGTCCCACATCTGGGAGCTGACAAGAGTGAGTTGGTTACATTAATTACATTAAAATTATGTGCAGTCACACAGCCTAAACCCAAATCAATACCTGTAGTACCTACCTGGAAGCTCGATCGTAATTGGAATGATAACGGTATCTATTACGCTTGTCGCTTTCATGGAAATTACTGTTTGCTAATTATGTTGAAGTCATTTTTCCAATATCCATACTAATATTATAAATGCGAAAGTAACTTTGTCTCTCTGTCTGTCTGTTACCTCTGTTATGCTAAAACTGCCGGACCGATTTATATTCTGGCATGGAGACTGTTGGCGTCCCGAGGAAGGACATAGGCCACTTTTTATCCTGGAAATACGTAGGTACCTACCCGCGGGAACGCCTATAATCGAATTCTACGTAGACGTCACGGGCAGAAGCTAGGTCCCTATAATATTTCTTTCTAACCAGTAACACTAAAGTTTTTTTGTATTCTAACCTCTTAGATAGTTCATCGGCATTGACCCTGTTTACTCCATAGGTACGTATGCTGTTGCTTCCTATTTGTAGTTACTCGTTTTTAGAATGAATAATCGTAAAATCTTCAAGCCCTGTAACAGTAATTTTAATTGGGTGTACATTTTTATTCCGGTATGCAATACATATGTACTTATTACGCTTTACTTAATTATTTTATATGTAGAAGTAGCGAAAATGGTAATGATAAAAACCGTTTCACTGTCAATGATGACAGACTGCGGAGAATATAGGTAGGCCGGATCAAAATTAAGAAGAGTGAGTCCGCTTTCTAAATTACCATTAAATAAAGGACGTGTGAATAAATTAGGTACACAACAATCAAACAGTCGTTGAACCACTTTCAATTTTTACCAAAGATTACTCATTAACTGTGACTAATACTGTGGGTAAATACTTGACTCTTAAGTCGATATTTAAATATTTTCCCTTATTTTCCTTTCCGTCTTTCAAGTCATAAATACCTACCTACCTATGAGTGTGTAATGCGGTCATCAGCTTCGGTTCCGTGTTAGTCAGGAGCATCCCGATAACGGATCGAAGTCTTTCAGATTAGAGCGACCAGGTAATGATTTAATGATCTTTTAACTGCCTGAGTATGTGGCTTAGTTCGTAGGAAGTCTGAGTCAGAAGCAAATAACTTGTTCTGGACAAACACAGCGCGACTCAAGATGTATCACTTTATTTTCAGAATAGAAAGGAGAAGATCAATATCACAGATTTATCTGTTTCTCCGCCTCCACCACCACTTCCACAACTTCACCCACAACATAAAAAAGTCCAACTGCCAGGCACAGGTCCCCTGCCCGTAATATTTTCATGCTTAGCTATAATTCAATTAACTGGAACAGTTTGAAATATTATTTTACTCATCTATCAAATCCTTATTAATATTATATTGCGAAAGTAACTCTGTCTGTCTATCTGTCTGTCTGTTACCTCTTTACGCTTCAACCGCAGGACAGATTGAGATTAAATTTGGCATGGAGATAGTATGGGTCCCGGGAAAGGACAGAGGCAACTTTTTATCCCGGAAAAGCGCGTAATTTCCGCGGGAGCGCGATAGCCGAATTCCACGCGGGCGAAGTCGCGGACAGAAGCTAGTAAAATATATATTTTTCATTTAAACAAACATAATGACATCGACTTATCTTACTTTTATTTCGTCCCCACAACCTGTCATTCTCAAGGAAAAGATTTTTTTTTTATCTCCCGGTGAATCACGATGGAGGCAAACCGCAAATTATTAAAAACTCGTTTTACGGGACGTTTATTGACGCGATGGTGTCTGACTCACGGTGTGGGCTATGAATCGGATCAGGATCTCAGGAATGTTAAAAGTTCTATGAAATTACTTTGTTCACTCTAATAGGAGTACAATAATTGATACATAATAAATTATATGATACGAGGGGCGTTCAAAATATTCTCGGTATTGATATCTTATAACCTCTTTTTGAATTTGTTTTGTTACTGGCTGGTAAGGTTCATTCTTTGACATTAAAAAAAAGTATAATTCAAACCGAGATGTTCTTTTGTTTTTCTGCAATTTCTGAACAAACACGAACACAATGAGTGAATTAACAATGTTAACGATATTAGAACATCGTTCCGTAATAAAATTCTTGACGAAACAGGGTAAAAACCAAAAAACCATAAAAGAGGAAATGGATTGTGTTTACCGTGAGTCTGCTCCTTCTTTATCTACAATTCAAAAGTGGTCAAGCGAATTCAAACGTGGCAGGGAGAGTATTGAAGATGACCCTAGACCTGGCCGGCCTGTAGTAGCTACGAGTACATAATAAATTGATAGTACCATAAATGCTAATATTATAAATGGACTTAGAAGTAGTTGGAGGCTACTTTTTATCCGGGAAAACGCGATAACCGAATCCCACGCGGGCGAAGTCGCGGCAAAAGATAGTAGTCTATATCACTATTATGAGCTACTATCTAGTCATTTCCACCACTACCTACCTCTACACCAGCCTTTTTAAGTATACAGGCCTCCTCTCTTTGCAAAAGGGTTAGGGTAAAGCATTTTTTTAACCGCACCTACCTATTGAACGGTTCGAATCGGGGCAAGTGACAATGATATCTGGATACTTATCATCATCATCATCATAAGAATACTATCATCTAAATACGTCCAGTTCAGATGATCTTACCGAAATACACATGCGTAGTGTTAACACAATATCATCATAAAACTACAAACGGAAGTTTGATTTATTAGTATTAAATGAATCAAAATGTTTATAGCGTGCGTGATCCAACTCTTTTGGTTTTTCTTTAAAAGCCTGTAGGTGGGCAGCTTCCGCTACTTATCCCGCTTCCCGTCGCAGCCTCAGGGCAACAACTCTGACCATTAATTAATTCCACAATCTCGACATTTGACACGATAACACTTTTTCAGCGACCGAGTTTAATTGAGAAGTACCTAATTTGATTTTCTTCACAATTTCCCAGATTTATTAATATAGCTATCAGTAAAGCCACAGTTCGAAATAAAACGCGCCATTAAGAGCAACGGACGCAATTGCCCCTTTATTTTTATCACGGAATGAAAAACGAAAGGCTTAACGTCACGAAAATATCTTATTGCCAGTAATGCCTGTAAGACTCGCGGTTTGGCTATGTTGCCAGAAACAAAGCGCTCGCAGCCTAGAACGCGGATAGCGTTTTATTTCTTTTTTCTGGTATTGAAATTCTCGCCGGCCAGAACAATGTTGGTACTTGGATGACCTTTTATGTTAGAGAGCAACGACAAGTTTTATCTCATGCGAACCTACTCAGCGACTTGCCCTAATACCAGTTTAGGTGGCGCCAAAAAGACGACATGCATCGCCGCATACCAGAACAGTGGAAATGTTCTTGACACCTACCGGCGCATACTTCAGATTGATTTGGTTATATTTTAAGTGAACGAGAAATACCTGATTAATTTGAAAGCTGAAGATTTATTTTAAATCGATATCTCCGGTTCTTTAAGTAGTGAAATGGTATTTATGTCAAGCCTACTACTTATTATGAATTATTGTTTGGGTTCGCGTGCGTGAGGTGAGATATATGTATTTCCATACGAAATGGCCAGAATCCGGTGATGTTGGACCCACAGGAAACGAATGTCGAGATCGATGGGGTTATGCTAAATTGCTAAGCCGACTAAGCGGCACGATGCTACTTCCTACGATTAGCAACGTGCTAAGATTGCCCTAAACATGCACATTTAAACTGTAGACTTTAAAGGAAGTAGTTATAAAGTTATATCTAAGGAAAAAAAGTATAATTCCTTTTAGTTTAGTTTTAAAATGTTAAAGTAGTATATTTATTTATGTATTGCAACTATTAGCATCCCTTTCATTCCATTTCGATATGCCACGTGGTACATTTCTTTGCTTAATAAATATAACACATTGTATGTGGAAGTAATTAGCTCTAGCTATGAGTACGACTAGTAGTCACTATATTTCTTCAAAATAATCGAATGAAAGCGATGCATTAGCGAGTAGGAAGTTTGTAATCGAGTCAAGATCTAGGGCAGATGGAGATGGGCCATGTAATCGACGTACGAGGACAGGGCTGCCTCTGACCAGGTGAGGGATAAATCGCGTCAAGTACTTCAAAATTTCAATTAAATGTTGCTGTCGAGGGTCGAAAGTCATTATTCTCGCACTTTTGGTCTTCCTTCATCTAACAAAAACTGGTTTTCTATTATTATTTTTTGCTGAATTTCTAGCCAGCCGTGTTTATTGTATTTCATTCGAAAACTCATAACTAAATTGAAATAGCTTTTAGGCATGACCGTTACGTTGGTAACATAGGTACTGAACGAAACTTTTGCACGATCTAAATCAGTCTTTCTCTTTAGTCGTTAGTTCAGTTCAAGGAATTGGTCAATTTGCAGCAGATCGACGCGTTGGAAGCAAAATGTCTCCGGCATTTCTATTCTCATTTCATTCTCCTGAAATTGGGATGCACAGATTTAACATGCTCGTTTTTTCTTGAATCTATAAAGTTTTGGATTAAAGAAACTGATTGAACTAGTTCGTTAATTCAAAAATTCAAAATTCAATCATTTATTCAGCAAATTGGCCACATAGGGGCACTTTTACACGTCAGAAAAGAATTTACTAGCGCTTCCTAGACCCATTGCTTGAGAAGAAGCGTCGCAACAAACTCAAGCAGAAGGCCTTTTTACCCGACTGCGCACCGCAAAGGAGGGTTATGTGTTTACCTGTCTATGTATGTATGTATGTATGTATGTTTGTTCCTTTGTGGCACACTAGAGATCAAACGCGTGGGTCGATTTTAATGAATCATACGTAAATCGATTCGTCTGAATTGCACGAGTGTCACTGAAGATATGAAATTTATCAAAATTCAAAATGGCGGCTACCAGACGCCATATTGTACAAAATAAAAAAATAAAAGTCAACCAACTATGGCATGTGAGGTATCGTTGAATAGGTATTTAATAGTTAAATAGGTATTAAAATCATTATTAGGTTTCTTTGACCATTTTTCAGACAAAAGAACCGTTTATGATTTATAACGATTCAAAGTTCCTTTACTAACCACGTAAAGTAGGTACCTACCTAATAGGGTGGGTAGGTAGTACCTATCCACCCAGTAGTACATCCGTTCGAATTAGCAACACAGGAAATAATCTAGACCAACGAGTCTTCAAGCAGGTCACGACGACTATAAAATACTTAATAATAATGTTTTTCATAAATCTCAAACTTCAATCAAGTACGTACGCATGTGCAATGTAGTGTACCAGCAGCGTCATCTATCCATTGACTTGAAGACTTTTAGTTTCGTTATTACATTTAAAGTGTCAATAGTGTGTGTGATACAGTGAAATATAACCTAATTGATTATAGGTACCAATTAGGTACACTAGTCAGTACTCAGCGCTCGTAAATAAATAAAATAGCTACCTAATACTCTTATGTAGTACCAGTAGCGCCATCTATCGGTTGACTTGAAGAATTTTAATAGGTTCAGGCTTATGTAGCGTTTTGAGCCGGGTTAGGTCTCTAGAGGGATTAATAATCAGTAATTTAGATCATCGCAAGCTACTTAATAATCCCCACGATAGCAACTCTCTCCATGAAATGACAAGATTGCGGAATTTACGGTCTTTTAATCCCTAACTAAAAATAATAAAATAAAAAAGTTAATTAAAAAAAACAAAAAACCCGACTGCGTAAAAACTAAAAAGAAAAAAACAAGACTACTTAGTTCAGTAGTAGCTAGGATTATGTTAAGTAATTGATTGCTATTGAGGAATCTAAAGATGCCTACAGTCGGGACCCATTTAAAATCTAGGTTAAAATGTTACAAATAATGGGTCCCGATAGTAGGCATCTTTAGATTCCTCAATAGCAATCAATTACTTAACATAATCCTAGCTACTACTGAACTAAGTAGTCTTGTTTTTTTCTTTTTAGTTTTTACGCAGTCGGGTTTTTTGTTTTTTTTAATTAACTTTTTTTTTCAAAATTTACACATAGTTATAACATTTACATTACATGTATAAAATATACATATAGGTACGTACTACAATTACATTGAAGGGATGTATAGTCCCTAACTTAAACTTAAATCTAAGATCTTAGAGATGTATAGTCTCCAAGGGTCCAGAAAAAAAATATTATGGAGATGGCCTCCATTGTCAAATAAATATAAATTCCATAGATGTCGACAGTCTCAAAATGTCAATAAATAATGAAATACATCATGTATAAAAGAGTTCATTAATACATGTAAATAAGAACATGATGAGGTCTCTCGCTTAAAATGTTTGACTTAGTAATATATTTAAAGCTAATGATTATTTTTAAACGTCCTTGCAAGCATGAACAGACCGGACCCCACAGACAGCACCCGTTCACGAGCGTGACGCGTATCTCAGCCATCGCCTCCCTCAACCATTTCTTAGGGAAGGTGGCGACCCGATCAACGACGCCGCTGTAAGCAAGGACCTTAAAGCGAGCATGACATGCTCCAGCTGCTGTACAAATTTGGTAGTGAAAGAAAAAAAAAAAAGAAAAAAAAAGGTTAATATTTGCCCAGCGAGACACATATCATGTTACTAGTCAATAATAATAACCTAAACAGTTGGCTTAAAAGGATTCTTATCATCTAAAAAGTCATTCACCGAATAATATGCCTTCTTTAAAAGGCGGCACTTAATGAACGACTTGAACTTTTTAAACCTTGTTAGACAAAAACTTGTTAGACTTATTAAACAAGATTTGAGCCCTTTAAAGACTAGATAAGGGCGATTACTACTTCACTTTTATGTAATGACAACCCTGATCCGCTAAATAATGTTATTTGACAACCCTAGCGGCCAGTGACGCCTTCCTGGCGCGGTGTGGCTGGCTCACAGGCGCGCATTTTCCGGACTATAATGACTTTAGTGTCTCGATGAAAGGTAAACACGAGTATCAGTACGCATAACCAGCTGTCTGTCCCTTACTGCCTTTTAAGAATGCGTATCTAATGCCAACTTTGCTGAACTTATACTTACTGCAAGTTTTCGAGAAGAGATTGTGTATCTAATCTCGTAAAGAACCTAGGTATTACGTAGATAAGGTAGATTTGATGTCAATTGATCAATACATAAGTAGTTTTACAACCATATTTTTAACTCACACAAACTACAAAAGTATGATTTTGTATAGAATCCTGATACTCTTCATCTACGTTTTATATATTTTCTTAAGAAGATTCGGAAAATGTATGAAAATTATCGTTTTTTTTCTTCTTATACTTAAATATTACACGATTCCGATTTTGTTTTAGCAACGAAGCGAAGAGTATCAGTGCAGCTTGTCTCTGGCCGGTCACGAAGCGTTTTCAACTTTTAATAATAACAGAACTTGAATGCCGTGACGGACAATGACTAATTCGAATATTATGCCGGCTTAAGATTCTATTAACGGGACCCACGGCGCAACGATCTCGTAACTTATTACTATTTATGGCTGCGGCGGATATTTACATGTGTAATGCCGGCGATTGTGCCGGCCGCATGTTCGCTTGGTGTTTCGCAAATGCCATAATAATAATTGGTAGGATACCTATATGCGATATTCATCATCATGCCCTACATTTGCACGAGTAGGTACCAGAAATATAAGTGATGATCTCCATCCCTCGTCGATCATCGGCTGTCAGCTGCACATCTAGCATAAATAAACGCGGTATTGATGTGTTTTCGTTGTTTAACTTTGTTAATAGGTATTATCATTGCTACGCAAACATCGCTCCTAGGTAGCGAAAATGACTTTTAAGACCATAAATCGAAATAACATGACTGTAAAGATCTATATGTAACCTTTAACGTCGTTTATTGAAAGCCATTTGTATCAATGCTCATAGATAGCGACATTTGCCATCTTCAGGAAATTGTCAACCTGCGTGCGTTACATTGATGATGTTTTTGTTTATAGGTACTGTGGAGACTGGCCGAGTATATTCGGTGAGTTGACACATTTCCTTTCAAAAATAGGTAATTTTAAGCGTAGAATTATTTTCTTTGATATATTTTGATATCCTTTTGATATCCATTGTAATGCAAGCATCTCTGGAAATATAACATAAAATATACATAAAATCTATTATTTCATAGTTAGGGAAGTGTTAGGGCAGTATTAGGGCCAGTCTGCAAGATTTAGAGATTTTAATCAGCTAGACATCGTCTTCGTGTCTTCGGGTTCCACCGCTGATCTCCGTCTGCAGCATCTACCTGAGCTAGCACCAACCCCCCTTACAGTACATATCTCTAAATCTAACGACTAGCAATAAGAACCTCTGTTCACATTTGTCATTGTATGGTGACAAACAAAAGCATATGTGAATTGAATAAGCGGCACCTTCGAATGTTTCGAACGGAAGTACGAACGAACTCATTAGCGAAAGTGTTGCATGACGTGAGAGTTTTGTTTGACGTAGGCGTACGCGTGACGTACTGGCAACTTTTTACAAAAAATACGTTCAAGAATGACATTTAATTAACCTTAAAATAACATTCAACGACCTAACCGCCTATGATCTAACTTTTACCGTTTTTTTTGGTGGTTGCAGTCTACATTATCGGTGAAGACATCGAATGTGTGTAATCTGTAACATTCGCTCTTATTTTTGACAACGTAATTTGCTATTAATACATTAGGATTGCAGCTCCCTTCATCCATAACTGCCACTAAAACCATGTATGTAAGTAATTGTATATAGTATTCTGTGATGTTAGGGTACCTGGAATGAACTTATTTTTACCTATTTACTCAGTAAACGAAAAAAAACGATGTTCGTGACACGAGCACGAATTTATTTAGCAAATATTTCGTATTTTGTATGATGGAAATTAAAAGGTAAAATAACTATTCAAATTTCAAATTTCAGGCTTCGTATCGTTAGCACTCATATTGTGGCTTTTGATTACATGGCTACGAAGTCAAGCCAAAGCTGAAATGAATTCTCGGTAATATTTGCTCAGCACAGATGCAGCCACTATTACTCTACAGCTCGTTTTGCATGTAATTTCCCTTTGAATGCGACTAATCAGTGCTACTGGATGTTTACATTTTGTTTAGTGTTTACAGTTTATGAGTAAGTATTTGCATGCTTTTACTTGATTGCGCGAGAAGAAGGGTTATGTTTTTCGAGTGTATGTATGTATTTCATTGGCACATTCTGTAGCCTAAACGGCTTGATGGCTTTTAACATGTGAGGTGTCGTTAGCTTCGTCTAGTCGGTATGTCAAAAGTCTGCTTTATTTTTTAAATAAATATTCTTATTAGTTATTGCTGAGCTGAGCTTTTCGGTGAAGGAAACCTGCACGTATCTGCGAAGTAATTCAAGGATGTGTCTGAAGTCCCCAATTTGCACTGGGCTCGCTTGGGAACTATAGCGCAAACCCTGTCGTGTTGAGAGGAGGCCTGTGCCCAGCGGTGGGCTGTAAATAGATTGTTGTGATGGTGGATTAAGTATTTCCAAGCACTGTCGACGCACTATATCAATCTTCTAATTCTTATATTAAGTATCGAATTACCAAATTTCATCAAAATTCCATAGTTAGTGCGTGAAAGCGTAATACAATCGTAGACACTCTTTTTCGTTTAATAGGATTAATAATTGTCGTGTAAATATTGTCACTTCATAGTATAAAACAGAGTTGCTTCGCTGTTGTCTGTCCAGGTCTGTCCCTATGTATGCTTAGATCTTGAAAAACTACGCAACGATTTTGATGCATTTTTAGGGTTCCGAAGTCCACAAGGAACCCTATAGTTTCGCCATGTCCGTCCGTCCATCCGTCCGTCCGTCCGTTCGTCTGTCCGCACTATTGCTCGGAGATGCTTAGTTCTAGAAAGCTGTAATTTGGCATGAATATACATATTAGTTACGCTGAGTGTACAATAAAATTTTGAAATATTTTTTTTATAGGGTACCTCCCCTACTCGTAAAGTGGGGATGTAATTTTTTTCTTGCGTACCCCATGGTGCGGCATGTCGTTGAATAGGTCTTAAAAAAATATTGTGGGTTTGTTAAAACCATTTTTTGAATAAGTGATGAGTTTGTGAAATATTAAGCTTTAAAGTGCTATTTTTTGTTAGATTCACGTGTCCCCCCCCCCCCCCTGCCAGCTAAATGGTGGTATTTGGATGGTTGAAAAGAATCACGGTTGTGGCATATATAACGTAGTTGAAAGGAAAACTATCACAGCTAAGTAGGCTGTACAAACTTACGAGTTATAGTCGACCAACTTCATCATCATCATTTGCTTGCCCTTTTCCCACGTTATGTGGGGTCGGCACAACATGTTTTCTTCTTCCATTCGCTTCTATTAGCAGTCATCTCTCTACTAACGTCTTTCATACACATATCATCCTTCACGCAATCCATCCACACCTTCCTAGGTCTACCTCTTCCTCTATATCCATCCACATCCATATCTAATACTCTTCTAGAAATATGGCTTTCATCCCTCCTCATCACATGCCCAAACCACATCAACCTTTTACTTCTAATCTTTTCTGTTATTGGCGCTACTTTCAAACTTCCCCTTATATACTCATTTCTAATCTTATCCATTCTAGTAACACCACACATCCATCTCAGCATTCGCATCTCAGCCACGTGCAATTTTTTTTCATCCGTCCCTTTCGTCGCCCAACATTCAGATCCATACATTACGAGATTACGACAGGTCTCACGACGGTCTTATAAATTTTCCCCTTAAGTTTTAAGGGCATTCGTGGGTCACAAATTGTCCCTGAGACCTGTCGCCACTTCAACCACCCTACATTTATTCTGTTCTTCACGTCCAGATCAATATTGCCGTCGTTTTGGAACAATGCACCGAGGTACCGAAAGTTGGAGCAAGTTGGACCAACTTATGAAATGATTAAAAAACCAATGATTTTTCTCGAGCGGCAGGGCAGTCAGGCGGGCACGTCATACCTCATACCACAGGTTAGCTAGATGCTAATAAGTCTTAGAAAGGTACTGTGGGCATCGTCAACTTAGGAACCCTATACTTTCCGCGTGGCCCGACACGCACTTGGCCGGTTTTTTAATAGATAGAGTGGTTCTTGAGGACGGTTGAAGTATATAATTGTAATAGTTTTCTGCAAATTAGATGAAATATGACGATGATACTTCAAGATTGCGGAGAATATTCAAGTCAGTAGTAGGTAGTCAGACGTACATTGCTGGTTTCGAGAAAGTCTATCACTGACTAAATCGAAATGTATCTTGGAAAAACGCTTAGTCCCCGTGAGAACGCTATAACCGAATTCAACGCGGACTAAGTCGCGGGGAGAAGCTAGTAGACTAATAAAGAAAGGATCAAAAGACTGATCAAGCCCTAGTACCCTATTTAAATAATCTGTTTTCAAGGTCTCGAGAAAAGTTACCATCCTGGTTGAGGCTCAATTTAAACTTGAATAAAAAACAAGAGAGTGAACAGCTTTTCCTGCAAAGGGCAAGAGTCACGAGAGTGCAAAGTAAATGTAAAGCACAATGCATTGAGCCTGGTCTCACGCACCAAGGCAAGGGATTAAATTGATTTACGTTCACCGTATATTTCAATATTTAAATGCTGCTTGGAATTGGGCTTGGTCTTCTTTTAGCACATCAAAAATGTCACTTAAAATAAGTTGCGATGAATGGTGATACGCCTACTAATTACTTAATTTATAGAACATGAAATTTAATGATAAACAAAAACACTGATTCATCCCAGACACAACATTTTCGAAACTTAACAAGATCAATATGCAATCGAAGCGGTGTACTATAGGATGATTTAACTAATATTACATGAGTAAATTATTAATGAAATGAGGAAGTATGATAGATTTTAAATGTTATATGACACTTATATCAAAGATGTATGAAAGGTAGGTAGGTACTTACATACTTTTTCGCAGTACGTACTTAGAATAGTCTTGGCCGCTTGGCCAGCGTAGCATTATCATTATTTTTCTTTTATTTTAAATCTTACTGGCATGTAATAGTTATTTGTTATGCAAGGCTGCAAAGTTGTTGTTTGCTGTGAGTGCGTGATTGAGACCCGAGTCAACGAAGGATTCTAGGGTTGAACCACGAGCGAAGCGAGTGGTTCAAATATAGAATCCTGAGTGTAACGAGGGTTTCAAGGCACGAGACAGCAAACGACTTTGCTGCTGAGCGCAACACTAAATTTTTCACCTCACGCGCGATTTTTCGGGAAGAAGACTTAGTTCGGCGTCACGTAGGTACAGTTTGTGCTAACTCTGGAGGAGTTAAATTCGTATCTTCATCGCTAGAATCGCTCATATTTTCTTTATTACTTCGTATGGTATTCTAAATTACAAAACCAGCAATCTAAAACTTTTTTTTCATTTTTATTTTATATTTTTTTTTTCCGGAGGTTGCGTTCCAAATCACTCCTACTCGTACTTCAAGATTCAATTATTCATTGAATACAGTTAAAATATACACATATTTAAGTATTTTTGTGATAAAACATAGTGAAATAATGAAATACATCTGAAACGGTGTATTATTAATATAATTTTATTAATGATGATATTAAGTAAATTGAACCTTTATTTTAATAAAACTCTCACGATGAATTGCGTTTCAGAACGTATCGTTGTTTTTTTTTATTGTGACAGTGGCGTCATGCGTCGTTCGAATTTCAAAAACACTTTCCACGCTAGCGGATAAAAACAACTTTTGCGCTCAGATATCAAGCTGCAAAACGACCACTTTCGAGCCAGTGAGGTGAAAAAATATTTACCAAAAGATGGATTCACTATAAAATTATCATACTCATTATTTCAGCCTTGATGTCACTGCTAAACAACCCTGCCCGAAAGTGCAAGCCCGGTTGCCTTAGGCTGCTACAATTTATAGTCAAATTCTGATTATTTTAACGGTTCTTTCCGTATGACCTCTTCACCTATTAAAGTCGGGTGTTGGTGCTACAGCGTGGGTAGCCCGTTAAGAGTCATCAGCAGCATCCACATCCATCAATCCCTCGACCTTCGTGAAGTGCAGCGATGAGGCAACGCGGCGAATCGCCGGCATTCCGGATTGTCCGCACCGTTACGATACCCGGACACGCGCTTGCGCAAGAACGCATTCGCTTGTTGTGGTTATGTAACGCTGCACTGCGCATCCACACTATATCAAAATAGAAATGGGGTTTTTTGTAGCGACGCCTTTTTGAGCGGTTCAATTTCGCTTGATTTCACCGGCTTACGTGCGTTACGTGCGTGGGATTGTCCACTTAGTAACAACGATTTTTTATTACAATTTACGTTATTATTGTTGACAACGTTATAACTTCTTGGGGTCTAGGACAGCAGCACGACAGATTTATTTGGGCTGATTTTGATGATGTACGAACGAAACCTAACTAACCCATCTAATTACAGTAATATCAAAAGAAGAATGCCAAACGCAACGCGCGATTGGTTTTACATTGTATTAAAATAATAATATGAATTACACTTTCACTCATTAATATTAAATTGCACGTCTAAGACTAAGGTAACGGTACCGATTTGCGTTAACGTACGTAATTCCGGAATTTATTGGTTAAGGCCCAAAAATAAGAAAACCACAAACCATTTACAAAAAATATGTATGTACATATAAAGTGTGGACAATATAACGTCAAATAAACGAGAGGTCAACTAACTGTGACTTATGGTATGTGATTACGTAATTTTTATTCGCCAATCCGCGCCAAACCGCCGAAAGCGCAGCAAGTGCTTCGCGTGTGCGTAAGCGCCTATAATGATTTTCTTAAGGGTTTGACAACTAATGGGTAAGTATTTTCATCATAAACTGTTTAAATCATTGTGTACGATTTCATAACGAATAGATTAAATAAAGTTTCATGGAAATTCAGTTGGAATGTAATAAATTACGGTCGATTTACTGATTGCCGCAATTCTGTACATCAAAAACCAACGTTGTCCCGAAAAGCGTAAAAATTACGGAATTGAGTAAAATGAAGGGATTTTGTATTTGTTTTTTTCCGGAGGTTGAGATAAGATACACAAACAAGTTTTTCGTTACGAGTTTGATGTCTTCCATAGTTTCATATTATCAAATTACGTATTATGATTTTGTAGACCGTTGTTATGAAAAAAGGCGTCTAAAGTAATATATTTTTCCTACTTTGTAAAAAATGTTCACCCGAAGTCCAAATGCAAAACGGCTTAATTATATTGCTGCAGCCCAATGTTATATGTAATGAATGGTCCATTTACTAATCTGAACATATTACTACAGAATGTAAGTATATTTAGCTTGTGGAAAAACCTTACTCCTTAAAAACTTCTGTTTTTCTGACTGCCGCAATTCCCTACACTGTTTTTTGGTTGTGCTTCTAATTGCGTTATAATAATTGCGTAATTGTGCTTTTGTTTTTCAAAAGATTATCCTCTATTTTCTGAGTTATATTTAGTTAAACTAATGCACGTTGAGTTTTATGACCGAACTAAGCACTTAGGGGAAACTAGGAACAATTGTACCAGTCAAGACAAATGTAAAATATCACATTTGGTAAGATATCATTCTCATTTGTCCCAGTGGCAACAAATAAGAATGAAAACGGGAATTATTTTTCCCATTTGTCCCCACTGGGCACCGACGGGTAGACCCACATAGAAAAGCTATATTTTTTAATTGTATGTTTTTTTGACAGTTAACCGTTAAATTGCCAACGGGAAACCTTTGGTACACTGACTTTGAAATAATGTTGATATTAATTAATATACAAGATATATATATTATACAGATATTTGGTAGTTTTTTTTTATACAAGCTGGTCAATTATTTCATAATGTCTTGTAGTATGTTCTTGGCAATGGGACTACCATGGCACATGTTACTTTAATAAGAGGTACATAGGTTTCGTGTTAAATTGACATAGCTGGATTTACGATTATTACAAACATTTGGGGAACATAGAGAAAACATACCAAGGGGTACAAGGAAGGGCGAGGTGGACTAGGCGAGAACAACCTGGTATAGAGACTTTGTCGATAACTATTAACCTCATATATTGATAAATAGGCTTAGGATACTTACTTTAACGTACGATGGAGAGAGTTATACAACATACAATCTAATTTTCAATATTTTAATCAAAAATCTTTGTTACTGGGGGCCCATTTCTTTCACGATTGAATATTTTGTGGACATCGGATAAGATTGTTTCTCGTGGGGGACAATGAAACTAACCGAAATTTTCTGGACCGAATCTCTTCTCCCCCGTCTCCTCTAATAATAATAATAAATTTTATTTTTGTCAAACATGTACTGTTATTTTATTTTGTATCAAGTTACATTCTATTTAAATTTCTTATTTTATTATATCTGCAGGAAAGGGGCATTTACTGAAGTTACCGGAATTACGTGCACGCGTTTACGGGATAACCGACAGCGACTAATTTTAATCCGTAATAACGGACATTTAAGAGGTTTAGAAAAACGACTATAATTAATACAAAACACAGTTTAATATACATTTGTTACATAACATTGTATACTCTAAAAGCCAGTCTTTCCTAGTGAATCGATTTCAATTAGCTGAGATCTCAGGTTTTACTGGAAATAGCTTACAAAGTCAAAAATGCCTTAAGACTCCGTAATTCGGTACCGTTACCTTAGTTACAAATAATCGTATAGTGTGTAGTGCGATGCGCTCGCGCGGCCTCGGACGGCCTTGACAATGTCATCGCCGCCCGCGCAAGCTTCGCGCCTTTCTTTCGCTCACATTTTTTGCTGCCAGTTGTATGCTTGATTGACCGAACAAAAAAGGAGTTAGGTACGAGCAGAACGATAATTCCATGTCAATTCCGGCGAAGGAATGCCTTCACGTTTCAATTAGGTTTCTTTGCGACGTGAAACATCATTTTTGATTAATTCTACTAAATCACATCAACCTTTGTACTTTTATTAAGGAAGAGTTCAAGGTTTCAGGTATTTGCGTTTAATTGTATTTATTGCAAGCTCTCTTTGTTTACGATACCACGTGTTCGAGCATATAGTGTTTTAGCTGCGATACTGGGCACCCGACCATAGATTCTCCCTCCACGAAGTGATACCCCTATAAAGAAAAGTTTCGTTCATGCAAATTGAACCTTGAGAATGTTTCAGATGAAAGATAGGGGGAAACCTTGATTGACGTCTGAGGAGGGTGTGTTATCTACACCCCTTTACTACGTAGTATTTACGGATAGGGTCAGTCTGTTTCTAGTAATACTAACCTAACCTTGAGAAATGCCTATAGATCACAACGAGATTAACGATGATCTATAATTATAGCCAACGCCTTTCGCCGGGACTCCAACTATATCCGTACCTTTTCTCCAAATCGGTCCAGAGCAGCGTGAATAGTTAACAGACGGACAGAGTTACATTCGCATTGATAGTATTTCCCATTTGTATTCGGATACCAAAATTTCATCAATTTCGGTTCAGCGGTCCAGCGGTCAGACAGACAGAGTTACTTCCGCATTTATAATATGTATTAGTATGGATGGCTTCCAACTAGAGAGCTAACTTTTGGAAATCATAAACTATTCATTAGATGAAAATCTAAGAAGAAAATGTTGTCTGTTATTTAAAATGTGTCACATTAGACGAGAGTGTAGACATATTGTTATGACACAATGAGCTGGCTTTATACTGTTTTGTCGCCTGATCGGGATGTTTTATAACTTTATAATGTGTCAAGGTGAACGAGTTCGAGTAATTTGTAATATATTTTTACCCAAGCACTCGCAGATACGCAGGGTGAAATTTTAACGTGTTACTTACGTAAGTTTCTAAGAACACGGGTGGATAGAGTATGGCTTTACCAATTAGTGAATAAATATTTCATATAGTATTTCCACAGGAAAATCTCGAGAATCACGACTACTACCGAAGGCGGTCGACATGTCTACAAATTATCATATCTTATTCACTGACCTGGTGCCGAGGACATCGTCGTTTGTATATAACCAAATATGAAACTTTATTATGTGAAAGTCATTTGCATACTTCAAATCGCCACATTGAAATCTTGAAAATCACCAATAAAGTTTGATAATATAGGACATATACGCGTCACTCATTACATTCGGTAATTTATTGACCGTCTGGGATCTGCGGATATCTGAGATTTCCGGTGGCAAATATTTATCCGCTAGTTCACTACTGACATCTATATAGTAAATAATAAATAATGCAACATAAGAGAGCTGACAAACTGTGACGTTGAAAATATTAATATTATTTATGAACTACTAGCTTCTGCCCGCGACTTCGCCCGCGTGGCGGTTCGGTGCTCCTGGGGGAACTATGCGTTTCCGGGATAAAAAGTAGCCTATGTCCTTTCCCGGGACTCCAACTATCTTCATACCAAATTTCATCCAAATCGGTCCAGCCGTTGAAGCGTGAAGAGGTAACAGACAGACAGACAGACATACAGAGTTACTTTCGCATTTATAATATTAATATGGATGTTGCTCTGAGGCTCTTATATGAAGTTTAAATCCATATTTCTGTAGTAGTGAAGGCAATATATTGATTAATTTTATTGTAATATATAAACGTCACTAATTTAGACCCAAGACATTGCTGTTCCATTATCATTGTCGATATCAGCAAAGCATATATAGAAATGAAATTGATTTCTAGATCTATCATTAAAATAAAGAAAATACTAAAGATCGTTTTATAATTTGGACACCCACGCATGTCACAATGAAAACAAAAGTAGGTTTTACTTTACCCACCAAGTAACCTTTAGATAAATGTTCGATACGATGAATTGCAAATTAAATAGGAATTCGTAATATTGTTGCTTTTAAGCTAATTTCCAAGATAAATTTCCGAAACATTATTAACGAAATTATTATTGTTCGTCATTTTCAGAATTTCATTAAAACTCCAAAAGTTAAAAGACGTTGTGGCCTGAATCTTTACATTACTGTGTTCCTAAGGATATCCTAGGAATAGGGATGACGACAGGGTGAATAAATCGAAATTCTAATTAGTCCGTCAGTCAGGTAATAAAAAAATATTAGACACGTATTTTTTGTTTTATCAAATTAACAAAGAATGACTAAGTTAAAACGCATTAAAGTTGGAGAGTGGGGGCTAACTACGTCACCGTTAGTTATAAATCGTTTCTAATCGTGACGTCACGCGACATTTCAACTCAATATATCTCCGTATAAGTTTGATTACGTCAAAAAAGAAAAAATATATGTCCAATACTTTTCAATAATCTTCCTGATAGACTAAGGAAAAAAAAGTTGTCGTCTCCCCTTTTGGCACAAAAACCGAAGCACACATGAGAACTTCCTAAAGATGCGGGTGGTAGGACCTGCTACAGGGTCTGCCCGGGTGGATACCACCATCTTACCTACGTGACGTAAATAGGCTATTGTATCGGCTACATAATATACCTACGTACCTCATTAGCACCCATGGTTGCTATGTGAACGCAATCAGGAAACCTGACTCAAACGCCCTTTCAGCGCGGAGTGCAATCGGCACAAACCAACGAACGGATAATGGTTTATACATAATGAAACAAGACCAAACCGTAAAAAAGCAAGCCAATAAATCGGCTCGTGTTTATGTACCGGTAGCGCCTGATTGTTTAGTTGGCGTCGCGCCAAAGAGCAACGTTACGTTCAGGCCGTTAGGTAGTGTGTAGAGTATTTTTATTTTTATTTTATTTTTTTATTTTATTATTATAGACGGACAAACAGGCAGACGGCCCACCTGATGGAAAGCGGTTACCGCCGCCTATAGACATTTGTGTTAACCAGACCAGACTCTGGTGTTAACCAGAGGCGTCACCAATGCGTTGCCGGTCCCGTAGATATTTAATGGCACCCTTTTTAAAACATCCCATATTGTAGCGCAGAGGGAAAATTTCAGCAGGGAGTTCATTCCAAATGCTTATAGTACGCGCTAAAAATGTTCTAGAGAACCGACGCGTAGACGAGCGTAATGTCTCAAGGAAATGGGCATGAACACCTTGCCGATGACGAGAGGTGCGATGATAGAAGGAAGCGGTTGGCACCAGTCTAAACAGTTCCTCTGAACACTCCCCATTATACAGACGGTAGAAAACGCAGAGAGATGCAAAGTCTCTCCGCCTTATTAGCGCCTTAGATTTTAAATGTGCACTTACATATTTGTATTTGGTCTGGGCTATCTACCACCACACCAAAACAGCCTATTTACGGCCCACTACTGGGCACAGGTCTCCTCTAATCCCGAGAGGGTTTGAGCCAGCCGCGGACTTGGGGACTTCACACAGATCCTTTAATCAGGTTTAATCAAGATGTTTTCCTAGACCGAAAAGCTCAGTGGTACATATTAAAATTGAATTTCGAGACGCCGACAAACTCTCAAGCAGAAGGTGGAAGGTCGACACACTAGGCCGCCACGGCTCAGCCATAGAATAGAGTACATTAATATTTGACAGGAACATATCCTTTAATACAGCTGTTCCGCAGTCGAAAGAGTAGATGACTGCTCCAGCCCGTATACCAACCACCACCACACCAGCTTATTGCACAGCTGGGCGCAGACTTTTTACCACAAGAAGTATGGGCGATAGTCCCCATGTGGGTTTAGTGTGGATTGGGGACTTCGCACAAATCTTTAAATTAGGCACTTTGCAGATGCTTGCACGTTTCATTGCGATGTTTCCTTCAACGAGAGGCTCGGAGCAAATAATAGTTCTAAACAATTAGGTACTTAAATATTTATGAGGAACTTAGAAAATGTTTTGGTAGAAGGATATATAGATATTGTAGTTTCTAGTTATTAACTATAATAATAATATAATAATAATAATGTTCATTTATTGCACAATAAAAAACATACAGAACAAAGAAACACACAAGGAAATAAAATCAATATTAAAAATACAAAACAAAACAAAATTTTGTGCACACAAAATAAAATAATCTTAAGTATACAGAGGCCCCCAAACTAGGCTACGCCTGTATCTTGGGAAGCCGAAAACAGTTTAACGAAAAGAATTAGGCTAAGAAATAAACATTAACACTTCTTGGTTTTAAGTTAGTTTTTTTTTTTTTTTTTTTTATGAAAACTAAGTAGCTACTGAACGCTTTGAGTTTAATAGATGTGGAAACTTACAATATTTTCTGTCATATTATAATCTAAGGTAGGAAGCCACTCTTCGAGTAATGTTTTTGCTTTTCTTGCACTGGAATCTTTTATATGAATATGGTTTGCAACATGATTGTAAATAAATGTTCTCGGAAACTCGCCAAACCTCCTGGCAAAGAATGTAGTTGTTGAAGGAAGAGGGATTCGGTAAATACGTTTAGATAAGATGGATTTGTGGAATTCGGATCCAACTAGGGCAGAATGGGTAGAAATGGTCACTTTCAAAATATATAGTTGACGTAGACTGAGAACTCCAGCCTCCTTGTAAAGTTGCAATGTGGGGAATCTGAACGGCTTTTTCAACATGATTTTTAAAATCGATCTCTGGGCTCTTTCTGCGGTTATAAATGTGGATTTAGAAGCACTGCCCCAGATAGAGATGCAATAACTGGCGACTGATTGGGCGATGGATACATAAACAAATTTTAGAATATCACGAGGTGCTGAATTTCTTAATCTTTTGAAGACTGCGGACAGTTTTCTTAGTCGTTTCGAGAGGTGAGTTATGTGTTGTTGGAAATTAAGATTTTGATCTAGCCAGATGCCTAGGTACTTGACTACGTCTGATCGATCTATGTGAGTACAGCTACACGAAGATAATGAAGATGGCTCGCATGTGTGAATTTTAACACGACATAAGTTTCGCGGGGCAGAGGTAGCAGTCTTGTGAAAGCAAATGAAGTTGGTCTTTGTGTAGTTTAAAGTGAGCAAGTTACGTCTCAACCAATTGTTGACATGTGAAAGTCCTAGTTCAGTAACCTGGACTGCTTCATCCCATGATTTACCCTTGAAAATAATCGCAGTGTCGTCTGCATAACATAATATTTGGGAATTTTGCAGATTAAGCTGATGTATGTCGTTCATGTAAATGATAAATAGTGAAGGGCCCAGAATGCTCCCTTGGGGCACACCGAAAGAAATAGGGAGGGGATCACTTTCCACAGAGTCAACCCTGACTAGTTGTTGTCTATTTGTAAGGTAACTACGGAACCAGTTTAGAGCAAGGCCTCTGATACCAAGGCATTCAAGTTTACGTAGGAGAATTTTTGATGAGACGGTATCAAATGCCTTGGCGAGGTCTAAGAAAACCCCTATGCAGTTTTCGTTTTTATCTAAGTTGCTAGCGATAAGATTAGTTATTAAGGAAACCGCCTCTTCTGTGGACCTGTGACGTCTAAACCCAAACTGCATATTAGATAATAGGCCATGGGACTCTATATAATTCATTAGGCGTTTATTGACAATTTTTTCTAGTAATTTAGAGAATAAACTTAAAAGTGAGATTGGTCTGTAATTACTTGGAGTAGATTTAGAGTCATTTTTATGGATAGGAGTAACTGAAGCTATTTTCCAGTGATCAGGGAAGCAACCGGTGCTTAGGCTTAAATTAAATATGTGCGTTAAAGGTACGCATAAAATATCCTTAGCATTTTTTATCAAAATGGCATTAATCCCATCCAAACCAGGAGCACATTCCGATTTCAACTGACCGATAAAATTGAGGACCTCGTGTTCATCAGTTGGCTCTAGGAAAAGGGAATTCCCAGGGGCTGTAGAAATATTTACATTAGTTGCAAGAAGATCTTCCGTGTTATCGGAATTTAGTAGAATGTTATTGGCTAAAGTCTGACCCACTGAAGAAAAATATTCATTGCATTTGTTGAGCGAATCCTTGGGACTCTTTTCCATAGAGGTAAGCGCGGAAACATTGTTGTTATTTTTGGATTTGTTTGTGTTGCTAATTTTTTTGATAGCTTTCCAGAGAAGTTTGGGGTCTTTACTGTGAGTTTCAATTTCATGACTTTCATAATTATTTTTTAATTTTCTGATTAAATCGTTATAAAAAATTCTGTATCTAGTATATATGACTTTAGCAGTATCGTCATTGGGATGAAGTTTAACTTTTTTATGTAAACAGTCACGGTGACGAGCGCATCTTAATAAACCTGGAGTCATCCACGGTTGAATCACGAATTTAGATCTACTAACTTTTATAGTTTTTGAGTTATGATCCTTTACCTTTTTTAAAATGGAAGTAAAGACATCTACCGCTTTATTTACGTCAGTTAGAGAGGTTACGTCTGTCCAGTCGATTTGACTTAAGTCGTTATAGATACCGTAATAATCAAAGACAAGCCGAGTTTTAGGAGACCTATGTGCCTTTGATGTAGTTGACAAGCCCAGAGCAACCATTTTATGATCGGTTATGTCAAAGTCACATACAAACTCGATCTACTTATTAATTATTTCCGGCCATTTTTTAACGATACCTAACGTCTTTTTAATATAGTACTAAGTACAATAATACAATTTTATTTAGTACTTTGTTTTTATTAAAACAGTGGGACATAAATAGACTGTTGCGGTAGGTGCCTAAAATTATGTTGCTATGAGAAAAAAAATCGATTTTATATAATAATTTCATAGAAGAAAGTAATCACTTGAGATCCCCGAACGTGCCTGATCGGAAATGTCAGCGGAAAGTTCCTTTCAGTTTCATTATTTTGTTTATTCAGACGTTGAACGTCTGCTCTGGGGTTTACAATTGTAATGATTAGTGATTCAGTTTTGTTTCAGTACATAAGAACTGAGATATAGTTCCTTGAATTTGATTCAGAGTGGATTCTCGATGGTAAATGGAACGAAGGTCGCCGCTCGGGAAATTTGACTGTTCCCAGCTTTAAAGCAGTCTAAATAGCATCATCCTGCTCGTTCTTCCGAGATCCGCATGCGATAGAGATAGCTTCGAGATTTTTCGCTGATTGTGGATCGTTTTAAAACGGGACGTCTGGACTGGACAGCGTGTCGGCACGAGCACTTTGGGAATGTTTGTTTTTCTTGGAGCGATACGTCAGTATACATGCATGTAAACAATGAGTATAATGTATAGGTACGTGTGTATACAAACTCAAGTAGTGTACATACGAATACTACGTAGTTGACGCCTGAGACGTCGATTTTAAACACTCTGAATTGAATTTAACCCGGGGAACTTCTGTAATTATTGCTTAGTTGCGAAGTTTGGTTGGTTCATATTGTATTTGAACGAAAGTCGAGACATTTAAGGCAATTATTTGTTATCGGTCACATACCCCTATTGTTTCATCACGTGTTAACTGTACTCAATAGGACCTATGGGCCTGGGCATTCCTATGTACCTATGTAGAGAAAGCCTCTAGAGATAAGGTCTAACTAAATTCTATACGGAACCTATATTCGGTTCGGCTTCAGCTCAACCATTAGTTTTTACTTTTGAAAAGCAATCGGATTTTGCTCCGCGCATTTAGTTCACGAAGGAGTAGACATTTGTTTCAGCTGAAACTTGCGTGATCTATTCCACTATGCTCGTACTATAGACGTGTCGGCTGTTTGTTTAGTTCAGGCACTTAAATTCGAAATCGAAGGCTCGTGCGTCAGACAACAAGGCGCGGGACGTGCAAAAACTTCCACTGTCGGATTGTACAAATTAGCATTATATTTTATGGCCTAAACAGAAAACTTTGGCAATCTGCCGACCAGTAAATGTTGCTACGACGGGTACTTTTGTACTTTGCTACTACGGGTAGTTACTTGCATGCCCTGTAGGTACTAAATATATACTACACCATTTCAGCCGAAAGACGTCCACTGCTGGACTCAGTTCTCCTCCAAGGCGTGTCACTTAGACCGGTCTTGTGCCACTCAAATTCACCGCATTTTCGCAACCATCACCAGGTCTTAGTCCATCTTGTTGGAGGTCTGCCGTCTCCCGGTGTTTTGACGCCATTCGAGAACTTTCTTGCCCCATTGGCCAACAGTCTTGCCAGCGATGTGCCACTTAAGATTCGCAATTTTTCTTCACACATCCTCAGATTCAATTTTACATTTGTACTTTGAAAATACTCAGCTACTTCTGATGTCAACAAACTTTCCCTAATCATGTGGTTGCGGTTTGATCATAGTCATTCAAATTTACATATGCCTATGAGCTCATGATTATTTGCTCTCAACAAAATTATAAGAAACAAAGCAATTGACATTATTTGCCGGCTTTGGCTTTCGCTTCTCGCATCAATCTGACAATGAAAATATTTGACCAGTTATCACCAGCGTGTGATTAAATCTGGATATATCCGCTTGAATAAAAACCTTATTGATGAAAATATATGGCAATCAAATAGCAGATATGAAGTATTTTTATTCCTTTTGTAATACATTTTTGTAGACATAGTTTTTTTTTGCTTTCAGCAGTCAAAATTCGATCAGTATTGGTAGGTACAAAATGATACTGATTATATTTTCAACATCTCAAGGAATATTTATCATAGGTACGAGTTGGTACGAGTATACAACCTTTGAATAATTTAAATTCGACCTTTCCATGCATAACTAAATACGCCACAGTTATTTATGTTAATTACAGGTTGCTTCCCGTGGATAATATCTGCAGATGATTCAAGATGTCAGCTGAATTATTAATTGAGATGAACGGTCTCCGAGAAGAGGTGAAGTGAGATAGTTTACAGCTGGTTACCGTCGCGTCGCCTTGTCAGGGCGGAGTCGAGGCGAGGCGTTCCTAGACTCGAAAATACATGTACTGTCCCTGCCATGAGAGATTGCGATTGCATATTAATACTAATACTACAGCCTATTTGCGTCCCACTGCTGGGCACAGGCCTCCTCTAATCACAAGAGGGTTTGGGCTATAGTCCCCACGCGGGCCCAGTGCGGATTGGGGATTTCACACACATCTTTGAATTACTTCGCAGATGCGTGCAGGTTTCCTCACAATGTTGTCCTTCACCGAAAAGCTCAGTGGTAAATTCAAATTGAATTTCGCACATAAGTAAACTTAGAGGTGCGAGCCGGAATCGAAACCCCGACCCTCTGCATGAGAGGCGGTAGGTCACCACGGCTTCTCGGCATTGCATCTTAATAACCATCTGACAAAGTGTACTCAAGCCCGGATTTTCAAAGTCAGCATATAATGGAAAATAGATACACATGCAGACATAACGCTTGAGACTGAAAAGACAGAGTTATCCCCCGAATACTCGTTGATATATTAACGTTGTGTACTTTACACGTTTAGTCGTAATTCAGAGACCATATACTCACGTCAAAATGTGCTACTCTATCAAAAAGCTCAGTGACTACTGTACGTTCTTAGACAAGCTTAACTGTCTAAATTTCTAAACAAATTTACCGTCAGCAAACCTATACGAGCTTAAATGAAACTGCGAGCTATTTACGCATTCATCAATATTGCTGTGTCGGGTGTACAAGTTACTAGAAATGTCGTATTACATGCGGCATTACTTTTATGATCGTGTAGATTGACTATAAACTTATAAATTACATATACAATCATTTCCACTTATGAACGAAGTGGAAATGATTGTATTTACTACTTATTTACCTACGTTATTATAAATTTAAGATGAAACTCAGTTCTGCGTACAAGCGGTTTTAGAAAGAGACGACTATCAGCGATTACGGGGATATAAGGCTAACTGAACAAAGTTTTATAGCAGCTGTATCTTTAACTACTGTAAGACACTTAAAATGAACACTAAAATGTTATAACTTGAACCCGGACCTATCATGCACATCGACAATAGCGAGCAAGGTGAAGCAACCCACCAAAAGGGCAAATCCAACCGATATAAAATGCCGAACATCCCCGGAGATTGTATTCCGAGTTCCGACGTTCACTACAATAACATCATCCACATACACCATGACGAAACTGGTAAGAGATCTTTCGAATTAGGTACGAATTATTTACGATCCTTTGTTTCATCAGAGCTTGGTGACGAAATTATCGAATAATGAATGGCAGACACTTAGGTGAAATCAATAAACATTAATACTTCTATGTCTAACTTTACGACATAATAAATTTTATAGAAACTCTGGAAAATGTAAAAAGATGCAGTTAACGCTTTTGCTATAAAAGTTGAGTAGTGACTTGCTTCAAAATGGCACTGTTACGTGCCTCCATTATGACCTTTCTGCAAATCAACGATGGTCTGTTGACAGTTCTTTAGTCCGCTGGTAGTTGACACGTCGTGTCTTCCAGGTGCTGTTGTTGGCTGCAGCGGCGTGCGTGTCGGCGGCTCGACTGGATCACCTGGTCGGCGCGGGCGGCGGGGAAGCCACGCGCTTTGAAAACGTCAACAACGGAGACGGCAGCTACCGCTTCAGGTATACGATCTTGAAGAACTAGAAGTCAAATTGGGTATAGCACGACTCAACTTAGAAGGCGCGCGGCGAAGAAGAAGAAGGTCTTAAGCCGTTGACGGAGAGTCTATTATTGCTTAATCCACACGCCTTATAAGTTGTGTCAACCTGTACACCTATGGCCATGTGCTAGTGACTAACTGGAACTACCGCTGTAGGCAAAATTTGTGCCATAAGCGCGTGGGTGAGGGGTATAAAAGGTATATTTCTTTATCTAACCTCATAACGAAAGAATAAGAGGAAATAAATTTTGGGGATGTTTTTAAATTCTGAACAAAAAGGACCTTTTTTCTTTAAGGTCATATTTTATTGTTTAGAAATTTACACTAAATCGCTCCATATGTACTTAGGTAGGTAGTAAGCTTCTGTCAGCGACTTCGCCCGCGTGTAATTCGGTAATCGCATTCCCGCGGGAACTATGTGTTTTTCCGGGATAAAATTAGCTGGTGCTTTCCCAGAACTCCAACTATCTTCTTACCAAATTTCATCTAAATCGGTCCTGCGGTTGAGGCGTAAAGAGGTAATAGACAGAGAGAGATTATTATTAGACAAATAAGTAGTTTCCTCACCATGTTTTCTTTCGGCGAAAAGTTCAATGGTACACGTTTTCCTTCAAAGAAAAGCCTAAGTACATGTCAAAAGTTTTTATCTTTATCACATAAATGTAGGTATGCGTAAGCACATACTTAAGTGCTTGGAACTACTCAAAAATTTCGGACACTGGGCTCGCCTGGCGTGGTCGGTGGCTAAACACACCTTGATACTAACCAAACACAACGTGCCGAGCATATCGGTTATGTTGTATGGATTAATGCCCGGTTCCTTAATCCACAAAACGCCTCGCTTTAGCTATTTGACATTTGCTCCGTAGACAGTTTGTCAAATTTTAACCCTCCGTAGCCAATAGGTACTAGGCGTTTCGTGGATATGGAACCGGGCCTAAGAAAACACGGTGGTTACGCTCAGTAAGTGCCGATAGCGTTCAATGAAGCGGTGTGCCGTGGTCTTATCAGTGGAGTAATCGTCATTTATGTATCTCTATCTTCTGCCCGTCTTTTGAAGTTGTTATTACCAGTTCACAACCTTATTTTATAGTATTTTAATTTATTTTTCTGTCCAGCTACGAGACCCCCAATGGCATCTCCGCGCAAGAGAGCGGAGCGCCCAACGCGTCCGGCCCCGAAGGCCCGGCGGTGACGGCCCAGGGCGCCTTCTCGTACCGAGCGCCCGACGGGCAGCAGATCTCCGTCTCCTACACCGCCGACGAGAACGGCTTCCACCCCGTCGGCTCCCACCTCCCCACCCCGCCCCCCATCCCCGAAGCCATCCTGAAGTCTCTTGAGTTCAACAGGCAAAATCCTTCGTAAGTTGCCACTTCTTTTGCGTCATTTTCCAATAATAATACTACTTACTGGCGTGACATTGGTGTAGGAGTAGACAGTCTATTGATTACCCAAAGTCAGTCTCTACTTTTAAAAAATATTAATAAAGCCAGTACTTTACTTAAAGAAAATATTTTCAAGAACCTAATATCCATCTAGGTATTAATTTTTCAACAATAATCACACTTATGTCGAAGAAATAATCATATTTTATTTTTCTGTCCACAGTGACGATGGCGCATACAACGCGGGGGGCCGTAACTACCGTTTCTAAACTGTCATCTGGATTCCCGGGCTAAGAATGGAGACCTCATAAATTGCATGGACTGTGATATCGATAATTATTTAATTATGTATTTCCTTAAGTCTAATTTTAACGAATAAAACTTATTGTTGGAAGAGTATCCGTCCCTTTTGTTTTCTTCAATCATCAGCGTAGCTATTCGTGGGGGAACCAAGGCCTTTGTGTGGCTTTGTGGGGTTGATGCTGAAATTTCGTGGAGGGGAATGTTTGTCAAAATAATGTAAAACAGTAGGTACGGATATCTATACATACAGTAGGATTAAGACTTAAAAGTAGAGCGGAGTTATCTGGACGAGTTTCTAGAATCCACTCTACACTGAAAGAAAAAAACATTAAATAACATTGAAAAAACGTTGATGTTTACTGCTTTGCGCAATACTATATGAGCCAACTAACCGAAACATTAATTTGTACTGGTCCGAAAACAGTAAAACATCTCACTGTTTTGACAGTAAATTAAACTGTTTGAAACATAAAAAGTTTAATGTTTTAAGCATTAAGCTATGTTAATGTTTTAAACATTAAAGTAGTTTAATGTGTTAAACATTAAAATAGTTTAATGTTTTAAACATTAAAATAGTTTAATGTTTTAAACATTAAAATAGTTTAATGTTTTAAACATTAGAGTGGTTTAATGTTTAAAACATTAAACTATTTTAATGTTTAACACATTAAACTACTTTAATGTTTAAAACATTAAACTATTTACTGTCATTCACAGTACCTCTTACTGTGCACATACAGTGCCAACTACTGTATCAGCACATTAAAAGATACAGTCATTCACAGTACCTTTTAATGTTCAGACACAGTAGTTGGTACTGTAAGTGCACAGTAAGAGGTACTGTGAATGACAGTATAATTTAATGTGCCGACACAGTAGTTGGCACTGTATGTGTACAGTAAGAGGTACTGTGAATGACAGTATAGTTTAATGTGCAGATACAGTAGTTAGTACTGTAAGTGCACAGTAAGAGGTACTGTGAATGACAGTATAGTTTAATGTGCCGACACAGTAGTTGGCACTGTATGTGTACAGTAAGAGGTACTGTGAATGACAGTATAGTTTAATGTGCAGATACAGTAGTTGGTACTGTAAGTGCACAGTTAGAGGTACTGTAAATGCACAGTAAGAGGTACTGTGAATGACAGTATAGTTTAATGTGCCGACACAGTAGTTGGCACTGTATATGTACAGTAAGAGGTACTGTGAATGACAGTATAGTTTAATGTGCAGATACAGTAGTTGATACTGTAAGTGCACAGTAAGAAGTACTGTAAATGCACAGTAAGAGGTACTGTGAATGACAGTATAGTTTAATTTGCAGATATAGTAGTTCGTACTGTAAATGCACAGTAAGAGGTACTGTGAATGACAGTATAGTTTAATGTGCAGATATAGTAGTTGGTACTGAAAGTACACAGTAGTTGGTACTGTAAGTGCACAGTAAGAAGTACTGTGAATGACAGTATAGTTTAATGTGCAGACACAGTAGTTGGTACTGTAAGTGCACAGTAAGAGGTACTGGGAATGACAGTATAGTTTAATGTGCAGACACAGTAGTTGGTACTATAAGTGTACAGTAAGCGATACTGTTATTGCACATTAAGACGTACTGTGAATGACAGTATAGTTTAATGTGCAGATATAGTAGTTGGTACTGAAAGTGCACAGTAAGAGATACTGAGAATGACAGTATAGTTTAATGTGCAGTCACAGTAATTGGTACTATAAGTGCACAGTAAGAGGTACTGTGAATTACAGTATAGGTAAATGTGCAGTCACAGTAATTGGTACTAAAAGTGCACAGTAATGGGTATTGTAAAGGACAGTAAGTTTTACTGGGCAGTTGTATGCACAGGAAAACGTACTGTCCTTCACAATACCTGTAACTGTGCACATACAGTACATGCTACTAGTAACAGGTATCGAAAAGGACCTGTTAATCACTGGTCTACGCAGTACCTCCTGCTATACTGGTCTTACACAGTATCCAATACTGAAGAATATAGAACTTTTGTGGAAGGTTTAGTTGTCTTCGGCAAAAATAAGCCCGCAAACTGTATAATACCTGCATCTAAAGTACAAGTTTTACCACAGTAAGTTTCCAGAGTATCAGATACTGTATAGGTGTGAAAAGAAGGTAATGCTCGGTAGCCAGTCTAAAATAAATACAAAAATTTAATATTTGAGTTTTTTATTACACTAAGTAAGTAATTTTTACACTTATTTTATTTTATCATATTTGGGAAACAAGTAATCAAAATAACACTTCTTAAATAATTATTGTTATACATAAATCACTGAAGTTTCACTAACACATACCTAATGTAAGTATACCTATAAAATTAAAATTTTATTTCGGAATGATTTACTTATCGTTTAAATTTGTGTAACGTATACAGCATGTCCCTAAAACCAACGCCAAAACTTAAAGGGATGATAGAACAGCTCAAGGGCTATCAGATTAAGCGAAGTTGACCTCAGTAAAAAATGCATAGTTTTCGAGATATTGGCACTTTTGTATAAATCCTGATTTTGGATACCCTGGCTCAGAGTTTCCTGTCCCACCGCAACAAATTTAAATATTCCGTCAATTTGTTTTTTGCAAAATGTTGCCAGATAAATATGCCATCGAATGTGATTAAAGTTGTTTTGATACCATAATGATATTACACTCAGAAAAATTATGTAAGTGCTAATTTTGCTTCAAGTTTGGGTGGCGTTTTCCCAAAAAAAAAATACTAATAACCGACCTGGCACGTAACGTATAAAATATGCACATTTAATGAGGTTTTTAGAATTGTAACTATGCATTTTCGAAAACTATGCATTTTTTACTGAAGTCAAATTCGCTTAATCTAATAGCCCTTGGGCTGTTCTATCACCCCTTTAAGTTTTGGCGTTGGTTTTAGGGACATGCTGTATGTGTTTTTAGTTAATTTTACAATTATATTAGTTGCATTTCTTAATATTCGCCGTAAAATACTTGAGGACGCATCACTTAGGTACAGTCAGCGTCACATAGACGGGGACTTCCGAGGCGCTCAATAAGTTCGTGAAAGAACTCATCGCATAGACATAAATAATACTTCGTATGGACCCGGCCTAACGTAGATGCATGTCATGTTTCCCCACTTCATTGGTGTCCAAATCCAATGTTAAACTTATATCGTGACACTAAAGCTGGGTCACATTTTTTTAACAACGAGACGAGTTTTTAGATACTGAGAAACAGTTTCGAAAAAAGTTTTTTAAAAACGCTTATTGTCACGCACGCTCTGTGTCAGAACTTTGGATTGGACACCGTGGAAGTGGAGACATATTACGTGTACGTTAGACCGGGTCTATATTATATTATTTACGTCTATGACTCATCGAAATTAACATTAGCGCGTGTAGGTACCGAACTTATTGAGCACCTCGACAGTGCCCACCTATATGACGCTGACTGTACATTGGCAAATCACTTACATTTCTGTCAGTACCTCTAATAGCGTGTATTATTTTCTATAATTATTAGCGTGCTAAGTTTGAAAGTTCCTGACTTTAATCATTTTGAAGATTTTTATCATATATCTATGTTACAAAAGCTTAATTATTCCAAAACACGCCACGAAATGACATTAACATAAAGACCCATTTATACAAAAGAATTGGAACTGATTTGGGCGTTCTTATTTTTAGGGTACCGTACCTCGAAAGGAAGAAACGGAACCCTTATAGGATCACTTTGTTGGCCGTCCGTCTGTCCCTTTTTCTCAGCTTCAACATAGTTAAATACACAAAATATAGGAAACACAACAAGTAGTTCAAAAAAAAACACAGTAGTGTAGCTGCCTAGCCAACATCATCAATTCCTTCTCCTAATTTTACTTTTTCTTAATTGTAATTGTTCATTCTCTTATCAACATCATTGACATTTTTAATTTGGAGTTTTTCATCGATGCAAGTCAACAACGTTGCTTAGGAGAATCACATGGCAGATTACTTAAATAAATATACATTATTTATTGATAATAATTTACCCTGTTTATAGTCTAGCTGAAGGATTGATAGAGCTTGTGCATTAAAATAATTAAGTCAAAGCGATAAAATTTTTAAGCGCCTTAAGTCGCAGTGGGCGGGGCACATTGCTCGCAGGACTGATGGCCGATGGGGCCGGAAAGTTCTCGAGTGGCGCCCGCGAACCGGGAGACGAGCTGTCGGTAGGCCTCCAACAAGATGGAGCGACGACCTCGTGAAGGTCGCGGGAAACCGGTGGAAGCAAGTAGCACAGGACCGGTCTGAGTGGCGAGCCTTGGGGGAGGCCTATGTAAAGACACAATAACGAGAAAACTCTTTACGTCCTCGCCCGCAGGGGAAGACAAATGAAACCTTAACTATGACAGCGCAAGATTAACGCCTTACTTAACTACTAAACATTTACGCGTTGGTAGTCACCACAGAAGGGACGCTATCTGCCATAAATAAGTGCAACGAGCTTTAGAAAATATCTCCACCTTAGCGTATTCTGTGACAACGCCTGAACAATGATTAAACGTGTTGTAAAAACTCCGACCGGTACCATCTGTTGATAACTTTACAAAGTGGAGCTTGACAAGACTTTGACTCCAGAACCGTCAACATCTACATGTAACCGGAGTTTTGAAGAGACCACGCAAGAGGAAGATGAGTGCATGGAGTGGTTACGTTGCTCTTCTGACGATTACGCTTTGTGTGCCGAAAAGTGGGAAAAAACCAATAAGCTACGCAAGCAACGAGTGCACTCTAATGAAAAACAGTCATATCTCCAAGAGTTCCCTTGTTTGAAGCGCTCCTTTGGATACGAATTGGTAATTTTAGTTTTTTAAGTACTTACTAGCGGACCCGGCAGGCGTTCGTCCCGACTAAGAGTCATGTATGACGTGAACTGTCAATTGCGGAAAATGGCGGAAGTGAATTTTTAATCATATTTAAAACGAGCCGTTTTCCCGCGACTCCGTCCCACGTATAATCTGTTGATAACTTTACAAAGTGGAGCTAGGATTCCCGACCACGGAATCTCTAGTATTGATGTTACCTTGGCATCAAGGGAAACCGCGTGGTCGTCGCTGGAAACCAATGCACCTAGGCCTGCGGTAACAACAACGGGATAAATAAACTCGAAGATACAACACCCAGTCGCGCATTGTGTAAAGACACAATAACGAGAAAACTCTTTACGTCCTCGCCCGCAGGGGAAGACAAATGAAACCTTAACTATGACAGCGCAAGACAACGCCCAGTCGCGGATTGTGTAAAGACACAATAAAGAGAAAACTCTTTCCGCCCTCGCCCGCAGGGGAAGACAAATGAAACCTTAACTATGACAGCGCAAGACAACGCCCAGTCGCGGATTGTGTAAAGACACAATAAAGAGAAAACTCTTTCCGCCCTCGCCCGCAGGGGAAGACAAATGAAACCTTAACTATGACAGCGCAAGATTAACGCCTTACTTAACTACTAAACATTTACGCGTTGGTAGTCACCACAGAAGGGACGCTATCTGCCATAAATAAGTGCAACGAGCTTTAGAAAATATCTCCACCTTAGCGTATTCTGTGACAACGCCTGAACAATGATTAAACGTGTTGTGAAAACTCCGACCGGTACCATCTGTTGATAACTTTGCAAAGTGGAGCTAGGATTCCCGACCACGGAATCTCTAGTATTGATGTTACCTTGGCATCAAGGGAAACCGCGTGGTCGTCGCTGGAAACCAATGCACCTAGGCCTGCGGTAACAACAACGGGAAAAATAAACTCGAAGATACAACACCCAGTCGCGCATTGTGTAAAGACACAATATCGAGAAAACTCTTTACGTCCTCGCCCGCAGGGGATGACAAATGAAAATATAATGTCTACGAAAGGAATTAAAAAGGTGATACGACCGGTAGTCCGTTTTCTATTGGGAAACAGGTCGAAATTTTGAGTACAGCAATGCCATTTGGTAGGAATGTTATACACGTTGACCTAAGTCCAAAACGCCCGGTAGCCACTTTGAACTCCTCGACTGGTGGTGGGAGGGGGGGTTAAAGTACAGAGCTCCCGGCGCTCAGAAAAAAAATCCTGGCGGATTAGTTTGGACTTTTGAGTCAAGTTTGGTATCGTTTTCAGGTAACTAGATAATGCCAGATTCATTCCTCATACCAGTTTTTTAGGGTTCCTTAGCAAAATATGACGCTATACTTAAAATAATAAACTTTTAGTAGTAGCAAAATGCAAACAAACCCTCATATTTTCATATTTTTGTATGAAATTTGGTTTATAAAAAAATACTGTCTAAAAGCCCATTTGATGCAGAATCTAAAAACATTAACAGTAAGGATACCTTTTACAATTTTCAATGTAAAATAAAATATTGAATGTACTGCGACGGTCGTCAGCGCAGCGTAGGGGACGGTAACAAGACCCGAAACTGTCAATGTCAACGCAAAAAGCATTCATAATATCAATAAATTAAAGTGCTTACAATAATATCATACTTGTAATAAATATTCTCTCAATTATTAATAATTAAAACAAAAGTATTTTTCTCTCGTTACCTGATTTTCTTCTTTTTAATATTATACTAGAGGCGCCCCGCGGGACTATCCGCTGTTAAGAAGTAGCCTATGTATTAATCGAGGGTTTCAGCTGCCTCCAAACCGAATTTTATCAAAATTGGTCCAACCTCTTGAGCGTGAAGAAGTAAAAAAAAACACACGAACTTTCGCCTTTATTACTTTAGTGTGATTTTTAATCATCTTCAATTTATAAACGAAGTCAGGCAACATTGTAAACATTGTAAAGAGCAGCCGTACACAGTGGCACCCAAGCTTCTTCGTCTTTTTGCCAAGCCCATTCATGTGGGCAAGGAATTTTTTGCGTCGCGTAGCTTGGGTGCCACTGTGGACTGGGCTCAAGCATGCCTAGAATTAAAAAGATGTCGGTGCGTGAAATCTTGCAGTTCCAGGTGCAATGTTTCAAACGCCAGCTCAAATGTACTGAGTTATGTAATTGTGGAGGTGGTTGTAAATAAAAATAATTCACAAACGTTCTATTATTATTCGTCTTTACTTTTGACAATGTTGCCTGACTTCTTTTATAAATTGAAGATGATTAAAAATCACACTTAAAGTAATAAAGGCGAAAGTTCATGTGTTTTTTTTTACTTCTTCACGCTCAAGAGGTTAGACCAATTTTGATAAAATTCGGTATGGAGGCAGCTGAAACCCTGGATTAATACATAGGCTATTTCTTAACAGCGGGTAATACCGCAGGGCGCCGCTAGCATAATATTAAAAAGAAGAAAATCAGGTAAAGAGAGAACACTACATTTGTTTTAATTAATAATAATTGAGAGAATGTCTATTACAAGTATGATATTATTGTAGGCACTTTAATTTATTGATATTATGAAAGCTTTTTGCGTTGACATTGACAGTTTTTCGGGTCTTGTTACCGTCCCCTACGCTGCGCTGATGACCGTCGCAGTACATTCAATATTTTATTTTACATTGAAAATTGTAAAAAGTATACTTACTGTTAATGTTTTTAAATTCTGAATTAAAGGGGCTTTCAGGCAGTATTTTTTATAAACCAAATTTCATACAAAAATATGAAAATATGGGGGCTTGTTTGCATTTCGCTACTACTAAAAGTTTATTATTTTAAGTTTTGCGTCATATTTTGCTACGGAACCCTAAAAAACTGGTATGAGGAATGAATCGGGCATCATCTAGTTACCTGAAAACGACACCAAACTTGACTCAAAAGTCCAAACTAATCCGCCAGGATTTTTTTTCTGGGTGCCGGGAGCTCTGTACTTTAATCCCCCTCCCCCCACCAGTCACGGAGTTCAAACTAGCTACTGGGCGTTTTGGACTTAGGTCAACGTGTATAACATTCCTACCAAATGGCATTGCTGTACTCAAAATTTCGACCTCTCCATACAAGCATTCCCAATAGAAAACGGACTACGGGAACAATCGCCATCTACGCAGAGATATTGTTCAAAAATGTGGTGCTGATGGAAAAATTGGAAATGGGTCTTGAGTGCTCTTAAGTCTATTACAATGGTGTTACAAATAAAACAGGTATCTAACCATTTTTTACTTAGTCAATATACCACAGTCACTCAATAAACTTGAAACTGATGGTGAAAGTTTGTTTTTTGAACCAGTGGCAGGAAAATTGTAAATAGCTCTTTCGAGAAATTGCCACACCGGTAAACATTCACCAGGATATTCCAAGTTCAGAGCCCATATGATCTTGAAACATGTATCTACAGTTTTGCTGATGTTCGGCAATTCATAGATAACGTCATCAATAACAACGTAACGTGCAGTTATTTTTTTCAGAGGACCTGCCACTACTATATATGGTTGGATGGTTATGCCTAAAGCTTTGTACTTATCTTGTCTCTTTTTTCTTTCCTCCAGCAGCTGTCTTTCCTCTTCAATATGTAAAATGAAGCTTTGACGCACTTCCGCTGCTGAGTGTCTCTTCCTTTTTATGTGAACTGGTCCAATCATGTGCGGAATAAGAAGTACCGCCGCGAGGTTACTTGTTTCGGGATCTTTGTCTGTCAAGCAATAAGAACGAAAAATTTGTGATCTAGAGTCTAGATAAATGGTCAAATGATATTTTAGGAGGATCGAAATTGGTGGCGCGCCTTAGAGGAGACTTATGTCCTAGCACTGGAGGACATTTGTCCAGATAAAAGATTTTGAAATTTATGATCCATTTCAGCCCCCGTTACGAAGTTTTTTTTTTCATATGCAGTAGAAGCGGGTCGGCATTATTTATTACTGCTCCAAATTTCAAGTCGATTTCTGAAGTGGTTACAGATCCAGCTGTGACAGACAGACAGACAGACAAAGTTGCATCATAAAGGTTCCTTTTTACCCGATCGCGCGACGCAAAGGAGGGTAATTTATCAATTTGGTCGGAACCCTATTAACCAAATGTTTATGCCAATATTTACCTTGCGCAAGTTGCTTCAGTTCCTCTACAAATGGCGATCGTCTTGATGTGGATTCAGATGCCGACAGTAGTTTGCTCTTCAGTAGTGGTAGTTTATTTTCCAATGAATATTTATTTTCGGGATACCAGGCATCGAAGTCTGCAATGAGCTGGAAACGAAAGACGTAGTTGAAAAACCGTAATCTATATATACTCGTATATAACAAAGTCGTGTTAGTTACACCACTTATTAACTCAAGAACCGCTAAACCGATATCGATCTTTGATTTTTTATATTTGTCTCCGTCCCGAATAGGATAATAACCACTAAAACATCCAAAAAATGCACGCAAAAAAATCACGAAGATCTATACTAATATTATAAAGAGGAAAGATTTGATTGGTTGTTTGTTTGTATTGAATAGGCTCCGAAACTACTGGACCGATTTGGATGAAATTTGGTATGGAGATAGTTTGAGACTCTGGGAATGTTATAGGATATATACTTTTTATCCGGATATTCCCACGGGAACGAGTTTTCTACGGGTATACGTGGGACGGAGTCGCGGGAAAACGGCTCGTTTTAAATATGATTGTAAATTCACTTCCGCCATCTTCCGCAATTGACAGTTCACGTCACGCATGACTCTTAGTCGGGACGAACGCTTGCCGGGTCCGCTAGTAAGTACTTAAAAAACTAAAATTACCAATTCGTATCCAAAGGAGCGCTTCAAACAAGGGAACTCTTGGAGATATGACTGTTTTTCATTAGAGTGCACTCGTTGCTTGCGTAGCTTATTGGTTTTTTCCCACTTTTCGGCACACAAAGCGTAATCGTCAGAAGAGCAACGTAACCACTCCATGCACTCATCTTCCTCTTGCGTGGTCTCTTCAAAACTCCGGTTACATGTAGATGTTGACGGTTCTGGAGTCAAAGTCTTGTCTAGAGAGCGTCGTGCTCGCGGTTGGTACACTTTGTGTCTTCGGTACTTAGCCTTTAAATTAACGACCGCGTCGAAGAGTCTGCCGTGAGCTCGGTGTACCCCTGTTTTCGGTTTGGTATAGTAACATTCAAGATTTTCTGACGGAAACAGCCGTTCTGAAAAAAAAATCAATCAAAAACATGATTGTAAAGGTATTAACTTATAATTATGTAATCTATGGCAGGGCTTTGTGTACGTTCATTTGCCACCGACTTCGCTGACTGTCGGAGTTTGAAGGCGGTTTTTTATTTTTTATTGAAAATTTTTTTTTCGCCTACAGTTTCCTAACTTTGGTAGGTAATTATGGACGCAATTACCTCTGTAGTCTTAGTAATTGGTGCCAAAACCATCCACGTGCTAACAAATTTTGAGGAGTTCCCTCATTTTCTCATGGATCCCGTTATCAGATCTAGACGAAATTAAAATGGACCTCCTGGAAAGACAACTATGAAACAAAAATAAATTTTGAATATCGGTTCACGATTGGCGGAGTAATCGGTGAACATACATAAAAAAAAAACCATCGAAACATAGAACCTTCTCCCTTTTTTGAAGTCGGTTAAAAATCGGACTATTTAAAATCGGATTATTTAGATAACTCATGGCGGCTCACCTGGTGGAAAGTAAGTACCTAATGTGTGATGTAATATTTATGCTAGTGATTAGTAAGAATGTGTTACGTTTGTTTTTGTTGTGTGTGTTACGTTTGTTTTTTGTCGTGATAACGTCTTATAAATCAATAAACGCCGGCTGCGCGCATGAAAAAACATGACGCAATAGTAACGATCCGCCGAGCCGAGCGCGCAAGCGAGAGCGCGGAAAAAGCGATAGAGAGGCATGATCGCCTAAGCGTGACGTTATCACGTAAAATTATCGTCCGTAAACTGACTTTACACACAATCAATTTGATGGAGCGACGACCTCGTGAAGGTCGCGGGTAACCGGTTGAAGCAAGTAGCACAGGACCGGTCTAAGTGGCGAGCCTTGGGGGAGGCTTATGTCCAGCAGTGGATGTCTTTCGGCTGAAATGATGATGATGATGAACTGATCACTCACTAGCATAAATATTACATCACACATTACTTACTTTCCACCAGGTGGGCCGCCGGTATGAACTATCTAGTAATCCCTACTGATAATATTATAAACTGTTCACTAACTTCTGCTGTTAAAGGTAATATTTCTCATTACTTTATTTTCCATCAGGTGGGCCGGAATGTGTTTATTATACTAATTACCATTTAAGGTTAGCCAGTTATGTGTTCTTAAAAAAAAGGTTAATGAATTTATAACCTTAAATTATAATTAGTACCTATAATAAACGCATTCCGGCCCACCTGATGGAAAATAAAGTAATGTGAAATGTTACCTTTAATAGCAGAAGTTAATTAGGATATTCCATACAGTGTACCCAAAACTTTTTCTCTTTACTATATATCGTAATATACCGTAAGACGTCGTAATATGTCTTGCTCTAATAATATGTTGGTATATTATAGGCCCGTCTGTGGCATCTGTCAAATAGTATGGAAAATATGTCGTAAGATACGAAAATATGTTTCATAGCTCGGCATATTAATACCTATATATTTTTGGTCTGTTTGTAATGGGCTTTATATATAGGAATGTGGATAGAAGATAAAAAGGTACCCTCAGTCTAAAACCTAAAGTCAAGTAAGTGGTGTATATAATATACTGGCGGCGAAAATAATTACATCAGTTACAAGTTACAAGTGGCGAGAATAACTATATGTAGATGGTAGGTACTTACTTATCTCTTGTAGCCAAGCTGAGTAAATATCCGCAGTTACATGCGCCTTTGGGTCATTTCTCACAATCTCTTTGGAAATGGTGTGTACTAAAGTTTTCCGATATTGTTCTCCCAGTGCCTTTTCTACATTATGGTTAAGTAGCAATTGACCATCTGGAGTGTTACGCAAGAGCAAGGTAAGATCCTGAAAAAAATGGGTAAGATAAAGTTCACAAACCCCGATAACCAGCGCAAACAAAAAACTTTGATAATTTATTACTTACGGACTGGGTTTCTTGTGAACACAGAGAGATGGAGGACTCTGATCTTGCCGAGGTGCTGGGACTCGCTGTACTGAATTTATTCAAAGAGTCATAATTTGAAATGAAGTCTTCTAATTCTTCATCTTTTTTTGATATGATATCCTCCAACACCTTATGTTCTACCTGCAAAGGAAAGTTAAAGATTTGTAAACAACTAGATATGATTTTTCGAATTCGACTCTTGACTTCGTTACCTTTACCTTCCAGTCTGACAAGGCTTTCTTAAATTTAGCCTGCGGACCAATCGTAGGAATGAGTACCCTCACTTGCTCATCATCCAATAATTCTAAAGCGCATATGTCCACTTCATTTTCTGAAAATAGCAATGAACATGAAATATAAATTTAACTTAGAATGGTTAGAACGTCAACTTGGTTGGGAACATTTATTTTGACACGCAACTCACTAAAAAAGCTAGTTGCGATTTTAGTTTTGTAATACCTAAAGTCCATCAAGTAGTAATAGAAAAAAATATTAGTTAACGAATTCTAATGTTGCGTTGGGTACAATTTTTTTTGGCACTGTGAAATGCAAAAACCAGAAACACAAAAACATGTAAAAACACAAACACCTGTAGCACACAGATTTTAGGGCACATGAAAAAATACCTACAGCAGCGTTAAGCAATGGGGTAGTAATATGTATAGAAGTGAATTAGCATGGTCTGGTATGGTCTTGTTAGTAAGTACCTAATTAGATAGAAAGCACCACCTACCAAAATTATACATTTAGGTTATTTACAGACATGCCCGTTCAACATGCCAACTTGCGCTAGACGCATGCATACAAACTGAGAGAGGGATTAGTACGAACTTTCAGAACATAAACAACATTCAAACACACTTGGACAACTTAATACCTACTATGCGATTCAAAAAACATAGGTATAATCGCCAACGTCCGAACTTCACGCTAAACTCGAGATGAAAGAATAGTAGGTATGACACAACTAATAAGGCGCGCGGGTTAAACAATAACAGACTCGGTGTACGGCGTAAGCGCCCCATATTAGTTGTGACGTAGCTACTGTACCTAGTGCTCAAATAAAATAAAAAAGATTCCGACGAAATATTTCAACTTCTGGCTAGGACGGTAGGTATATCATGTTGTTTAAAACGCATAGTTTAGGTATAGGGTATGTTAAACGGAGAAAACACACACAGCTTGGTACCTCTACCTAATCTACACTTAGGTAAGCAGATACCTGCTTCTCACCCTATTCGGTAGCCAGCGACCAACAACTGACTGGAGGCAAGCATCCACATCATCACACTGAGTCCATGGAAAAGAAAAAGAAGGTCGGTAATCCATTTATAGAGGTACCTACTAATAATTATAAACGGAAAGTAACTTTGTCTGTTACGAGAAGGATATAAGCAATGTTTTAACCCACTGCTGGACACTCCCGCCCACGCGATATACGTGTAGGTAGTCCATGCGGGCGAAGCTGCTGACGAAAAGCTAGTTTTTTTGATAAACTTACTTGGCCGAGTTTAAATGACAGGCTATCTATATATAAGTAGGTAGGTATATAGTTTTCAAGAATGTTCTAGGGGTTCTGCTGTTTCTAGGTACAAGTACAGATGCCTGCAAATGCAAACTTGTTGAGCATCGTGCGGAGTGGTGGGGGACAGGCCTGCATGAGCAGGCCAACGTATGAACGTTTTGTATACTAAACGTAGGTATGCGCGGCGAAGCACCCCCGCCCCCACAAAATGATCAAGGAGTTAGTTTGCCGGCACCTGTACATGAATGTTTTTGATGAAATGAATAGAAGGCTTACTTACCTTTAAACACATCTATATATTTTTCGAATCCCCACTTTAAAAGTAATGATTCCACTGTGTCACTCATTTTACTCACCGCACATTAACTAGAAACAAATTACCTCACTGCTTTCAGTGTGACGAACGAATGAACTGACTGTCGCCGCGCGCGCTCCCCGACGCCTGCGCTGCCCTCCCCCCTCCCCCCCCCCCCCCCCTCCGCGCGCTTATTAAATGTGCCCGTACGCATTAGGGATGGGGAACGCTTGCATGTAGATAGTATAGATAAATCACGGAATGCAAATTACAAAAAAAAAGTAAATCGTTCTGATTTATCTAAGGTAAGGTAATCAATTGGCTATGGGTGAAAAATGACAATGTGCTCGATTGTTTTTTTTAAGGATAGGAATAACCTTCCGTATCAAGAGAAAAAAATCAGAATTTTCCGTGCCGTAGATTCTGTGTAAAAAATAAAATTGGTTTTGCGTTATGACGATTGAAATGAAGGTGTTTCCTTGGTCCAAGTATGCAGCACTACTTCGTGAAAAAAAGTGTTCATACTATTGACATTATTATTCTGTTGGTTGTCTGATCGATAGTCTTAGAAAATCCATATTAATATTATAAATGCGAAAGTAACTCTGTCGGTCTGTCTGTCTGACAGACAGACAGACACAGAGGTCTGTTACCTCTTCACGCTTCAACCGCTGGTCCGATTGAGATGAAATTTGGCATGCAGATAGTTGGGGTCCCGAAAAAGGACATAGGCTACTTTTTATCCCGGAAAAACGCAAAGTTCCCGCGGGAACGCGATAACCGAATTCCACGCGGGCGAAGTCGCGGGCAGAAGCTAGTCTTTAATAAATATAAAAATGTAAACTAACCAAAAACTATTTATATCACTACATGAGCACTTAAACTCCTATAATTTTGCTCTCACTCACATATTTTGGATACAGTGACCATTTTCCCTTATCATTTTGGACTTATCGAATACTAGCTTTTGCCCGCGACTTCGCCCGCGTGGAATTTGGTTATAGCGTTCCCGCGGGAACTATGCGTTTTCCCGGGATAAAAAGTAGCCTATGTCCTTTCCCGGGACTTCAACTATTCCCATACCAAATTTCATCCAAATCGTTCCAGCGGTTGAAGCGTGAATAGGTAACAGACAGACAGACAGACAGACAGACAGAATTAATTTCGCATTTATAATATTAGTATGGATGGACGGTATCTACGTGATGTGTCCAACCCTACACGCCGCGGCACGAAAGTTCTAGGTGGTTCTAAAGGAGACCGTTTGGTGAGACGCGGGTCACGCGGGGCGAGCTACTAAACGTTCGAAGCGCTGATTGGTTCCCGAGTCATACCCGTACCGATACGAAGCTTGTGCTGTTGACTATTAATGTTCAAGCAGTAACCTTTACCTATTTTGTTGCTATAAACATTAAGTTCAATCTTTTGGACTTTACAGTTTAATGTTCAAGCACTAGGTACCTAAGACTTGCACCAACGCGGGTTAATGCCTAACCCGAGAATAGTTCATACAAAAATGACAGGGTTAAGGGGTTAAGCTGGGGTTAGCGTCATGGCGCAAGTGGGCCTAAGATAAATAAATAGTTTGGACTTTATTTTCAGCTTTAGGTAGGTACTTATTCTGTTCTGTGTTTGTGGTAGGCACATATAGTCATAGGCACAGTTCCTATATCTACAAAACGCCTCGTTTTGCCTACGGACGGTTGATTTTTGGCTTTTGTTCCATAGAGCATCTGTCAAATTTTAACCGTCCGTAGGCAAAACGAGGCATTGTTTGGATGTAGGAACCGGGCGTTAATCATCAGCATCATCATCATGTCAGTCGGAAGACGTCCTCCCCAACGATGTCCACGATGAACGGTCTTGCGCTGCCCGCGGCCCGCATCCATCGGCTACCCAGGACCTTTACTTTACTTTTATATGGCATTTTAATCTAAATATAAAAAAGAAGAAACTGACTGACTGACTGACAACGCACAGCCGAAACTACTGGTCGTAGAGAGCTGAAATTTAGCATGCAGGTACCTTGGGGAGCGTAGGGGAGCACTAAGAGAGGATTTCCCGAAATTCCCAAGGGAACGGGGAAAAATGGGATTTTTACATTTTAATGTTAACGCGCGTACGAAGTCGCGGGAAACAGCTAGTCTATACTATAATAAAAGAGCAGAACCCGGCGTGTCTGTACATTGAAAAAAAAGTTCGAAAAAGGAATGTGGGCGACTAAAGACGTGTGGTAGACCAAAACTCAGCAATTTTTAAAATTATTTTCTGTCTGTCTGTCTGTCTGTTTGTTAGAGTTAATCTCCGGAAGGACTGAACCGATTTGAATGCAGTTTTCGAAGGTAGATAGAGTATCATTTGGAGCTACATATAAATGTTTGATTAAAATCGGATGTCGGAAAGAAAAGTTATCGTCAATTTTATATTCCACGCAGACGAAGTCGCGGGACACAACTAGTAGTAAATAAACGAATAATAGTATATTTTTTATCGAGGGACTAAAATAAGCCTAAATTTATCCGAGGGTTTATATTGACTTTTAGTCTCCAGGTGAAAACTTAATTTTTCACTTCATTTGCAAGAAAAAAATGTCAGTTTAGTATAAAAAGATTTAAAAAATATACTATTAATCGTTTACGATTTACGCTCTACCACAATTCCAAAGTTTTCGCGGTATTTTTTTTTTTCAACCAGACACAGATATAACAAAATCGCATCGGCGAAATGGTCCATTCACAAACTGGAAAAAATAAAATGGCGCCACCTTCTATGCGGAAAAAGCATAGAACTAAGACCACGTAGTATTTTGTTTCCGCATTACAACGGTCTGTGTGAAACTGTAGGTTTATTTATTGTGATTGTTAAATTATTTTGATTAGTGTTTCGTGTGATAATTTTTAAATTTGTTTAAAGAGTGGTAATGTAATTCCTTAACTTATTGAAAATTTACTTTATGCCTAAAACTCTAAGCAAGTACTGGCTGTTGGAGTTTATCTAAGTCACTCAAAGTAAATTAAAAAAAAAAATACTTTTACTCCCTAGGGACTAAAGTACCTCGTAAGGCTATTGACCTACTTTTAGAGCATGAAAAGTGAAAAACGCATTTTTTTAAACTTGGCATGTAGACGATCTTCCCGTGCAGTGTAGGGTAAGAAAAGTTTCAAAGTTCAAGTTCAGTAGGGGTTTAATATGGGTTTAAATATAAAATTACCGGATTTTCTCTAATTGTTTTATGCTAATAGTAAAATTAATTGTTTCAGTCATTTGGTAATACTGTTTCAAGCTGTAGTTGTCACTACTATACCTACGTTAATTTTTTTTTTGATAATTACCTATATCGGTAAATTTTACTGTGTTAAATAGTAAATTTTACTGCCTTGTTCATTTTGCGATATAATTCTAACCATTAAAGCTAACTGTTACTACAGTAATGGTCGCGATTCATTTTCAACCGACGAAAAAAGGAGGAGGTTATCAAGTCGACGCGTATTTTTTTTTTTATGTATGATGACCACGCATAATTTTTCAACTACAGGCCGACATTTCCAACTACAGGCCGATATCGTTGGCTACGGTGGTGGCTAAGGTTTTGGACGGTTTGCTTGATGATATTTTAGAAAAGCATCTGTATATCAATGATGCCCAATTTGGATTTCGGCGTGGGTTATCCACTGAAAGCGCAATTTTGTGTCTCAAGCAGACGGTCCATTACTACACCTCTCGTGAGACACCGGTATTTGCTTGTTTTTTGGATTTGTCAAAGGCTTTTGACATGGTGTCCTATGATGTGCTCTGGCAGAAGCTGCAGGGTGATACAGATGTGCCGCGTGAAATAACATCTATATTTCAATTCTGGTATGGCAACCAGACAAACAGTGTGAAATGGGCAGGCACATACTCGGACGCATATAGGCAGTGTGGCGTGAGACAGGGTGGATTGACATCGCCGAAGTTGTTCAATCTTTATGTGAATGCTCTGATCGAGGAACTCAGCAGCAGGAATGTCGGATGTCATATCGAGAACATGTGTGTTAATAATATCAGCTACGCCGATGATATGGTGCTGCTGAGCCCCTCGATGGGTGGTCTCGCCAAATTGATCTCCATTTGTGAAGCGTACGCTGTGTCTCATGGGCTCAGGTACAACGCAGCTAAAAGCGAGCTCCTGCAGTTCAAGGCGGGTAGTAAGAGCTATGGGATGCAAACGGTTACGCTGGGTGGTACTACTTTGAAAAGAGTCGACAAGTTTAAGTACCTGGGCCACTGGGTCACGGAAACCATGTCTGACGTCGTCGATATTGAGCGGGAGCGCCGTGCGTTGTGTGTTCGCTGCAATATGTTGGCCCGGAGATTTAAACGCTGTAGCGATGACGCTAAAGTCACTTTATTTAAGGCGTACTGCCAATCGTTCTACTCGTGTGGACTATGGACCAACTTCACGCAGCGAGCATACAGTGCACTGCGTGTTCAGTATAATGACGCCTTCAGGGCGCTGTTCGGTCTGCCGCGGTACTGTAGCGCATCAACAATGTTCGCGGTTGCTCAAACAGACTGTTTCTTTGCGATCATGAGGAAGAGGAGCGCTGCGTTACTGGCCCGCAGCCGCGTCAGCCCGAACAGTATCGTGCGCATGCTGGCCCAGCGCTGGGACTCGCCGCTGCTGCAGCGCTATGTGCAGCTTCATGCGCCGGTCGCGTCCGTCCCCAGGCGCTTGTGATAGGTTTTTTAAAATTAGTATTCTTTATTTAACTTATTGTAATTTTAGATTCTGCCTGTTTTAATGTGAAATATGGATTTTTAAAGTCTGGAATAAATTATTATTATTATTATTATTATTATTATAATTTAGTCAACTGTGAACGGATTTTGATGATTCTTTTTTCATTCGAAAGGTGGTACTTCCAAGGTGGTCCCATTTTAATTTCGTTCAGTTCTGATGATGGGATCCATGAGAAAATGAGGGAACTCCTCAAAATTTGTTAGCACGTGTTTTGCCATCGGATTCGGTCACTTACGACCACTTTCCTCTCACGGCCATTTGCTTGGAATGCCCACATCCCCGAATGTCCATGTCGCTCGTACGACCATAATACAAGGAATGTGACTGGGTCGACGGGTCCCCGCTACGCGGGGCCCCTATTTCTAGGTAGTTTGCCCTTCGGGCGTATATAGATAACTAACAAACCTAACCTACATTCACACCTTTGACCTAACGGACTGAGTGGACTATTTAATATTTCCTTGCATTGGAGGAATACATGCAGTGGTCATTTGAGGAATGGCCGAACTAGGAAAAGCACCAAAAAGGAAATGGACAAACAAGGAATTTGACCGGTGGTCGTTCGGGGAATTGGCCCTAGCCGAACTAAGCCTTGCCATCAATTTCAAAGACTACAAAGATATTTACGTCCCGTGGAATCCATGTAAAATTTTTAATTAAAAAAATAAAACCGACTTCAATCAAACTCCGACAGCCTGTGAAGTCGGTGTCAAGTGAACCGACCTAAAGCTATGACAATCTTATAGTGAACTTGACACCGACTTCACAGGCTGTCGGAGTTTGAGGTCGGTTTTTTTTATTTTTTATTTTTTATTATTATTGTGATTCCAGTAAAAGGTGATATTCTATCAGTTAAAGTTACTGTTTTGTGTTTTACTGTTTTTAAACATTATTTGTTACTATTTATGACTAGTAAGTGTTACTGGATCCCGCTATGCTTTTTAATGTTGTTCAGTTTAATGTTTGTAGTAAATAAAACAAATTGTTTCGTTCATTTGATAATAACGTTCGAACCATTAGAATTTAGTGCTTAAACATAACGAATTTTTGAAAAATCGTTGTCAGTTAGTTTTATTGTGCTACCATTAAAATTATCTATTTCAATCATTTGATTATACTGTTTCAAGCAGTAGTTGTCACTACTACCTTAAATTTATTTTTTGATAATTATATTGGTAAATCTTACTGTGTGAAATAGTTCATCTTACTGTCTTCTTCATTTTGCGAAACGATTCTGACCATTAAAAGTAATTGTTACTACAGTAATGGTTACGATTGATTTTTATTATTGTGATTTCAGTAAAAAGTAATATTCTATCAGTTACAGTTACTGTTTTGTGTTTTATTGTTTTTTAAACTTTAGTTGTTACTATTTATGACTAGTAAGTCTTACTGAAATCCGCTTTGCTTTTTAATATTTTTCAGTTTGATATTTGTAGTGAATTAAAGTAATTGTTTCGTTCATTTGATAATAATGTTCGAAACATTAGAATTTACTGCTTTAACATAACGATTTTTTGAAATGTCGTGGTCAGTTAGTTCTATTGTGCTACCATTAAATTTATCTGTTTCAATCATTTGATTATACTGTTTCAAGCAGTAGTTGTTACTACTACGTTAAATTTATTTTATGACAATTATATTGGTAAATCTTACTGTGTGAAATAGTTCATTTTACTGTCTTGTTCATTTTGCGATACGGTTCTAACCATTAAAACTAACTGTTACTACAGTAATGGTTGCGATTGATTTTCATTATTGTGATTGCAGTAAAAAGTAATGGTCTATCATTTAAAGTTACTGCTTTGTGTTTTACTGTTTTTTAAACATTAGTTGTTACTATTTATGGCTAGTTAGTCTTACTGAAAACCGCTTTACTTTTAATGTTTTTCAGTTTAATGTTTGTAGTAAAAAAATATTTTTTTCAGTGTATCTTCAGGCACGTAGAGAGACGTGGAGGATGGCCCAACGAACGGCTGGGTCGGCTGGTATCTCAGGGCAGGATAGACAGGAAAGAGAAATGTTCAATTCAAATCAGCTGCAAACCGTTCCGTGACCGAGAAAACTAGACGTGCAGCCACGGAGAAGCATAAGAAGATTAAAGTATGTATTAATCAAATAAATAAAACGTACTTATTGCTTCAGTGATCCGTTTTTGGTAACTTTGTAATTCATAGAAGTAACATGAAAGGTACCCATGGAGCAATTGTATGGTGGCACAAAACAGCCACAAAAACAAACAAGAACGAACTAAACAAAGTTCAGAGACTAGCAGCATTAATGACAACGGGAGCGATGAGAACAACGCCCAGAGCATCCTTGGAAATGATACTGGGCCTCCTCCCGCTGGACCTAATGGTTAAAAGGCGTGCCACAGAACAATGGTTAAAGCTTAAAAGCGAAGACCTATGGATAGGCAAACACACAGACAAGGGCCACACGGAAATAGACAATGAATACAAAGATGAACTGTCGATGATCCTGTCAAACAACGACCTCACAAGGAGGCGCAGGACGTTCGATAAGAAATACAGAGTACACATAGGATCCAGAACAGATTGGGAAGCCACTGACAGCAAATCGGCAACAGTGTGCTACACCGACGGCTCGAGGAAGGAATCCACCAAACTATCTGGGGCGGGTATATACGTCAGACAGAGAAATGGGACGGAACTGAAAAGAACCATCAATCTGGGAAGATTTGCCAGCATTTTCCAAGCAGAGAACCAAGCAATATTGGAATGCGCGGAAATGCTTCAAGAGGCGGACACCCAGAACGACACGATAGCAATATACAGTGACAGCCAGGCTGCACTTAAAGCACTCAACAAAGAAGAATCATGCTCTAAACTGGTTATTGAGTGTAAGAAAGCACTTAACCGGCTGGCAGAGGAAGGGGACAAAGAACTGATAGTCGCATGGGTGCCTGGACATGAGGGCAATACCGGGAACGAAACGGCTGACGAATTGGCCAGAAAAGGAGCCGACGAAACTTTTGTGGGGCCAGAACCGAGACTGCCCATAGCCCACAACATCACAAAAGGAGTAATGCGGCGCAATGCAATACAAGAAGCAAACCGAAGATGGCAAGGTCTAGAGGGTCACAGCTTAGACAATCAAAGATCTTCATAAATAAAAAACCGGCCAAGTGCGTGTCGGACCACGCGCAAAGTATAGGGTTCCGAAGTTGAGGATGCCCACAGTACCTTTCTAAGACTTATTAGCATCTAGCTAGACTGTGGTATGACGTGCCCGCCCGACGCCCCTGCCGCTCGAGAATAATCATTGGTACTTTAATCATTTCATAAGTTGGTCGACTATTACTCGTAAGTTTGTACAGCCTACTTAACTGTGATAGTTTTCCTTTCAACTACGTTATATATGCCACAACCGTGATTTTTTTCAGCCATCCAAATACCACCATTTAGCTGGCAGGGGGGGGGGGGGACACGTGACTCTAACAAAAAATAGCACTTTAAAGCTTAATATTTCACAAACGCATCACTTAATCAAAAAATGGTTTTAACAAACCTACAATATTTTTTTAAGACCTATTCAACGATATGCCGCACCATGGGGTACGCAAGAAAAAAAAATTACATCCCCACTTTAAGAGTAGGGGAGGTACCATATAAAAAAATATATTTCAAAATTTTAATGTACCACTTTGTCAGCGTAACTAATATGTATATTCATGCCAAATTACAGCTTTCTAGGACTAAGCATCTCCGAGCAATAGTGCGGACAGACGGACGGACGGACGGACATGGCGAAACTATAAGGGTTCCTTGTGGACTTCGGAACCCTAAAAACATAGACAGGAAAAGAACGGCACAAGCCATAGGACACAGCAGGAACAATCTAAGACTAGCTATCGGAATAATTACAGGACACTGTACACTGAACAGACACCTAACTATTCTAAAGATAAGAGATGACCCTAGATGCCCAGAATGTGGTGAAGAAGAAACGGGAATACATCTACTAGCGAAATGCCCATCATACGCAATGGCGAGATGGGAAAGAACCGGAAGAGACACGCTAGATGAAGATGACCTACAAGACCTAACGATAGGGAAGATAATAGGATTCTGCAAGGCTACAGGAAGGTTCGACGGGGCAACGGCGCTGGGAGCGGATAACCCGTAATCTCAGGGGAGACCGGGGAAATGGGTGAAATGGTTCCGAATGGAGGACCGATCACCCGACTGAAACCAGGCAGTCGTCCCCTCACATAAATAATAATAATAATAACATGAAAGGTCGTAGGTACGCTACGCTTGATGCTACTTAAGATAGCGACAGAAGTCGGTAAATGTGGTTACAGTCGATGTCTTATGGATTAGCTTTAGACTATGTCTAGCGTTTATTGTCATTACTAGTCGTTCCCCGCGCCTTCGCCCCGCGTTTGCATTATATGTTTAACTAGCTGACCCCGCGGACTTCGTACCGCCTTAGAATGTTTTTTGGGTTTGAAAAATAGCTTACTTCCTATTCTCAGACTCACTGAACATACCCAAATATATCCAAATTTCATAAGAATCGGTCGAGCCGTTTCGGAGGAGTTTGGTTACAAACACTGTTACACGATGGTGATAATAGCTAAAAACTAATTTTCCCAGATATGAGACCGAGCAAGATCGATTTCTCACCCCCGTAAGCCCCTATGTTCCAAATTTCATCGAAATCGTTAGAGCCGTTTTCGAGAAAGCAAATATATATACAAATATTGCTTGTTGAATAGTATTATTATTATATTATATTATATACTAGCTTCTGCTAGCGACTTCGCCCGCGTGGAATTCGGTTATAATGTCCCCGCGGGAATTGAGCGTTAAACAAATTATATACTTAAACCTTCCTCTTGAATCTCTCTATTAAAAAAAACGCTTCAAAATCCGTTAGGCCAGTTTAAAAGATCTAGGCATACATAGGGACAGACAGACTTTGTTTTACACTATGTAGTGATAATAGGTACTATATTACTAAAACATACGGTCTCTACTATATCCATACCAAATTTCATTCAATCAGTCCAATCCTTACCACGTGAAGGAAGGACAAACAAACATACTTTCACATTTATAATATTATTATGAAAGTATGGATTAGCTATTAGCACGCTATTAGTTACAAGTGCGAAAAAGACAAAGAAAGTATTATGTAAGGGAGCAATGAATAAGGCAATGAAAAAATTTCTACAGGGCATGCAGCATCGCTATAGAACTTTTCCAAACCCGTACAGAATATAAAAACAAGCTAAATTTGCTAGTCTTCCAAACTCGCCAAGTGGAGAGTTTTCACTTGTATATACGCCGTTGTTAACTTTCAAAGCACTTAAAATATCCGTTCAAGATGAGTAAATGCAAAGTACTTTGCCGATAGCCGCATCCAATGCATTAAAAGTGAATTTAAGTTTATAGTAAAATATGCTTGAAAGAAAAATAACTTCATTCAAACTAATGTTTGATTTGAATTAATTCAAAGGTGTATGTAAAGTCCCCAATCAGCATTGGGTCCGGCTCGCACCTCTAAGTTTACTTACGTGCGAAATTCAATTGGAATTTACCATGATCTTTTCGGTGAAGGAAACCTGCACGCATCTGCGAAGTAATTTCGCACTGGGCCCGCGTGGGGACTATAGCTCAAACCCTCTCGTGACGAGAAGAGGCCTGTGCCCAGCAGTGGGACGCAAATAGGCTGTCGTAGTAGTAGTAGTAGTAGTAGTAGCATTGGGTCCGCGTGGGGACTATAGCCCAAACCCTCTCGTGATGAGAGGAGGCCCAGCATTGGGACGCAAATGGGCTGTAGTAGTAGTAGTAATAAACTTATCATTTCGAAGGCTCTGAAGACGTTGTTATTTAGGTACTTATTTGATGAACCTAGCTAAACTTTCTCAAAATAAAACATATCACTGACTACATACTACTCGCACATGAGTATTAGAAGCTATTCAACACTACAACAATGAGAGATGGTGCTCATTCAAACGTCTACCATATTCCATATCATAATACCTTCCTCACACTCGTATTTGACGTTGATGTTTGCAATTTTAATTTTCGATTTCCTGCAAAGTATTGGTTATAAAACTTATTGCCGACATGCACGGGTAGGAGTTCACTGAAACAAAACTTGAAAGCTCAAACAGATTTATAATGCGTTTATCGTTACCAGACAGAATAAGAAATTCAGCCAAGGAATTCCCGAGTAGTCATTACATGAAAGTTTTAGAGACTATTACCCAAGTTAGACCAACCGCTGCCCACTGATGTCTGGTGCATTAAATAGTAGGCAGTGAGTAGGTAGGTAGTGATCAATCAATACATCAAGGGCTCTGAAAATGTGGCAATATAGATGTATTTATGAATTAAAACCACCACGAAAGCCTGCATGTTTACATTGGGACGTCACAACTCTCACCAGGAAAATTTTCGATTTAGGTATTATTTTAAACGTTAAAATTAGTAGGTACAGATTGTGACAATCCAATTCTCATAAATTGATTACAATTTTTTTGTCGTTTTATATTCTATGTAGGTCGCGGGAAACCGGTGGAAGCAAGTATCACAGGACCGGTCTGAGTGGCGAGCCTTGGGGGAGGCCTATGTCCAGCAGTGGACTCTTTCGGCTGAAATGATGCTGATTCTATGTAAGCACTTTTTATTTTACAAAAAGGTTTTCAAACTCTTTTTGAACTGACCGACTGACTGATCGATCAACGCAGAGCCGAAACTACTTACTGGTCGTAGAGAGCTAAAATTTGGCATGCAATGTTCTTGGCAGGGTAAGCACTAAGAGGGTTTCCCGCCATTGCTTCCATTGGACAAGAATACGCAAAGCTCGACTCAGATGGCGCTGCAAACGCTTGACCCAAACCTAAACCCAAACACTGTAGCTGTCAAATTTTTACTTTACGGGTATTTTTTTTGACAATTTTAAGTAGATTGCTTTGTTGTTAAATATTGACCGCAATTTTAATTTTGGTTCAGTTATTTGTGATGAAAATGCAGACATCCCAATGCTATTATACCTGCCCCAGATATATACCAAGTCTTTCGGAAATACGTGTAGTCCATTCTTATTGCATCCTGGAACTGCACAGCGCGGCAGTTTTTAAAATAACAACAAATATTTCTCTATGTAATAGGGATGACGACAGGGTGAAGAAATCGAAATTCTAATTAGTCCGTCAGTCAGGTAATAAAAAAATATTAGACATATAGTATTTTTTGTTTTATCAAATTAACAAAGAATGACCAAGTTAAAACGCATTAAAGTTGGAGAGTGGGGGCTAACTACGTCACCGTTAGTTATAAATCGTACCTAACCGTGACGTCACGCGACATTTCAACTCAATACTTATATCTCCGTATAAGTTTGATTACGTGAAAAAAGAAAAAATACGTGTCCAATACTTTTCAATAATCTCCCTGATAGACTAAGGAAAAAAAAGTTGTCGTCTCCCCTATTGACAGATGGTTCGGGTCAAGCGATCGCAGCGCCCCTAGTGGCCAAATTAGGCAGATTTCTTGTCCATTCTCACGGGAACGGAAGAAATGGGACTTACGGGAGTTATACACGGGACACCCCAAGTAGGTACGTGGGTATATAAAATACATAGTATTTAAAGGTCCTTAAAGTCCAATTTAAAACAAGATAAGTATTTTTGCAAGTATTTACTTCATTAACAATTAAAACAATAATAAAAATAAAACAAAGTAGCGCAATTTAGAAAAGCTAAATAAATATCTGGTGGCATCAGAGTCACGTAGAATCAAAACTAATAATTTCCGAATATAATAGTTCTTCTATGTCTCAGGTTAATAGTGATATCCGCCATTGTTGTACCGCCCGCTGTTGTAAGCGCCATCCCTGAAAATATGAAAATTATCTAAGTACTCTGTGACATATTGTAAAACTAGTTTCTGCCCGCGACTTCGCCTTTTCCACTCTTTTCGTTTTTCCGATATAAAAAGTAGCCCAAGTCCTTCCCCGGGACCCCAACTATCTTCATGCAAATTTCATCTCAATCTGTCCAAACGTTTACGCGTGTAGAAGTAACAGACAGACAGAATTACTTTCGCATTTATAATATCAGTAGGTATGGATCGGTGAGGAACAGTCACGTGATAGATGTCTACGTGGTTAACGCTCTGAACACCCTCTTTGGTTTTACGTTGGTATAAACGCATTCTTAGTTCAATGTGGTCAAACACTGATTGGCACCTTTGGGTAAGTATAAGATTTTTTTTTATACCATCGATGGGAGTTACGCTATGCTATGCTATGGGAAAATCGGCTACTTACGAAGAAGGGTTCTGCCTGTTGAACTGCAACGACCTGAGGATGGCTTCGGGGATGGGGGGCGGGGTGGGGAGGTGAGAGCCGACGGGGTGGAAGCCGTTCTCGTCGGCGGTGTAGGAGACGGAGATCTGCTGGCCGTCGGGCGCTCGGTACGAGAAGGCCCCCTCCGCCGTCACCGCCGGGCCCTCGGGGCCGCGCGCGGTGGGGGCTCCGTGCTCGTGCGCTTTGATGCCGTTGCCAGTCTCGTAGCTGAAATAAAACTTGAATAAATATCCCTTCGATTGGCAGATTTTGAAGTCTTTACTCGGGTCCTTTATACTTATACAAGTTACTTGCTTAGCCATAGAGCACATTATATATGACGGGAGCCTAGGTATATTTGGCAGCTTGCCAGTCAAGGAGATATAAACCTGAGTTAATCTCACTTTTAATCTGAGTTGCATCAACCATATTTCAAGGACTGCCTTTCTACATGGAAACGTCATTTTCTCTATTGTTTAAAGTTTAAGAATACACTGAGGCAAGCTAAGCTTAAGCTACCCTTCTTCTGGAGTATTCCGCAGTGGCAAACTACCGGGCATCACAATCACCCCTCAGGAGCACGAGATTTCTCAGGGAAGTCGTCGGAAACGTCAAGGGTCTGCATGGCTTTCTTCAGGACTTTGGCTGGTAGGTAAAACACGTGCAGATAGATGATGAGTTGTGGAAAACTCTAGGGATAATATTCCAATAATATCTCCGCTAAATAGGAAGATAGTGAATCGTTATTTACAAACTTGAATGAGGCTCCAGCCCGCACCAACATCCACTTGATAAAGAATGGTTATTCCCACACAATGACTTTTCCACGAAATTTCATAGCGTTACGTCATGATTGTGATCGAACTAAAAACTTCTTATGATCTCGCTAGATGAAAGGCATGTAATGAACTCCCTTATGAAGAGAACTTTTAGAGAAACTTTTAAGCCATTAATTACGTACTTAGTGGGTATCGGGCTATCAGGAAGCTAGAATTCAATAACAAAGTAACCTAGAAGTTGATTAATCTTCAAGTTGGAGGAAATACATCTTAATTTTTCCGTGAATTTTCGTGAAGTTGAAAATAAATGTGAAAGTGAAGATGTGAGTAGATAGGTACTAATATTACTGAGTTGATTACGAGTTGCGTTTTTAATTATTTTCTCAAAAACGATAACATCAAAGTGAAAAATATTGACGTAGAATTAATTCAGTCAATAAAGATAGTAAAATAATCAATCATTACATCCTTATTTGAATCAGACGCGTATTGCCTATTAGAAGCTTACCTATATCTGTAATATCTGTAGTCCCGTCGCCATTGTTGATGTTCTCGTAGCTGTAGAGGACGGGTATGTGCGCGCCGCCGCTGTTCCCGCGGTAGTCGCCGGAGTCGCCCTTGTAGATAGTTCAGGGTGGTAGTGCGCCGCCAACACGGCGGAACACAACACTGTCTGTTACGAACACGAACTCACCTGTATCTGTAGTTCCCGTCACCATTGTTGACGTTCTCGTAGCTGAGTATGGGTATATGCGCGCCGCCGCTGTACCCGCGGTAGTCGCCGGAGTCGCCGTTGTAGTTCTGAGGGCGGTAGTGCAGCGCCAACACGGCGTAACACAACACTGTCTGTTACGAACACGAACTCACCTGTATCTGTAGTTCCCGTCACCATTGTTGACGTTCTCGTAGCTGAGGATGGGTATGTGCGCGCCGCTGCTGTACCCGCGGTAGTCGCCGAAGTCGCCGTTGTAGTTCTGAGGGCGGTAGTGCGCCGCCGACGCGGCCGCCAACACGGCGAAACACAATACCGTCTGTAGTAAATAACACAAACTGTTGAAGCCTACTATGTCTGAGAAGCACAAGGGCGTGGATGAAATTGTTCCAAAACTGATTGCCCGGCGGAAGTATTACAAGTTATCTAGTGTAGTGTATTCTTCCATGGTATTTCCCATCAAAACATAGTTCTAAGGCCTGTCCTCTTCGGCAGAGACGTTCGGGGCGGACGGGAAATAACCGAAATAATAATATAAAGTATTTTTTAATACAGTTGCTCAAAAAGTGCTACTTTACGTAGCTGTTTAGCGTGCGCAAAGTTGGTTTTTGCGAACTAGTGCTTTTCTCTTTTCCCAGTGACTCAATATTCACAGACATGTGAGATTAATAATTCAGTCAGCCAAACACTTAATTTACCAGCAAAAACTTTCAATATCACACTCAATAATTGTACAAATTGTGCCATTAACTATTATGTAAATAAAAAATAAATAAACAAAAATAGAAGAATTTTTTATTAGGAGATTTTTTTTAATTTTTGTAGAACTTTATTATTTTTCAGTTCTATTGCAATTACAAAATTAATAATATAAGCGTTTCTAATTCCTTACTCGTTGTTTTTCTTATTTTTTCGCAACTGTATTAAAAAACGTCGTTCGATACACGTGCGGAAGTGTCATTCTTCACTCGTCCCGAGTTATATCTCGTTTCTCGTGAAGTAACGAGACACTTTCCGCACTAGTATCGAAATGTACTATTATGCGACGCGGAGAAAAAAATATTTGGATTACAATACAACCAATATTATTGGTTGATTCCCGTCCACTCCGCTCGTCTCCGTCGAAGGGGAAAAGCAGCCTAAGCCTAACCTTAAACTTATTTATATTATACGATCTTTAATAAACGAATTTGGCATTTTTTTAATATTTGGTGTGATAGACAATCAACTACATTTATTAGGCTAAGATTGTTAATACCGAAAGTAATAAAATGATATTTTTATGAAGTTAAAAAAAGTTAAAAGCAAGCAAGAATAAATGAGCCACACGATGTATATGTGTATGTGCAAACCTTTAGGGAGTTCATGTCTTAAATACTTTTGCAACAATATTTGCAGGCACAAATGCGACGGGTTGACTGCTGATGACAGAATGATTTGTTCTAAGCTGTGCAAGTTTTTATATTGAAGCTTGTCGGTGTTCAGTGAAGAGTCACCTTGCATTTCTCGGTTCGAGAATACCATTCGGCGCCCCCTGCCGATACCATTCGATTGTTACGCTACGATAAGGTGTTCATGTTTAGCGAAGCCCTGAATTGAAGTTTATTTCTCAACGTAAGTCTTTGTAATAGGCATGCAGCGCTTTCAGTCATCCATCACCTTCCGTCGCTGCCCCTGGGTCCCTTTTCTTGAAGCGTTGAAATGTTACAAATACGGATCGATTCAGGTAGGACTGGGCTGGTTAGGTAATCCTACATATTATAGCCCAGAATATTAAAAAAAATATTATTATAAATAACTTTTATTAAAAACAGAAAAACAAACAAACTTTAAAATAAACTTATTAAACTTGATTAAAACTAAATTAAAAAACATCTAAAAAGGGTCCTTGCGGCATTGTACCGAGGATGCCGGCACATTTTTTGTGGTCAAATGAGTAAATTACAAGTAATTGATAAGTAAGTACAGTACAGTTGGGCAAATATATGTATCGGTCCAAAGCGGCAAAATATGTATTCCTACAGCAACTCTAATGACGTAGTGATAGAGTCGCTGTATACATATTTTGACGCTTGGGCAGAGTACAGTACCTACACATCTGTTATTTTACGACATTATTTTTGAAATATTATTGTCTTTATTTATTTCCATTGGTTAGAGTTTCCCTCGAAAATGTCGCGAAATTTGATCTCGTAGCTGTTTCTATAAATCTGTATACCTACTTAAATCTACGAGTATACACGGTGGGTCAGAAAATATGGCAAATAATTAACCCACCGTATCAGCTATCGATTCTAAGTATATTGTATAGGCCTTTAATTTTTTTTGAGTTGGTAAAAAAAATAATTGTATAAGGGATTGGTTGTGTGAGCGACGCCTGAATCCTATACAAAATATTTTTTTTTACCAACTCAAAAAAAAATAAAGATCTATACTATTGTACTTAGAATCGATAGCCGATACTGTGGGTTAATTATTTGCCATATTTTCTGACCCACCATGTATAAGTAGGGAGAGAAGGCAATCAGATTTGGCGGTTGTTCCGGAATAACCCCTTACAGGAATGAGGTTTCCACTTAGATTTCCTGTAAAGTCGTGAAAGTATTGGAAACCGGGTAATGTAGGTCAAAGCACTCTGCGGTTGAACCGACTGAACGTATCCAATAGGTACCTACATGAAAATTAATTAGGTTTTGGCTTCATGTGCAATTTGCATTTGATGATTGCGTTTTGAATTTGCAATTTGCTGCGTTTGGTTTGCTTCAGTTTAATTCCGTAATTCGGTATATTCTATAATACCTAAATTCCTTCTTAATACCTATCAGCAAGTGACTGACTGAACAGGTATTCTATTCGCCTAACTATTGTATTTTACAATATTCTTGTAGAGTCGACTAGAAAAAGATGTTGCCAGTTTGCTAATTTATAATTTTCGACCGGCCATAACACGGTCCATTTACGGGTGACAAAGCGGCGGTTAGGCTAAGTTGTTACAAATTTAATGGACTTTAAAAGAGTGCTAGATGATCTTGTCAAAATGCGCATAGTTTCTGAGAATTAAAGCAATAAGTCAATAAGGTCCCTTAATTGTAGGTGGGGCGGGACTAAGGAACACATAAGGAACCATGCGTGCGGGCGGCAACGTGGCTTTTTATAAAGTCGAGGGTCTCCTATAGATGAATCAGAAAAGACTTCGCGATACGCAATTTTTGCCCACGGACATGCCTTCAGCGCTTGCACTATTTGATGACAAGCATATAAGGTTAATTTTCGCCCAGAAAAAGTACCTACCGTTTATTTTGTTAAGTTTGGGTAAAGTGCTGAAGACAAGCAAGTCATAGTTATTCAACAGGGATGATCTAGGTTAGGTATTTATGTATTACACTTATATCCTAGACGTAGAGTAAACATAATTGCACGTAATAACTAAACAAAGTTTTGAACCACCACAAGCATCCCTCTTCGCCTTAGGGGGGTCTTAGAAGTAATTGTTAGGCATATAAGGCTTCACCAAATTGTGGTTACCATTGTTCAATATTGATATTGTAAACCCTTGGAACGCGTAATCTTTAAACCTACCTACATACATACCTACTTAAATAATAAGTCTGTAGAAAAGATTGTATACGGGGTCAAGCAAAACGTCGTGACGATATTTTAACCACAGTATGAGTTATTGATTCTAAGCATGTTTTTTTGGTTTTTTTTTTGCGAGTTGGTAAAAATACATTTTTTGTATGGCCCAGTGTGAGATTGATGGTGTGATCGATACCTGAATCCCATACAAAATGTATTTGTTACCCATCTAGAAAAAAAATTAAAAGCTAAAAAGGCATGCTTAGAATTGATAACAGATACTGTGGTTAAAATATCGTCATAACGTTTTGCTTGACCCTATATATATTTACGTATTTTATTCGAGAGCCATATTTGAAATATTTTATTTCAAAAACCTGTACACACGATACAAAGTATTATTACCTAACCCGGACAATATTGTAGAGTATAAATATGCGAACGAAAAAGTCGTGGTGGGCAAAAGATAGAATTTGAGAAATGAGACTATGAATAGGTAATTTGAATTCATCGCTAACTATTATCTAGATCAATACATATCTGTACCGAATTGATCTGCATCACATAAAAATAACCAATAAAAAAAGTAAAATGCATGTTTTTGTTTTTCAATGAAACTTTCCCAAAAACCTCCAAAAAGTGGTTATTCTTAAGTAAAAGAGACAGTAAGTTAAGTACTCAAAATAATTTATTGACGTTTATTTACATTGTAGAGTTAATTACTGCTAGTTAATGTGCTATGTCGTGGTATCACAGTCAGTCCGAGTGAGCGCGCCCGCGTGAGATCATCAGTAGTGGTAGCCGCCTGAGCCGCCGCCGTTGTACGCACCCTCGCTGGAAGGAAAACAATTGGATAAAATTAAACAATAAGAAATTGGATAATGTCGCCTAATACTTAGCTGCATTGTAGAGTAGTAGTGGTGTCTTGAGTAGACGTCTTCCGACTGACATGATGATAATTGCATTTCAGAGGATGAAGTTTTGCTATGTGATCAACTTTTCAAGTAGGTAGGTGGGCAGTTAATATAGTAGGTATGTATAGCTTGGCTCAAGGTTTTAGGGTAGCTAGAGAACTGAAACTATGAAACTAATAAACTGAAAGGTTTAGCGTGAAACTTCAAAGAGTTTCAAGCACAAGTGCGGAAATAAGTAAGTTTTCCATCCTTGCTATAAAGAAGAGTAGCTCCTTTGAAGAAGGATGGAAATAAATAAGCAAAAGGACTTTGTGGAACTAGAAAGTTTGACGCGGTTGAAAGATGTCGACTTATTAATTGACTTACGAGGAGGGGTTGCGCTTGTTGAACTCTATGGACTTCAGGATGGCGTCGGGGATGGGGGGAGGGGTGGGGAGGTGGGAGCCGACGGGGTGGAAGCCGTTCTCGTCGGCGGTGTAGGAGACGGAGATCTGCTGGCCGTCGGGCGCTCGGTACGAGAAGGCCCCCTCCGCTGTCACCGCCGGGCCTTCGGGGCCGCGCGCGTTTGGGGCCCCGTGCTCATGGGCAGCGATGCCGTTGCCGGTCTCGTAGCTGTTGGAAACATATTCAAATAAATATTTTTTGTCCAAATAGTCCTACTACTAGGATACTAGTTTAACCACTAACTTTGAATGAACTTGTCATCGGACCTACTACCGATACGTTGAAATATCCTTTGGCTTCCAAAATACTCGAAGTGTGCGCGAAAGGATGCGCAGTTTTTCCGTATTTGTAATTTTCTTTTCATTTCAAAGTTTCTTTTTTATATAATAATATACAATTTTACAGAGTATAAAATTGCAAAGTAGTTGCAGGGTTACTTTATCAGGCTAAATCGCCTCTTAAGAGGGTTTATCCCAAAAGGTGGCAACGTCGCATATAGCTGTCAAATGTTTCACTGTTTTTATCAATTTCTCAATATTACTGAATTAAAAAGAAGTTATCATTCTATGGTTGAATGACGCGTCTCGTTTTATATTTGTTGGTTAGGCATTCAAATGATAAGATGACACAAAAACGCATGAAAAATGCGATTGAAAGTTTTTAAAATATAGTACTTCCATAATCCTAAAAATTCCATGTTCCTATGATAATTGTTGCAATCCATACTTAATATTTTATTCAACCATAGAGCGATAATTCATATTTTTATTCAGTAATATTCAGAAATTAATGAAAACAACGAAATATTTGACAGCTATTTGCGACGTTGCCAACTTTCGGAGAAAACCCTCTTAAAGTTTATAAAACTTATTCTTACTTGAAATTGTAGCTTCCGTCACCATTGTTGACGTTGTCGTATCTGATTATGGGGATCTTAGCTCCGCTTGAGCCTCCGAAACTGCCACCAAAAGATCCTCCGCTTGAGGCCCCAAAAGAGCCACTCGAGGACCCAAACGAGCCACTCGAGGCCCCAAACGAGCCGCTACCTCCGTAGCCTCCATTCTGATGAGGCGGGAGGTACTGTTGTTCTAAGCGCCCACAGTACGCTACGGCAACCAACGCCGCGCATGACAAAGTAAACTGTAAAAAATATAATTTAATTAAAAAGTTAGATATGTTTTATTTGGGTAGGTAAAATTGTCACTAGCGTATTCATTTCGTTTCAAAATGAAATGCAATAAAATTAATCAAATATTTAATTTGAATTCTAATAAGAATAAGCAAATTTTGAAACGTTTCCAATTGAGACGTGAAATACGAATTCGCCAATATGTAAAGTAGGTATTTAAGTATAAAATCATAACAAAAACTGCACTCCCACCGGAAGTGGCGTAAGTTAACAATCGCGATCCTATCAAGCAAGTGGAACAAAGGGCCCACTCACCAGAGCAGTGGTCATATTTGGAACACTTGTTGCAAGTTCTCCGATGTTCGACGGAATACTATTGGCAGTGATGTGCCTCATTTTATATCGGTCGGCTCGCCCTTTCTCGGTTGCTTCACCTTGTGCGTGTTCGCTGGTATCGGTGCATCCGAACTGCCGCGGGTGGAGTATTCAAGACGCTTGAACACCCCGTTTAGGATATTAACTACCTTTTTTGGCAAAAATCCGTGAGAGCCTTAGGTTTCAGGATAGAGCCAACGTATACAGTGGTTCTTAAATAGTGAAACTCTTTGAAGTAGGTAATTCTCGTTGTTGAGAGAGCGTAAGGGAAATTAACTTGAATGCCACTTTTTAATCGTAACAAATAAGTAATCACTATGGCGATAAAGTTAATTAAAGACTATTAAAAACAAAAACAAACAAAATAATCATTGGATAGTCATTATGAAAAACTACAGAAGCACTTGGGCACTAAGGTCAATATGTATTGAATGCCTTGTACAAATTAGACTGGCTCAATTATAATTGATCCATTCTGCTCCTAAAATACACTGCGTCATAATTTTGCAAGAGTTTTACTGTCATACTGTCATCATACTTGTGATTTTATTGACAAGTCTCATTTAGGTATTTACGAGGTTGTGAGATTGAATGAATACTAAAACTAAAAATTACTACAACTTACGTATTGGTTTTTAGTTTTAATAGGCATTCAAGATGCTTGTCTTTGGGTAGCTCTTTTCAAGGGTTAGGTAGGTTAGCCTGAGCAATGCCTGTGATTCTCTATTGTTTAGATTTTTCGACTAATTTAAACCGAGCTCAGGAGTCAGTAAGCAGCCTTTACCAAGATTTTTCAGTGAACCTTCGAAAGCAGTGGTTTCATGGAAAAGTAGAATTTAATCCCAAGAAATTAACTCCTTACTTACTAAAGGACGTTGTTAAGTAATATTATGAAAATTAAACTACATTTCCTTATTTGAGATGTTGTGAATTTTACACGTTTGTCGGTGGATAATTTCAATTTAAATTTCATCATTAATATAAATTCGAGGTTACGACTGCGAATCTCCAGTTCGATTCCCAGTGAAATACTAAAATGTACAGATATAGGTATGTATAAGGATATGATAACTATTCTGTAGACACATAAGCACACATTTACCGTAATATAGGACGCAAGTTACGTAGGATCTGGGGACACGGCAGAGCCCTTGCCAAGTCCAGATACGAAGGTATTTATTTATTCTTACACGAAATTCGGCAAATTTCTTGTGTAGTCTCGGCAACAATAAGTATAGCTGTACGACTCTGAATTAATTATTTCTAATATCGCACGTAAGATAAGGCCTTTATTGGGTCCCTAATATAGTCCCTAGTGTCTGTCCGTCCGTCTGTCACAGTCGATTTTCTCCGAAACTACTGGACCGATTAAGTTGAAATTTGGTACGTATATGTAAGTTTGTGACCCAAAGACGGCCGTGTAACGAAAATAAATTAATTTAAAAAATAGACCCTATTTGTAGGGGCCAAATTGGAAAAAAATATTAATGAAGTTTTTCAAACTATATCGTGTGACATGTACAAATGAAAGTACTTCTTATGAGAATCTCAATTTTTTTTTCTCATTTCTTTTGGTCAATACTTTTCGAGTTATTTAAGAAAATGGGCGAAAAATGACCGGAAACGGTATTTGAAAACTATCATATAAAAGAGCTTATCCTGTGAAACGATTTGAAAATGACGTCATTGACAATAATCAAGGTTCGGAACCCTCTCCACGCGACTTTAACTCGTTTCTTGGCCCGTTTTTTATTTTAACAGACAGAGTTCACCGAAAATTAATGGTAAATGTGAAATGATTTCGATGTTTTTTTTTTATTCGAAAGGTGGTACTTACAAGTTGGTCCCATATTAATTTGGTTTAGTTCTGATGATGGGAGCATGTGAAAATGGGGGAATTCCTCAGAAATTGCTATCACGTAGATGTTTTTGGTGTTTATTTCGATGACTTCAGATTTACTTATGGTCTTCTATAGTGAATTTTTGGAAACTGTAGCTGAAAAAATGTTGAAAAAAAGTCGTTCCCAAAAGTAAACATTGAAGCTGTCATAATGCGCCCCGAGACGCGTAAGAAAATAAAATATTTTATTCACAAATATTATAATATCAATTGTCACATCAATGTCTTATTTAAAATTTATCGTTCTGCCCGAAGTGGAGTTGACGTTGAAATTGGGTCAACGTCAACTTCATTATTTATTTATTTTTTAAGTAAAACGATTAGCCGCCTTTTATTTATATTTACTTTTTAATCTACTTTTAACTAGCTCCTGCTCGCGACTTAGTCTGCGTAGAATTCGTTAAGAGCTTTCCCGCGGGAACTATGCGTTTTTCCAGGATGAAAAAAAGTTAATTAAAAAAAACAAAAAACCCGACTGCGTAAAAACTAAAAAGAAAAAAACAAGACTACTTAGTTCAGTAGTAGCTAGGATTATGTTAAGTAATTGATTGCTATTGAGGAATCTAAAGATGCCTACTATCGGGACCCATTATTTGTAACATTTTAACCTAGATTTTAAATGGGTCCCGACTGTAGGCATCTTTAGATTCCTCAATAGCAATCAATTACTTAACATAATCCTAGCTACTACTGAACTAAGTAGTCTTGTTTTTTTCTTTTTAGTTTTTACGCAGTCGGGTTTTTTGTTTTTTTTAATTAACTTTTTTATTTTATTATTTTTAGTTAGGGATTAAAAGACCGTAAATTCCGCAATCTTGTCATTTCATGGAGAGAGTTGCTATCGTGGGGATTATTAAGTAGCTTGCGATGATCTAAATTACTGATTATTAATCCCTCTAGAGACCTAACCCGGCTCAAAACGCTACATAAGCCTGAACCTATTAAAATTCTTCAAGTCAACCGATAGATGGCGCTACTGGTACTACATAAGAGTATTAGGTAGCTATTTTATTTATTTACGAGCGCTGAGTACTGACTAGTGTACCTAATTGGTACCTATAATCAATTAGGTTATATTTCACTGTATCACACACACTATTGACACTTTAAATGTAATAACGAAACTAAAAGTCTTCAAGTCAACGGATAGATGACGCTACTGGTTCACTACATTGCACATGCGTACGTACTTGATTGAAGTTTGAGATTTATGAAAAACATTATTATTAAGTATTTTATAGTCGTCGTGACCTGCTTGAAGACTCGTTGGTCTAGATTATTTCCTGTGTTGCTAATTCGAACGGATGTACTACTGGGTGGATAGGTAGGTACCTACTTTACGTGGTTAGTAAAGGAACTTTGAATCGTTATAAATCATAAACGGTTCTTTTGTCTGAAAAATGGTCAAAGAAACCTAATAATGATTTTTAAATACCTATTCAACGATACCTCACATGCCATAGTTGGTTGACTTTTATTTTTTTATTTTGTACAATATGGCGTCTGGTAGCCGCCATTTTGAATTTTGATAAATTTCATATCTTCAGTGACACTCGCGCAATTCAGACGAATCGATTGACGTATGATTCATTAAAATCGACCCACGCGTTTGATCTCTAGTGTGCCACAAAGGAACAAACATACATACATACATACATACATAGACAGGTAAACACATAACCCTCCTTTGCGGTGCGCAGTCGGGTAAAAAGTAGCCTATATCTTGACCAGTGTTATACACTACCGCATACCAAATTATGTTGCAATCCGTTCAGTAGTTTTCGAGTTAAATCCGGACATACATACATACATTTTCTCAAAATCGTGATTTTGTGTTCAGTATCGTTTATGTAGTCCTCTCGACTTGGTAGTTTCTTTTAATTTTCAAGTTTCAGACGCGACTTCTTCTACAGACTTCTATTCTTACTATACTATATATAATAATAATGTATAATAAGATAATAATAATATATAATATTATAACAGTAATGTATAATAAGAGCCCAAAAAAAATAGCTAGTGTAGAAAAATAATAATTCCTTTCTTCATAACTATGTAATACGCGAGCAAAGTCACGGGTAAATCTTAAAGCCTACGCAGCAACCTCAATGATACTGTTCCGATCGCCGGCACTCACGGCGCTTGCAAAATACCCACTTTTATTGTTTACTAAATTGATTCTTATTACCAAGGCCATACCATCTGCAGGATTCGATTAGTTGTAAAATATTGGACTATCGACGCGATGGTAAGAGGATGATAACTTCAGCGAATTATTGGAAGTTATGCTGTTATTGCATTGACCTATAATAAATGATAACATATGGACGAACAGTGCCTAACAGAATATGTCAAAATATACGGAGCAAACTGACATTAGAAAGTACATTCCAATATGCTAATAACGCCTCTTTATAACGAAGGCCAAACGGATGCCCGAACTGTTCGCGCACCCGTTTTGACGGGCCATTTTTCTCCGGCTGATTGTGAATCCTTACTTATAATAGATCAATGTGTTATTGCGTCATAACGAGCTTCAAGCCAATATCATTACATGTGTAGATGTGTATATTACAATTATAATTCACTCATTGCACTAGCTTTGGCCGCGACTTCGTCAGGGTGGAATATCATACCAAAATTCCATTTACCTTTTCAATCCCTCAGTGTTAATGTCCGGGATAAAAGTATCCCATGTCCTTTCCCGGGGCTCAAAGTAACCTCCATGTGAAAATTCATTTTAATCAGTTTAGCGGTTTAAGCGTGAAGAGGTGGTAGACAGACAGACGGAGTTACTTTCGCATTTGTGATATCAGTAGGGATACATACATCATAACGTATCCGTAGATATCACTGACATCTGAAAGCTAGGGATGCAAATAGTGCTTGCCGCGAGATTGTAAGTCAACTGTTCACTGAGAGAGAAGTTCTTGCTTTGAAAGACCAATATAATGTACCACAATCATCACAATGTGATTTAACTATTTTCAATCCAATTACCTACGTATTTAAAATGTTGGTAAAACGATCCCAATGGTTCGAAGTGGATACACAAGGATCCCAAAATCTCAAGATAAGTAATTTAAGAATAATTACGGATATTATACAAGTTGACGAGTATCTGTGCATGTCTGTCTGCTGTGGCATGGTAACTATGCAATGGATTTTGATAGGGTAGGTAGGTACGAGTATATCCTAAGAAGCCGTGGTGGCCTAGTGGTTCGACCTACCGCCTCTCACGCCGAGGGTCGGGGGTTCGATTCCGGCTCGCACATCTAAGTTTACTTATGTGCGAAATTCAATTTGAATTTACCACTGAGCTTTTCGGTGAAGGAAAACATCGTGAGGAAATCTGCACGCATCTGCGAAGTATTTCAAAGATGTGTGTGAAGTCCCCAATCCACACTGGGCCCGCGTGGGGAACTATAGCCCAAACCCTCTGGTGATGAGAGGAGGCCTGTGCCCAGCAGTGGGACGCAAATAGGCTGTAGTAGTAGGTATATCCTAAGAAAGGTCAGACATGAACGGACACGGTTAGAAGTTTCATTGAATTTTAATTTGTTGCTTTTCAAAAATCACAGGTATGTGAGTATTTCACACTTAGTATAATATATGTAAATATTGGTACCTAACAATAAGAGGGAGATGGGAATCAGGGCGTTCTTCATACGGTGCGTTGACTCCATACACCATTCATCCGAATATAGACCGCGAATAGTCACGCGACAAGGTTAAGGAAACAAGTGAGTACTACGAAGCTTAGAGCGAGAGCTGGCAGCACAAAATTCACACCATTTAATTTTCTATTATGATTGATTTCGGCTCTTTAGTTCTCTTTAATTTTTATTGAGTCGACTCCAGGTCTACTTAAGGAGCATTCAGAGCCTTCGTTCACGTTTTTCAATCGATCACATCGTCGTAACGACCCTTGAACGATCAAGATCAGCATTTTTTGGGGAGTACAGTCGCTACCAGATATATCTGAACAAACAAGGGTCATCAAATCAAAAGTATCTGAACGCACTCTAACGTCTTGTCAATACGGTCATGTTCAGATATTTATGATCACCTTGTTAAGTTAGATATTTCTGATAGCGCCTATACCAAGCTGCAAGCGTACACTAACGAAACGCAAAGTTCGTGTCACGTACTACTTATGAACTTTCAATTTGCTGTTGTTGAATACCTATTTAAAAAGCCTCGAACCACGACTTTTAACTAGCTACGCTATTGTGTGTAATAATTAAAAAAAAACTCTGATTCGATTACCTATCGGATTACTGTGACATTCCTCGAAACATCCGCAGCAAAAAATTAAATGCACAAACAACAACATGACTCAGATAACACGTTATTTATTTAATCAACTCCCGGTCTACACCTATAGAAACATTCGGCGCATCCGTTCACGATTCTCACTCGCTGATAAGGTAACCGCTGGGCCACGACTTCGCGCGTCAGCGGCAGCGGACTTACAGAATGGCCACGGAATCACCCGCCTGAATCTAGCCAGCGCGCAACTCGCTCTTAACGTCATTTGTTTCATCCGGAGATGGAGAGTGAATCATTGCCCGCGTAGTGGTACACACACATTTACAAACGTACAGACATCCTCGCACGCACATAAACTTCCTCGTAGAGATCTTCTACTATCTAAAGACCCGCGCCTTCACATTTCAAAACGCTTCAATGTATTTAAAAAGCACCACCAACACTCTCAACACATGTGTGCGTGTTGAGACAGCCATCAAGTATGCGTTGAGAGTGTTGGTGGTGCTTTTAAAATAATAATAAAAAATGAAGCGTTTTGAAATGTGAAGGCGCGGGACTTTAGATAGTAGAAGATCTCTACGCAACATTGACACTTCATTCGAATTGTGTTCGGAATCGTGCTTTTATAGGCCGTGTCCGCCCTGTGGCAGCGGTAAGCGTTTAAGGATGGGTTGATTCAAACCGTCCGTTAAAGTTAACGTTAACGTTAAATATTTTACTATGGCACAAAATGACGTTTCTGTATGGAATGACAGCTCGGCGGCCATATTTAACGACCAGGTGTCCGTCAACTATGCATGAATCAACTCACCCTCACGAACACTGCGCGATCGTGACTATTCGTGACGTCCTCCATACATCGGTTAGCAACGGTAAATTCATTTCTGTTAAATTCATTTAAAAGTGACGTGTAAAAGTGCCCAGATGTGGCCTATTTGCTGAATAAATATTTTCATTTTCATTTTTCAACCGTCGCGCGCAGTATATCAGTAAAACGCTCGCCGCTCGAAGTCGTGGCCGAGCCTAACTTACTCGAGGTTGGCCCAGATCCCTTGAACGACGCGGGTGTTACGATCAAGATCAGCATTGTTTGGGCACCAAGCTGTCACGAGCGCTAAGTTCGTGTCATGTACTGTGAACTTTCAACTTGCTGGTGTTAACAACCACGTACCATGACATATAAGACCGGCCGCATACTATGAGATATTTCTATCAGAAGAAATCCGACGCTCGCCGGAAGGCACTCGGCACATAGATTCTATATTAGACCCCGCACACTGTCAGTTTTGAATCGTAGAGGGGCGGGACTTCCTATAGTAGATTATCTCTAGGGTCACTTGGGGCAATTCCGTTAATGGGGTAATTTCGTATTTTTTATAATGTTATTGAAACGCAAAAATTAGAAGCTAATACCCACCGCTACCTACTCGTACACTAAGCCAATATCCAACAAGAGGGAAGTGGTAATCCCGATTAATTTGCGTTACAGCAATAACTTTAAAATACGAAATTACCCCATTGACGGAATTACCCCAAGTGACCTTACATGCTACAACTACAAGATCAGCTGGATAGGATAGCTCTCATACGTGTAGTTCCTGACTTGCCCCGTCCATTCAAAAAAGTTCTATGTGTGGTGTGTGATTGTAGGCTTAATGGGCTGTAGAACTATCTAATGTAATGCGTAGGTGATTCCTAGAAGATTACTGTGTGACACGGCGGTTCTTAACATGGTAAGATTTCAAGTCAAGCTAGCTCCAGATTCTATAGCATTATTATTCTATTCTATTACTATGCAGCTTAAATATTGAAATACCATAGCTAGAAAATGTTATAAAAAAAGTTTGTCCTAATTGTATGCAGCAATAAGACTGTTAGTAGTTCGCAAAGAAAACAATTTTCCCGTCGGGGAATTCAGGAAGTTCTATTTAACAGAAATGGAAAGACAATTCCATACGGCTGCAGGTTGTCTCGCGATGCAATCAACGCCGTGGCTCTCGGGAATTGAATTGTAAGCAATAATTCCACGAAGATGCCTCAAACCAGTTCAATCCAGATAGGTAGCTCCGAGCTATTGTTGGAGCCGTCATCTTTCGTTTGATGAGCGTCTAAAAGCTTACAACGTCATGTTGGGTTGCATTCGTGATTGCAGTTGTTTTATTCGTTACATCAGAAATCAGCGTTCAATTCAAATGAGGGCTTTACAAGTCGATGGCTATGTATTTGTAATTTATTTATACGAGTTGAATTAAGAAAAATGTAGTCTCCTATCTTTGACGAAGGTTCGACTACCTTTATGGTAATGGTTTCCAAACAAGAACACATACCACATGTTCACGATATCAAGTGTCACTCTCTACTTTGCTATTTTATGTAACATACAAATAATTCATAAACTATACAATTATTTTACTATGATTGTCTATAATGTCTATGTAGCCTTTCGAATTTGAATAAACAGTTTGCTCAAAGCAGGTTTCATCAAACGCTAGGGCGCTAGTCGTGCCGTGCGTCAGCGGCAGCGGCGCGCGTTTTGCGGACTCATTGCTCGATCGCGTCGCCCGCCGCGCATCGGTTAACTACAGTCGCATTTATGATCGAAGACCATCGCGCCCAATATGTCAGTATTGTAAGTACAACGCCCGCCGCTGAAGCTGTCGCGCGAAGTCGTGGCCGAGACGTAAGAGGTTATGGGCCCAGTACGTAGGGTAAGAAAGAAAACAAATGCAACGAGAATAACGCTTATATTAAGTGTCAGGGTTTGCGCGAGCGCGGAGGCGAGCTCTCGTCGTCGTCGTCGTCGCGGCGCGTCGCGCACAGCGCGAACAGAGCGTCGATGGCGAGCAGCGCGGACGCCGCGAACGAGCACACGGCGAGCGCGCGCGCGCACGCCTGCGCATTACACGATTTCGTCAATTATTTTAGGTAGCACACAAGTCAGCACCACCACGGCCCCAACAGTCTATTTGCGTCCCTGTCTGGGTGCCCCAATGATAGGTCATACCTACACCTTTTTTCAGAAGTCCATGCTCCCACCGTCACTGCTTCATACTAAAGTTGTATTTGCGAGATTGTGCCATCATGTTGTATTGGAACAGGGATTGTGTTAAAAGTCCTAAACTAATTTATTAACCTAAATTTAAAGGCACTAATCGCACATGTGTTTTCTACACCTACTCATACTCACCTACAGCGCAACAGTGGGCTCATCTCATTTGTGTATGCCACTTGGTTTGCGATCCATATAACATCCGGTAGTTTTTCGCTACGAGAATAAACCTTAATCTGCGCTACTAATCATCATCACCAATGTGGTTAGCTTGGCCTGGCACTGAACATTCTGATGACAAGTGGCGTAAATGAGTTTCATTTTCTTAAAGAAAAGATACCAGTTGCCTTTAGGGATTGCAAACCAAATGGCATTATTTTACAATGAGCCTGCGGTTATTCTCGGTAATATATGTCGCGACGCCATGTACCTTCCTAGTGGAGTCCGGCACGTCGTGCCACGCGTGCAGCGTGAGCGAGCCGCACGCGCCGTACAGCATGCCGCCGACGCCCGACCACCACGCGTCCACGAACGCGTCCGCCCCCGCCGATACCATCTCTCCTGCGTAAGGCAAGCAAGTCTTAAGCGGGATTTACTTTACGACTCTAGTTTAGTGCAAATAGGATTAACGAGTTAAAAGTCACCGACCGATCGCCGCAACGGAATGCTAGTTGCACTAAACTAATGTCGTTTTGTAAATCCCGCTTAATGTAGATATCCGAGTACCGCGGCAGATGGCAGACAGCAATCGTAGAAAGACCACGGCACATCCGATAAAAGCACTATTCCGCAGTAAGTAGTCCTACATGGAAGAAAGTCAAGACTTACACGACTGCAACAGCATATTTTGCGATTGGATCTAATATCTGAGCGAATGATGGAGTGACACGGCACACTTGCTTGAAAAGTACTCCAAATCTGATTCACTACACAACCTTTTAGGTTCTGTACAGTACTAGAATATTAAATAGAGCTGGTTTAGCTCTTATGACAAACATTCAATCGCTTGAGAATTCATAGAAAAGACTCCTCGTAGGTAAAATCATCGATAACCCTCAAAGTCGCATTTATACAAATAACTTTTTGCGCGTATACTACGTAAATCTACGAAATCTGTCTAAGATGACTTACGATCAGACGCTGGTCTCCTCGTCAAAGTCCTCAGAGTCCAGGTACGCCATACTGAGATCGAAGAACATGACGATGGCGTTGAAGATGGCGAGGGAAGCGGCAGCGACTGCCGCGGTCTGGTCTCCGGTACGAGGGCAGGGCGCCTTGTGGAGCCGCGCGGTCAGCACCAGCCCGCCGCACACGGCGAATAGAGCCATGCCCAGGATGCCGAAGTACATGTCCTGCACGAGGTCCAGCGGCGCGAACAGGATCTCCCCTATAACAACAGTAATATCTAATCGTACCAGTAGCGATACGCACCCCGCATCAACACCAGTTACTCACACCGTCCGCGGCGAACGTGCGCGTCTATGGCAACACCGGTCGGAACGTGCACACACGCGCACGTACGTATTTGTACAACACAATATTTTAGTGTGCAGATTGCGTTCAGTTTGTTTGTAGCATCAGCGTCGTGAGTATGCTATAACGTAAACTCATTACTCACCTAATAGCAAACGCTTGCGTCGATGTCGCTGATGTATGCACTGGCGTCCGACTTTCTAGATACTAGAACTGTTCTACTTATTAGGTCTGAAGGTTTTTAGAAGCTCGAGTGCAAACTAACAGTAACTAACTAATCAACCGCGCGAGAAAATAAATAACTATTAAATGAATTTGTTAAGGTCAGAAATTGTACAAATACCTAGTTCTTTGTATAAATGCGACTTTATATTACGACCAAATTTCCATTTCAACTTTATGTTTGTTTTGTCCTAAAGATTCATTTTTAGTTGTAATTTCATTTGAGATATAGTAATTACAAACATATGACTCTGTTCAGAGTCATAGCGTGCATAATCCATCCATATCCAGCATATTTAATATTATACATGCGAAAGTAACTCTGTCTGTCTGTCTATTACCTCTTCACGCTTCAACCGCTGGATCGATTGAGATGAAATTGGAGATAATTGGGGTCCCGGGAAAGGACATAGGCACTTTTTATCCCGGAAAAGCGCGTAGTTTCCGCGTGAACGCGATAGCTGAATTCCACGCGAGCTAAGTCGCGGGCAGAAGCTAGTAAATTATAAAAGTGCGTTGTTACCAATAATTTCCCCAGAGAGTATGACCACGTAGCCGACGTAAGTGCCCGAGCAGAGGATGAGCGTAGGGACGTCGGTCAGATCGTAGCTGTAGTGGTGCAGTGTCAGACAAGCTACTGCGAGCATCTACAACACGAATCATCATCATCATCATCGTCGTCGTCATCATCATCATCATCATCAACAACAACAACAACAACATTATCATCATACCAGTTGAAAGACGTCTACTACTGAATAGCACGACAGGCGGCGAAGAACGTAAGCGGTTGCTGCAGAGTTGCCAAATCCACGCGCCTTCTAAGTTGTGTCGTGTGCTATACATACATAGGCCTCCCTAAGGTTCGGTACACGGACCTGTGCCACTCGCATTCACCGGATTAACGCGACCTTCACCAAGTCGTGCTCCAAGCAAATCAAGCTCCATCGTGTTGGATGCCTACAGACAGCTAGTTTTGGTACGCGGATGGCATTCGAGAACATTTTGGCCCCATCGTCTATATGTGTTGGCCGGCGAGCAACACTCATCTAATTATGAAATATTGAAGTATGAGCTATACCTACAATATTTAGATATACAATTTTGGGACGCTCTCAACCTCAACGCGCTCATAACGGGAAAAGTAGTAAAGTAATGAATTTAGTCATAATTTGGACTGCTACAGCTATTGCTAAATTTACTTCAGACTGCCTCCAGAATTAGCCATCATACGTGTTATTAATGAGTCCTATTTACAAGCAACGACAAAGAGACCATTGAAGTATCTAGATCGGTTTTCCGTTTATTTTCAAGCCTCTTGCTTTATCGGTACCACCATCACCAAAACAATGTATTTAATAATAATAATCTTCTATCTATATCTATATACTATAATAAAAGAGCAGAACCCGGCGTGTCTGTACATAGAAAGATAGTTCAAAAAAGGAACGGGGGGTCTAAAGATGTTTAGCACAAAACGGCGATTTTTAGAAATCTTCTCTGTTTGTCTGTCTGTTTGTTAGAGTTAATCTCCGAAACTACTGAACCGATTTGAATGTAGTTTTCAAGGGTAGATAGAGCATCATTTGGAGCAACATATAAGCTATATTTGATGAAAATCGGATGTCAGAAAGAAAAGTTATCGGCAATTTTATATTCCACGCGTACGAAGTCGCGGGCAGAAGGTAGTACTTAATACATGATAATTGATAAAGATTTATATTTAGGTCGGATACATAGTACTTACTAATTCAAAGAATTTTACTAAGCACGTCGGTATTAACATTGTAAAATATTCAAGATAAATACGTGTACAAAAGTTGGTTTAATAATTTTACAAACACGATTGATTAATTTACATGACACCCGAATTTGACAGGTAAACATGTCACACTTGAGTTTTTTTTATAACTGTGGGCTGTGGTAATAAAAATTAAAAAAAAGGTTTTCGGCAAATAATAATGCATCAAAAAATGATGGTGTGTTATGCCTACTACTACAGCCTATTTGCCTCCTCCTCTCATCGCAAGAGGGTTTGGACTATAGTCCCCACGCGGGCCCAGTGCGGATTGGGGACTTTATACACATCTTTGAATTACTTCGCAGATGCGTGCAGGTTTCCTCACGATGTTTTCCTTCACCAAAAAGCGGGTCGGGGGTTCGATTCCGGCTCGCACCTCTAAGTTTATTTATGTGCGAAATTCAATTTGAATCCACTGCGCTTTTCGGTGAAGGAAAACATCGTGTGTTATGCCTGTCTTGTAAAAATATGACTCGATAATACTATTAATGTGTACAATAGTTAAGTAGGTACCTATGTTGTACGCTAAGTCTACCTTACGACCCTGAGATGAGACCCTCATCCACAAACAAAGTATATCACTTAGGGAGTCACATCATTACACCCGGAAGAGATACAAAACATCACCGCCCAAAGAATCTGGAACTTCTCTTTATGCTGATAGGCTTGAACAAGAGGTAAACTTGCACGTTGAATAAAAATTACACTCAATGATGAAGGAATTCCATTAGCTTTTCGTCACAATTTTTTAGGTACTTTTTTTATTAAAGCCCATCTTTTTTATATTATCATGATTCCTATCATATAATTCAATCAGCGTTTCAGAAAACATTTACATTTAGCTCAGGGGCTCTATTCAAAGCCAATTCAGTAAGGCTCTATCGTTATATAACAACTCGATAAATAGGGAGATGGTGAATCACTGATAGGATAGTACGAGTATAACACTGATAAATAGGGAGAAAGTTCATTTTTATTTAGGGATATGGACGCCCCCTATCCCTATCCGAATAGAGCCCCTCTGATCACCTGTAGCCTGTTCACCACTTCCACTACAACATAAGTAATATTTAAGTCCCACCGCTGGGCACAGGCCTCCTTTCATCACGAGAGAGTTCGGGCTACCTATAGTCCCCAAGCGGGTTCAGCGCAGATTGCGGGCTTCACACACATCCTTGAATTACCTACACGTAGCTGATGCGTGCAGGTTTCCTCACGATGTGTTCCTTCACCGAAAAGCTCAGTGGTAAATTCAAATTGAATTCACACATCATTGAACTCAAAGGTGCGAGCCGGATTCGAACCCCCTGGTTCCCGATACCCTCTGCATGAGAGGGTAGGTTAAACCTGCGAGAAACTAGCAACCTCATAGGTCCTGCATATCTACCAAGAGTTATGAAGACAGACATTTATCCACTAGTAGCTGAGCCGTGCAGGGCACGGATGGCTGTTATTAAGTGAGAGCACCGTCGACCTAAAAGTGCTCTGAAATACCGTGATCCATGAAAGGTCAAGGCACTATTCGAAGAAGGATACTGTTCTTATTTCTTTTTCATAGATATAGAACCTATTGGGCAATCGAGTCGTTATCGTTCGATCAAATTCCTATTCTAATAAAATTGGTGTTAAGTGAGAATCAAAGTAAAGTAGGAACTTCGTATAAAAACCCTATGTTAGGTGTTTTTAGAGTTCCGAACTTCAAGAGGTAAAAACGGAACCCTTATAGGATCACTCGTGTGTCTGTCCGTCCGTCTGTCACAGTCGATTTTCTCCGAAACTACTGGACCGATTAAGTTGAATTTGGGACGTATATGTAAGACTAGCTTTTCCCCGCAACTTCGTATGCGCAGAAATATTAAAAAGTAAAATTCCGATTTTTCCCGTTCCCGTGGGAATTTTGCAAAATCCTTTCTTAGCGGATGCCTACGTCATAACATCTACCTGCATGCCAAATTTCAGCCCGATCCGTTCAGTGGTTTAGGCTGTGCGTTGATAGATCACTATGTCAGTCAGTCACCTTTGAGTTTTATATATTTAGATTGTGACCCAAAGACGGACGTGTACTGAAAATAAATGAATTTTAAACATAGACCCTATTTTTGGGGGCTGAAAAAATATTAATGAAGTTTTTCAAACTATATCGTGTGACATATCAAATGAAAGTGCTTCTTATGAGGATCTCAAATATATATTTTTTCTTTTTTGGTCATAACTTTTCAAGTTATTTAAGAAAATAGGCGAAAAATGACGCCCCCCTATTTCCGAAACCACTGGACCTAAAATTTTGAAAAAAATACGGAGGATAGTTATTGACCTATAGATTACTGGAAAATTATTAAGAAGGCCATGGTATTTGAAATCTATCATATAAAAGAGCTTATCCTGTGAAACGGTTTGAAAATGACGTAACTGAAAATAATCAAGGGTCGGAACCCTTTCCACGCGAGTTTAACTCGCTTCTTGGCCGGTTTTTTCATTTTCACATTTACTACAGGCTTTAAGGCTTAATAAATCAGTGACTACATTTTAGTTAGGTACCTACAGTATATCAGCTCGTATTCATAAAATAAATTAAAATATATTATATTTCTGATATACTGATATACATATTATGTAGTTACTATGTATGTAGAAAACCAATCAAGAGCACAGTTTTCTCTTCATTTTCTGTTGCCATTGTTTTAATCTCGGCGAGCGCGTCGCTTGCTACGCGGACACCGGATAATTTAAATCAAAAGCTGTGTAAAATTAAAAAAAAAGCTGAGCATATCTCAAAACATATTTTTACCAACTTAAGTACTTGCATCACTTGTATGATGCTAGCTTCAAGTTATAACCGGTGTTATTAGACATTTAGGTGAACCCTGGGACGAGCGTTGACGTTCTTGCAGACAATAAAAACCAAAGTACCTACCCGGGATGAGATATTACATTTTTAATTTTTCATTTAGCCGTGTGATTTATTTTGAGGCAACGGCACCAAGCGATGATGATATTTTCTGGTGTTTTAGCATTTTAATGAAGTGATTTTCAAGATGAATTAAATTATATTATGTTATTTACAAGAAAATGGACCTCCGCTCCGCTATTATGATTACATGAATAACTGCTGTATGCTGATATGGTTTGGGCTCAGTATTACATTGTTCTTCTAAATACTTTTCTCGGTTAATAAATCCCGTTTTATTTGACTGTGTTTTCTAGTCATAAAATTCGCTTAGTTATTTTTCTCTGCAATCTTTTTCAAAACCAAGTCACGGATCTCACATTGAAGGAATTATCCGATTTCAGTGGGAAAGCGAAAATCCCGGCAGATTGTATGATCATGCAATGCAAATCCGGGGAAGTGGGACGGACAGATATCCATTCCCTCGGCCTGTCCCAAGGCAGAGCAAAGGCCGGTGTCCCAAAACAATCAAATTTACCCACAATTTTTACGAGGAACGTCAACGGAATCCAATTTCAAAGAATTTTCATTAAAATTTCAAGCGTGGCTCCCGTGGGCTTATAACATGCTTATAATGTCATTTTCTTATAAACTAACTAGCTGACCCCGCGGATTTCGTACCGCCTTATTATGAAAAATTGCTTACCTACGTCCTATTCTCAGACCTACTGAACGTACACTCCAAATTTCATAAGAATCGGTCGAGCCGTTTCGGAGGAGTTTGGTTACTAACACTGTGACACGATAATTTTATATATTAGACTAGCTTTTCCCCGCAACTTCGTATGCGCAGGAATATTAATAATAATAATAATAATTTCAGTCAGTCAGTTTCTTGTTTTATATATATATATAGATTACTACTACAACTACTACAGCCTATTCGCGTCCCACTGCAGGGCATAGTCCTCCTCTCATCACGAGAGGGTCAAATAGCTAATTTACATAATTATAAACTTTAATAACGTGCATGGCGTACATATATTGGCACAGATACGGGATAAGAAGTGTATAGGGTCGAGTTCATCAATGAGTTCACTTTTGTACTTACCTACTTACCTCATTGAAATGGATTAAGGTGCAAAAGTACATACCTATTGGGAATATAAAATAGGCGGTCCTATATGGATATTCACCACAATATTCACGGTTTCAATGTTATTTGTACTGAAAATTTACTTCTCTTAGTAAGTTTAAGTAGATTGAGATATGGATCCTCAGAACGGATATTTCCATCATCAAATATAGTTTTAAAGTTTCCCATACTGACAAATATAAATATCCAACCCTATACATATAAACCAAGGCAAAGTTAATTTTAATTTACTGCCATCTGTTGGAAAGGGCATGAACTTATATGCTGGAAGCTGAGAGTTACGCAGCGGATGCCGTAACACTTGGCCTAGTGAACGCCTGTTCGGCCGTTCGCTGCTAGATGGCATTAGTGTCAACGCACCTTTTTTAACATTTCTAAAAATACAGAAAATAAAGGTGCTTCATTCTGATGAAAATTTTATGCATGAAGTTTTTATACATTAAATTGGGTTGTTACATTTTTTTTAATATTTCAAGCACATTAATTGACTTCTTACCTAACTAAATAAATATCAATAAACCTCAATACTGTTATAATTTTCTTTGCTATTTCTATGTTTTCCTATAAGTACACGGACCTGAATGGACGGACTTTCAGTGACCTTTTTGTGAGGCAAAATATTTTTCTTATAAAAGACATAAACGCGCAACGAAGGACAATAATGGGATTGAAGGTACCTACGTAGCTTGGATTTTTTGGAACGTTTGCATGCTTGTCATTGTTGCCTCCAGTTTATTAATTCACAACATTTATTAATTGACCTATAATAACATATGGACAAACAGTACCTAACAGAATATGTCAAAATATATGAAGCAAACTGACAATTAGAAAATACGTTCCAATATGCTAATAACGCCTCTTTATAATATAATATTCATCTTGATATATTTTATACAAAAGTAAACCTAACACTACAAGACTTACTTACAAACGGGTGACGGTTTGACGGGTCATTTTTATCCGGCTGATTGTGAATCCTTACTTATAATAGATCAATGATTCACAATAATCAAAACCGAACGTCCAAACTTCCTTTTTATTATGATATCAGTGGTACAGCTATTGTTAGGAACTATGGGAAATAATAAAGTTACTAATAGATACATACCTATTTAGTTAATCTGAGAGATATTTATGTTGTACCTACTTGAAAGAATGAATAAAGAAAAAAGCTCATAGAATGAAGACTTCAAAGTTTAACGAAATCCGCATACATTTCGCGCCAGAACAGAGCTATTAGCATCATAGTTGCTACTTAATAGCAAATAGAGCTTGAATGTACGCCATTATTTACCCGGCACACATTAATTAGACAGAAAACATCATAATTCGAAGGCCGAATTGTTTAGAACGCAACGTTAAGGTTTGGTCCTCAATTCCTCATAGATCACGTAAATGCGTGGGCGCAGGATAGCGCGCTTATTCCAATAGGGTATCATTAACGGGTCTGATGTGTAGGTTATTAGTATAGTAATTGATGCATCCATATCTACCCACTCTATACTTAGTAGGCGTGGATTTCTCTTCCAAACTCTATACTTTTAAATGTGAATATATTTGCTGGTGTTTCTTTTACATCAAACGTCAATATAGGGGCTCTATTCGAAACGTGACGTACCTTACCTTAGGGATAGTGAGAGTTCCTATCCCTAAATAAGAGAACATTTTCTTCTATTCAGTAAATTCAGTGATAGGTAAATCAGTAACATTATATACCGTCTTGCTAAATTGAGATGGTGTACCTACTCGTACAAGAACTCGTAGGTAATTAAGATTCGTAAGCTTTTGTATCAATGTTAAAAATATTTGGTTTTATAAGTACCTACCTACGAGTTGTGTTCAAAAAGATCCTCAAAATGGACGTGACCCATCGTCTGATTCCCCCTTAAACGGAAGTGTATTGTAACGTTAGTGTACCTTCACTCAAGGACCTTTTCAAGGTTATTAAATAAGTATTTCAAACTACTTTATTAATTCATCACCATCATCATCATTTCAGCCGAAGGACATAGGCTTTATTAATTAATAGTTTAAAATACTGAAACAACACTTTGAATTTGCCGTGCCCACGTCCAAACTCCATTATCAGATCAGCTCGGTGGTGATAATGATAACATATTATTGCATTGGCATCCAAGTTACATACGTGCCAAGTATCATTATGATACGATAACTAGAAGTGGGTTAAATTCAGCTTGCAAGATTCCTTACATAGTGTAGTTAGTTAGTTACATGACGACCTAATAAAAGCGTTGTAAGCAGAGTACTTAAGCGGAGATGTGACTTTTTAATGACAAAACAACATTTATTTATTACTTTGTTCAAGTTTTATGAGTAAATCTGCGAGCCAGCCAAGTTAACCGGTTAAGTTTATCATCAGCGTAATATTAACATGATGTCATAACTATTTAGTACACAATTTGTCATTCGCGTTCGAATTTGTGATAATGATAATTGATAACCTTCGATTCCGGAAACACACCAATTACCTAATAGCGAATCGTACGGCAAGTTATTAAATAGCTTCTGCCCGCGACTTCGCCCGCGTGGAATTCGGTTATAGCGTTCCCGCGGGAACTATGCGGTTTTCCGGGATAAAAAGTAGTATCTTGTCCCTATGTCCTTTTCCGGGACTCCAACTATCTCCATACCAAATTCTATCCAATTAGGTCCAGCGGTTGAAGCGTGTAGAGGTAACACACAGACGACAGACACGGACAGTTATTTTCGCATTTATAATATTAGTTGGATTTACGTATTTCTACTTCCAAGATAACTGGTCCTTTCTCTGTACGAAATAGAACCTAATGTGCGCAACTTATCATTAAATTCATTTTCAAGATAACGGCCTGTTGAAGCGAATCAACTATCGCAATCAGCCTGCAGTTTGGGTGCAGTTTGTTATGCAGTTCTGCTGGACGATTTTTCATGAGTACTTGCATTGTTTTCATTTTGATATAACCACATTTATATGCCGAAAGGATTGTTATGTAATTAAATTGTTCAAATATGTTTCGGTGTTTATATAGAAGTGGAAGTAAATGAAATATCTGATTCTGTTTCACGAGGGCAGCTAAATATAGACGCTAATTCGTTCACCACAACACGAACTCCCACTTTCATGGCGTGCTGTCTGTGTCTTGCTTGCTTTTCTTATGGGTCATTCACTGCATAATAAACCTTGTGAACGAATATATTAATGCATCAATAGATCGTCAGCGTCATACAATACGCGCGCTATTTAAGGGCCCTCGCCCACGGCAACTTTTTGTAGCAATGTTGCCGCGGTACTCATATCGGTACCTATCCTTTTTAGTATTTTTACTCTTTGATGTAAAAAAGGATAGCGATATGAGTAGCGCGGCAGAATCGCTACAAAAAGTCGCCGTGGGCGAGGGCCCTAAGTGCACGGCCTCATTCGAGTACATTCCATACATAGGGATATATAATTTCCCATATCCCAAATAAGGATAGACAGTCGCCCAATGTTAAAGAGCAAATCACTCGTACCGACCACCTCGTACAAAAGGTACAATTCCAGGAAGCGCTCTTTGTGTATCCGTAAAGTCTCGGTCAGTACACGTCCACGATTGGACAGGGGGGTCAGCTATCTCACTTTATGCGCCGCACCTACGGGACGTGCCTTGGGCTTTGGGATTTACTGCCTCACTTAGCCTATCAATTAAACGACCCGAATAACAAGTTTATACACAAAGTGATAGTGATATTCCTAGCCCATTTGCTATAAGTTCGCTTCGAGACCTCGAACAGACGCCCGGATGTTTACTAATAAGTAGCTTAGAAAAAGAGTTCAAGTATTGTTTAGTTCTCTCTCTACTGCAATACTGTCTGCAATACCAAAAAGAGTTGCCAGTTCATATTCTAGAGAAAACTAGTTCTTTTTATGCTTTTTACAATGAAGGCCATCTCCATGATCGTTATTGTTTTTTGCTGGTAAATTAATTTCTGACGTGTAAAAGTACCCTATGTGGCCAATTTGCTGAATAAATGATCGATTGATTGATTGCTTTTTTACATAAAAAAGGTAAGGTAGGCACGATGACGGATTGGGTGAAGACGGTGGAGCTCGAATGGAATGTCGTCATCGATTATGTCGACGGTGACGTCGCGGTCTGCGGAGGAATGGCGGGAAATGGCCTCTAGGACCACCACGATCTCTGGGATTTGAGAATATTCCTGTATACTGTATAGGTACATGCAATTTTCACAGTCTTAAATAATGTTCGTAATAACCTACCGTTCGTAAATAACCATTCACCATCTCGGATCCCCCTTTTTAACAAGATATTTATATTATTTAATGAGCTATTCGGAGATCTCCTATTTAAATTTTAAGGGTTCTATTGGGATAATACTCCAATCGAAAATACTGGTAGTGTATTAATTTAGGTTATGAAATCCCATGCCACAATTTATATACTCGAATGAGGGCCCTAGCTAGCAAGTTTACCTAACCCTGATCACTACGCTTCGTCACTTATAAACTTTTTAATTGCCATTGCAAAGTTGGTACTAACAATCCAGCAGATGATCAAATAAAATAGAATTTTGACATCATAGTTCAGTAAGAAACCAACATCGTATGCTGTAAGTTATATCATGGTTCTATCTAAGAATAGGCATAAGCATAAAATAGGATGCGTCTGACTTGATACGTGAGGTGGCGTGTTTTTTATGAGTTTCCGGCTTACCAAAGCTATGGGCACTCTATCTATGATCTCATTCCCGACGCCCCGCGCGGGGCGCGCCTCGCCGCCGGCTCCACTCCAACCAACCAGTCCCACTAGCGCCCCCACGCCGTGTGCACGCTTCTCCACTTTCAAAGTGTAAACAAACCGCTGTGTTCTCAGTTCAAATTTAAAACATCAAAATGGCCATCAGCAGACTGTCCATCATCAAGTTTTTGGAGCTGGTAAGTTTATTTGATGCTATATTCACCATTTCAGCCATAACACCGAGTTTGGAGGGAAATCTCGATCCAGTATCCATTAAAATTTCTCTGACCTTTTTATACGTCTTTGAAGGGCGTCGTCGTAGTTCGAAAGCCTCTAACCCTTAAAACGGTAACGTTTAGACTGAACTTTGAATGCAGCAGTAGCAGACCAGTAAAGTGTGAATTAAACACCATAAAGTGAACAACACACACACATAACATTGAATAGGTTACCGGCATCAGTCATCGGCATTCTCTACGGACTTGTGAAATAGTGATTAACGAATTGTTCTAGCATAGGTAGTTTAAGTATGATCTACCTACTACTTCGCGCGCGGGATCTTTTTTTGTTTGTTTGTGCGTCGATTTATGGCATTTTACCATTGATCTATTATAAGTAAGGATTCACAATCAGCCGGAGAAAAATGGCCCCGTCTAAACGGGTGCCCGAACAGCTCGCGCACCCGTTTGGCCTTCGTTATAAAGAGGCGTTATTAGCATATTGGAACGTATTTTCTAATGTCAGTTTGCTCCATATATTTTGACATATTCTATTAGGGACTGTTCGTCCATATGTTATTACTTATTATAGGTCAATGCATTTTACTAGTAAACTGATTTTATAGCCTGCCAGTTCACGATTTGATGTTTGCATCATAGTCATTAACGTTCTATTTTTGAGGCCAGTGTAGGTTCTAAGAATTTAAGGAAACAATTAAATTGTTAGATGGAGCGAGCGTGTCATCGCATCGAGCTGGTTATAAAAATAGATGTTACGTAGATACCGTTGTTGTTTATACAAAAAATTTGCACCTAGGTATGCTAAGTGCTTATTTTTACTTAATACCTATTTACATTGAGTGCAAGATGTACGAGTAATACTGTTTTTCTGTCATGTTTGATTCATTGTTGTTGTTATTGTTAGTAGCATTTTATTTGACAAGTCCAAAATGAAAAGGTCTTGACTCCCTGTTACATTAAAGGTAGGTATATCTATATTGTACTATAAATCCAAAACTGCTAAAAAAATGCCTAAATATTTAGCCAGACGGACAGATACGGACCGTATCGTTCAATATTTACGACTGTTCAAGGTGAAAAAGAAATTAGGCACGCAAATAAAACCTAGCGCTTGATCCTCTGCTCCGGTGATATGCACTCGATTACTATGATGTCAGGATTCATTCTTGGTTATGACATGCCGTGAGTCAGTGCGGACTACCAACGCCCTCGGCACAAACAGGTCACGATAACAAAAAGAATAAATGAATAAAATGCGAGAATAACGTGGCTCAATGATAATAGTATTTTTTGCAGCTATCGACGAGCTATCTGGACGATATGGTGGAGTTTACAGAGGGTTGCCTAAATTGTAACACCTGCCAGGAAACACCTGCTCTTGCAGGCTGTTAAACAATTGTAAATGGTTCTTATTGACATGGATGAAAAAAAAGGCTCAAAATGTTGCAATTTTTTTTAAATAGCTTCTGTCTGCCCGTGACTTCGTCCGCGTAGAATTCAGAAATAGCGTTCCCGCGGTAGCTATGTCCTATATGTGGGCCAGTGTTATAAACTACCTATCTCCATACCAAATTTTGTTGCAATGCGTCCAGTAGTTTTCGAGTTAAATCCGGACATAAATACATTACAGACAATTTTTCTTAAAATACCTATTGTGTTCAGTATTGTTGATATAGTCCCCTCTACTTGATAGGTCTAAAGACTTATTATTATTTAGATAGGTAAATTGTTTTTTACATAATTATATGAATGAAATTCTCAAGGAAGTGAAGGTCGAGCATCCGCCGTACCATACTGGTTTTGCCACTTTAGCTAGAGGCTTGATCACGGTTAAGAATAGTAACACGTACAACCATTAACGTACTACGCACAGCGAAACCTGTTCGTGGTTATGACTACGAGGACAATCTACTAATCTAATAATCTAGAATGAATAAGCATCCATTATTTGGTGCCGGACCAGCAACGCCACTTTTGCGACGAATGATAGGTACCTATTTTGTTCTTGTTTATATTTATACCCTAGTGTATTTCTTCGTTTATTTTTAAACATGCCTTTTAAAACTTCTCTATAGAATACTATACTAGAACTACAAAAGTTAGATTTTGCCAGAAGGTATATGCCGAATGTATCATGGTATACACATAAAGCAGTATAGGTATGATGTGACCATGAAATTCACGTGATTATGATTCACGTGAATTTCATGGTCACATTATACCAGATTATATTCGATTTATACTAGATTAATTGATACGAACGTATCAATTAATCTAATCTTATATGTAGTTTAATGGGTTTATAGCTATACCGAATTGAAAAATACTCGAAATTTCTGACGTGGAGTTATTTATGAAAATATCTAATGTACTTAATAAAATAAATTGCTTTTTTTTACGAAATCCGTAGTAGGTATGTATGTTTATACAAATGTTTGTACAAAGCAAGTTAGTCATGAATTTTTAATAGGTACCTATATTAAGTTAAGTAGTAGCAATATCTATGCAAATGTCTGTTACCATGAGTAAACAACACTACTTACCTACCTACAACATAATCGTTTAACTGCGTACCGAGGCCTCAAGGGTGACGTCACTCCCAGCGGTTTTGGTGAACAATTTATTCTCACAAGGGAAGTATCCTCGCGGGCAAGGTCTATTGGCCGGCTTGGCCTCGCGCCTCCGCGACCTGCATACCTACGGCGTGGAAGCGGTGACATCATCATTCGCTTGCCTGTAACCGATGTGTACACTTTTACTATCTTTACTATATAAATATTTATTTGCATAACTTTGGGAATGACTTGTTTTTTGGTTAAAATAAAATTGTCACATGATTTTGATGATATCATACTTGCGTATGTGCAGTGGACTGTAGTAGAGTATAATGGAGAAAAAGTAAATTACGGAACAGCCTTGTGTAGTATTGCAGATTTGTGTATTGCAGTAGTTTTTAAAATGTAATGTCGACTTATTTAAAGCCACTTAGTATAATGTGTAAACAATAAAAGTAAGTAAGTATTGGACGTAAACATCGGGCCGCAAGCGCAAGTCATTACGAGAGGTATCAGCATAATTGTATGTAATTTTAACTAGGTACCGAAATTAACATAGTTCCGTAATTTGACGACTTCACAGATGTATCTATTTTTTAGATATACCTACCTATCTACCTCAAAATTGACCGCAATGTATGTCGTGACAGTTGTAACTAATGAAGTCTACCTTAATTAGTTTAGAAGCCAAGTCGTAGGTATGTACCTATTTAGTTATTTGACTTGAAAGTTTGTTATTCCTCAAACATACTTTGTCTCATTTAGGTACATTATATGTTGTTTTAAAGAAAAATTAAAATCTTATTATTGATTTTCCTTCGAAGTTATCAATATCAGATAGGATTATATTATTTGGAGATTTGATTAGTATAATCTGCAGTAAAAACAATGACCCAAATTAATTTAAGTAATCTGTTGTAAGTAAATTGTAAGTGTATCTCTATAGTTACGAGTATAAAACATACAACGATGCAAGTATTAAAAACATTGTAACATAATGATTCAACTTAGTTATTTGGTGACCTTTAACGGATTAAGTCACTAGTTATTGATGACACAAGTCACAACCGTGACTTGTTTACGCGCTGTCAATGGACCGACGTTAGGTAGGTACTATGATATAATTTACTATTTGAGTAACCGTATAGGTAGTAATGATACAGATTTCCTACTAAATATGAGTAATTAACATAATCTACTTCGGGAAAACTGGGACCGAAAAATGATACCTACTTACCTAGATGTTAAAATTTACCATTAAACTACAATTAATACTTTATGAAATGTGGGTTGAACTATTAAAATCATATGAAATATCCTTGTAGTTTGAGAGAGTGTGCTATTTTATCTTTGGACGATATGTTTCAATAATATTGCGAAAGTAGCTTTAATAGTATTGACTTTTACCCTGCACAAGGGCATCATGCTCATTTTTTAAAGATCGCTTTTTTCCACCCTCCCTGTAAGTAGGTACCTACCTACTGCGTAGAATCTGTGACATAATAATACATACTTAGTTCAGTTTTGGTCGTCGAGGACGATGACGTCAAAATGCTTTTAACAATATAGGGCGTTCCGGGGTGAGGTTACTCAATATAAACACATTAACATGTCCTCTAACTAGCCCTCTTCGCTGTATTTTAAGTCGTATTTTTGAATAAGTATCCACCTATATTTTTCTTCTTTATTCGTATCTTTAGTACGTAGTACATAAACATATACTGTCTAGGTCCATGTTTATTAAATTCGTTTCTAAATCAACAAACAAACAATACAGTCAAGTTCGCCAATACACACTATTGCACCCTATTCCGCTGTAATAAGGTAAATACTTAATAAAGTGTACACATAATAATGAACTCGACTGTACCATTATCGTCCTGATTTATAAAATTAAACGTTGTGATATTCTTATTTCAAAAAACTCTTTCGTTATTTACTGATTGAGTGATTGATGAAATGATGACAATGCACAGCAGAAAGTACTCCGTTGAAGGGTAATAAAATTTGTCATGTTTTTCCCACGGAAAAAAATAGTCCTAAAATATTATTTCGCAGGCTGTACTTCGTCTAACCGCCCCGGGGCGCCGATTCCGTTTGGATACGTTATTAACGTTATTTTTTACGTATTTTCCAGGCGCTGACGTGCTCGTGCGTGGCTCTGCACGCTGTGAGCTTCAACACGGACGTGAAGACGGGCATGCTGGTCACTGGCACCTTCGTCGGGTACCTCATCGTGTTCGCGGGCGCCGCCGCCGGTAAATACCCTTACACCTCAATATAGACTGACCTGACCTACGCAGGTGCGTAGACGACATGCTGCTCACCAGCACCTTCGTGGTCCCTCATTGTGTTCGCGGGTGCCGCCGCCAGTAACTACCATTACACCTCAGTATAGACTGGTTTGACCTGTGGGTGCGAAGATGGCATGCTGCCCCATTGTGTTATCTGGCGCCGCCGTCGGTAACAACCCTTACACCTCAATATAGACTGGCCTGACCTACGCGGGCTCGAAGACGATATGCTGCTTACCGGCACCGTCGTGGTCCCTCATTGTGTTCTCTGGCGCCGCCGTCGGTAACTACCCTTACACTTCAATATAAACAGGCCTGACCTGCAAACGACAGCACACTGGTCACTGGCACCTTAGTCGGGTGCCTCCCCGTGTTCACGGGCGTTCTACTACTTGCGCATTACTAAGTCAGTTCATTTATGAGAGAGCAAGATGTTGGCGCTTAATAAACACTTACATATTATGATTCACTGAATACCCTGACATATTACGATCATATCATAATTTTCAGGTTACGTCCTGCAGACGCCGTCCCACAAGCGCATAGACATCTTCTACACACTGATCGGTGTCGGGCTGTTCATCGCCAGTGGAGCCATCCTCATCGATGAGTAAGTTCGAACTACTACCAACACAACATAATGTTTACGTCCCACTGCTGGGCACAGCCCTCGTGACGAGAGGGTTTGGGTAGTGCGAGTAGCGCGGGTTGGAGATTTTACTTGATCAAATCCCAGATGTGGGTACAGTTTCTCCACGATATTTTCTTTCATCTATGGTACAATCATGATGAATTGCAATTAGTATATCTCAGTATACCTATATACTGAGATATTTGAATGCTCTACCCTCTGCATGAGAGCTGGTGTCTATGACAAATCACTAGCTGACACGGCGTCCTCAATTCGAACCACGGCTCCTACTAATATAATGATCTACCTACTTTTAGAGGCCTCGACCACAGAATATTTAATAGTACTGAATGAGAATGGCTACGGAATCACCCGCCTGAATCTAGCCGGCTCGCACCTCGCGCCCAACTCGCTCTTACCGTCATTTGTTTCACCTGGAGATGGAGAGTGAATCGTTGGCCCGCGTAGTGGTACACACACATTTACAAGTGTACAGACATCCTCGTACGCAAACATTGACATTTCATTCGAATGGTGTTAGAAATCGTACTTTTATAGGCCGTGTCCGCCCTGTGCCCCGACTCTGATTTTCGTTGTCTATAAAAGTAATATATGATATACCATCAATCCAATAATCCTTATTTATTAATTTAATCGTATAGTCAAATTACTGATACCGAGTTACAAATCAATCATGAGGTCGTTCATTATCAACATCTTGCTGACATACCTATTTTCATTTACTTTCCAGGTTCCAACACGCGTCAAAGAGCGACTACGTCAACAAAAACTTGGCGAAGGCCTCGCTAGCCATCATCAACGGGGCCGTCCTGTTGATCGACGCCGTCATCACGCAGCGAGGAGGCTAATGTAACATTAAACCCAACACACTAACTTAACTTAAGAACAATCTAGAGTATTCAGTCAAAACACTGCAGTAGCAATACCATGAGTTTACAGTGACCGTACTCACTAGCGACTACGTAAACGATTTGTATGAAGAATAGTACAGCGCCCCTGGCGGTCACTCGTTGAACTAAAATTCTTCATACAAATCGTTTACGTAGTCGCTAGCGAGTACGGTCACTGTAAACTCACGGTAGTGCTACTGAGCCATACGAGATTCAGACGTGTTATAAAGTTATAACGTTTTTTGTCATTACGTTTTCGCGTTATGCATCGCGCTCCGTTGTGAACTGATGCATTTATATAATGAAGCTCCCTCCCACATAGAGCTTATAAAACGTTACAAAACATTTTATAGCTAGGATAACATTTCATTTACTATGGTTTAATATATGTATAACGGAACGGAAATAAAAGGTAGGTGCGTAACGTTATATAATCTACTAGCTTTTCCCCGCAACTTCGTATGCGCAGAAATATTAAAAAGTAAAATCCCGATTTTTCCCGTTCCCGTGGGAATTTTACAAAATTCTTTCTTAGCGGATGCCTACGTCATAACATCTACCTGCATGCCAAATTTCAGCCCGATCCGTCCAGTGGTTTGGGCTGTGCGTTGATAGATCACTATGTCAGTCAGTCACCTTTGAGTTTTATATATTTAAAGATGTGGGAGCACCTGAACTCGCCTCTAGGGCCGAGTGTGCCGTGACGACATGATTATCGACCGAAATTAAAAATTGATTAATGTCTACGAGAATAAAGAAACTAACGTCTTCCCAGACTAGTGTTAGTTCTAAAGTACCCAATATGTACCCTTGCGATACTCTCGCTTGCGACGTTGGCGCCTATTATTTAGGTACGTATCGTGGAATTTTAAATAGCATAATATGATAGCACAAAAAGTTTATATGGTCAGATTGCATTTAGATATGTGTTTTAGGGTCTCATTCGAGTTTATATTTATAATGGGAGACATATTGACACTTGAATCAGGCCCCTGTCTTTATATGTCGTACTTCGTCAGATAGTAACACTACATTTTCAATCACATGTACACTCAACAGCAATGACAACGTGTCACTTAGTATAGGATTTTCTATCCAAAGTGGCCCGTTTTCATTGCTGTTGATGGTAGAAGCTTTGTTACACTCGTCACTAGCCTGGTCGTCCATTTAAATTATAATATTGAGATTTCTATGTATACACTCTATCGGTCTAGAATAGCTTTAAGGATAAGAGCACAACTACCCAAAGACTTATCTGCTTGAGCCATACATATATACATAATTATTTTGTAATCCTTTACACGATGTACTACATATTCCAGTGAATTTTATATTTGAAAACATGGGACAATTATGTACAATCTGACAAAATTTGTAAGTACTTATAAAGATTTTTACTACTATGTTAAAATGTTCTTTCTACGTAACATTTAATAGAAATAACAATAAATCCTGAGATATACAATAATTACACTCATTGGCTAGAATAGGTTTGTAGGTAGTTTATGTGTCGTAGTTTATATACTTTGAAAAGCTTCACTAAAATATGCTAAAAAAAAAACTGTTTCATAGCTTGTGTCCGGTGCAGTTACAGGACTGGTTTTGAGTTATACCTGCTCCACAAGGACTGCACATTTTAAATTTACCTACTGCTTTTTCTAATGTGCCTTTATATCTAATTTATATGAAAATGTCCAAATAATCTAATCGAAGTAGCATCATCTACCTAGCATTAAGAAAAACGGTTGGCACCACCTTGGCACCCAAAACCATCTTACAACATTGAGTGCCTAGTTTAGTTTTTTTGCACGCATTAAAACACATTTCGTTACTTTTTTAAGGTAGAGTATTTTAGCTTATTTCGAATATTTATTAACTTCATCAAAGATGTGAGAAGTCAGCACTTTAAATATATGTAACATATGTATCCGTATGTTACCGTGTAACACCAACCACGTTTAGTACCTGGAACTAGTTATCAATTTATTGTATTGTACATTTAAAGATTTACAAAACGTACGTGGGCCCTATTCGAAACGGTACATTACATATGAATAGAGAACGTCCATATCGCTAAATAATAGTGCAGTGCCTATTCAGTAGTATGTATACAAGTTATATACCTCTCTTATTAGGGGGATGGTGTGTCACGGATAGGATAGATAACACTGATATACAATCACGCTAAATACAGAGAAAGTGTATTTTTATTTAGGGCTATGGAAACTCCCTATCTCTATTTACGGCTTCGAATAGAGTCCTAGTGAGACTATTTAGTTTTATAAACACACTTTACACAAGTATTTTAAAGTTTTTAATGCTGTCTTTGTCTATATTTTGTACTGTCTTTATTATTAAATTAAATACCTATTATTGAATGCTTATTATTTACAAAAATCATTCATACAAGTTTCGCACAGCCAATCTCAAACCAAACCTTGAGTAAGAAATTGTTAGGTTTCGGTGTCCATGGGCCGCAGTCAACGCTCACCACAGGTGGCCTGTGTGATCGTTTGCCTATTATCATGCTACATGAAAAAAAAACGATAATTTGAACATTACACGAAGAAGCCAAATTTCTGGCATTTATCCGCAATTACCAGAAATTTAAGATGGACAGATGATCTTGTCCAAGTAGCTGGAAAAGATTGGATGCAAAAAGCCCAAGATCGGAAGGGATGGAGTGCAATGGAGGAGACCAACCTATATCCACCCAATGCTGAGTGTAGGTCTCCTCCATTGCACTCCATCCCTTCCATCCTTCTTTCTCTCTCTCTTCAACCTATATCCACCCAATGCTGAGTGTAGAAGAGAGAGAGACAGAGAGATACCAGAAATTTGGCTTCTTCGATCACAAAAGTTTCACCACTTGCTCGCTAGGTGGCGCTAGTAGTCGGTTACAACGCGCTAGCGTTTGTTCGTTTCGATTTAACCGTACTACTGAGAAGAACAGATATCGTCCATGCCAAATTTCATCTAATCCGATAGTCGGATTACGATTTCTTGACACGGTGCTACCTACTTCACTTGTAGGTGTCCGTTATAAAACTAATAGCTTCTGCCGCGACTTTGCCCGCGTGGAATTCGGTTATCGCGTTCCCGCGGGAACTATGCGTTTTCCAGGATAGAGAGTAGCCTATGTCCTTTCTCGGGACCCCAACTATCTACATGTCAAATTTCACCTCAATCGGTTCAGCGGTTGAAGCGTGAAGAGGTAACAGACAGAGTTACTTTCGCATTTATAATATTAGTATGGATTAAGTAGGAATTTATTGCCAATTTCATTGTTAGTCTGTAGTGTATGTCAGTAAATAGTACCTACATTATATTCAGGATTTACATGCTATTAAATATTAAGGTGCAGTTAATGGCAGTAAAAATAGAATAAAATTCCAGATAGCATTAAAAAATGAACTTGAGTGGAGAAATGCTATTATCCGTGTCAAGATAAATATTTTATACAAAAGTAATATTTACATGATAAGTAACTTATGTAGATAACTTACTCGTAAGTACGTTAGTACTGTTACTTATTCTGTGTCGTAAGTATCAAATTTGCAAACGCATACATACTTATTTCAAAACATTGAATACTTTATTTACTCGACCGAAACGAGATAGAGCGCTAAAGGAATGCCCCAGCTGTTCAGGCACCCCTTACGTTGGGCCATTTTTTTCGGCTGATTGTGAATCCATACTTACAGTACCTAAGTACTTTAGAATATTTATTACTTTGTAAGTAAAATTGTGGTGTCCAAACCGGTTTCCTGTTCTTACCTGCACTCGAAAAACAACAATCCTTTTGCGCAGTTGGGTTATAAAGATTTATGATTTGTGATTTACCATTGGCCAGACACGACCTACAATCCACAACAGTAATTATGGAGCCTTATTCCGGACGCAAAAGGAAACTACCTACTAAAAGCTCGGTTTCAAAGCCATGACGCTTTGATGGTAGGGATATGGACGATCCCTTTCCCTAAGTAACGTTTCGAATAGAGCCCCACTGCCAATAACCTACTGTAGTAATACCATGAGTTTACAGTGACCGTACTCACTAGCGACTACGTAAACGATTTGTATGAAGAATAGTACAGCGCCCCTGGCGGTCACTCGTTGAACTAAAATTCTTCATACAAATCGTTTACGTAGTCGCTAGCGAGTACGGTCACTGTAAACTCATGGTAGTGCTACAGTAGCATTATGAACGTCATGGCATTTCCTTAAACATTGTCATCATTATAACGACCACCTGCAAGGATTGTTTGAGTGACACGTCGTATATTTCGAAGCAAATCTATACTATAATAAAAGAGCATAACCCGGCGTGTCTGTACATAGAAAAAAAATCAAAAAAAGGAACGGGGGGTCTAAAGATGTATGGTAGACCATAAAACAGCGATTTTGAGAAATCTTTTCTGTCTGTCTGTCTGTCTGTTTGTGAGAGTTAATCTCCGAAAGTACTGAAACTGAAGTAGATAGAGCATCATTTGGAGCAACATACAAGCTATGTTTGATGTCGGAAAGAAAAGTTATCGGCAATTTTATATTCCACGCAGACGAAGTCGCGGGCAGAAGCTAGTTTAGTATATAATTTCATACAAACAGTGGTCACAAGCCGTAATCAAAACGTCGAAATATCTGGGAGTGCCTATTAACCGTGACGTTTTGTATGCCATATGATTTATGATATATTTTTGAGTAACGTAGTCAAAACTAGCCGTAGTTAAGTCCCTCCATCATTTCACCAAATATTCCTGTAAAGTTTACTTCAAAGTATGAGTTATTCGTGAATTAATTTCGTTTACAATGCTACTACTCCTAATTTTAGTTTTAACGTTTCCTTCAAGTGATACATCGGTTTTGATTGACTACGCCTCTTCAATTGCAAATTCGGAGTTTAAACATCGCGTTATGACTTCTGTCATGTGGTGGCGAGCCGAGACGACTGTGCTAACGGACTTCCTAGTGAGTTACCACGGTTCTGTGCAGTCAGCGGACCTCAACACATGGCCGGAAAATAAAACCATCTCCTTCGAACAAGCTGTTCTCTTTATGACATCACCTGATGAATTTCAACATTTTGTAGCAAAACTTGATCGTTTTGTCCTGAAACCAAGCAAAGTGTTAGTAATATGTCTATTCCATGATTCGGTAGACTTAAATATAATTACGAAAACAGCTTGGGAGAACGACATTGTTGATATTATAATAATGCTAAACGACACCAAAGTAATTCAAATATACACGTACTTTCCATATACGCAAGAGAATATTTGTGAAAACACGAAACCTGTAAAATTGACCATAAATGGAAATTTATTCCCAAGGAAATTTCAGAATTTTCATGGATGCCAACTGAAGGTGAGCAGTACTAGTATTGGACCCTATAGTTTACGTATGACTGATACTGACACAGCCTCGAGCTTAGGAGGCATATGGGGAGACATGTTCCGATTGATCGTGGAGCGTTTGAACGGCAATCTGTCTGTCGCCTGGATAGAACTAGTGGTGGCATACAAAGAGAAACGATGGAGTGGAGTGATAAAACATGTGATTGATAAACAATCTGATGTATACGGACCCCTACTGGTTAGCCACCTTATAGAACGCTCGGTGCAGGTGACACCTATTCACTACTTTTATGAAATCGTATGGTGCGGACCGTCTCCACGTGAAATATACGCGTGGGCTAAAGTTATTGTTCCCCTGTTCAGCAACATAACGGCTCTATTTTGTAGCTCGTTGATAGCGTTCGTTTTCATTCTAAAAATGATTCATAGGTTTGAGCCTGGCAAAAATAAAAAGAAGCATCCGAGGATTATTTGGTCAGCTATAGCAATATTATTGGGGCAGCAAGCTGATTATTTATTTAAGTCTTCCTTGATGAACATGCTATTTGCACTTTGGATTTGGTTTTGTCTCGTGATAAGCATCGCTTACCAAGGAGAGCTCGTGCGTGGACTACAGACCACTATTTTGGAGCCACGCTTTAGGACTCTGGAAAACGCTGTACGATCAGTGGATGTGTACGCGGGGAGCACAACGATGCGTGGGTATTATAACGGTACGTCCATAACAGAAAACTTCAAGGTAATTAACATATCGACATTAGTAACTATGGTTCCCGAAGTGGCTCGTGGGAAGCGAATGCTTTTGATTACAGATAAGTTAGTGATGGCTGGATACAAAAATTTGCAATTTTTGGACGACGCGGTCCGCTACATGCCCATGTCGTCGGCGCTGCGCCCGCGCTGGGCCGCGGCCCGAGAGATCTCTGTGCTTCTGCTCCGGATCGTGGAAGGTGGATTTTTTAACAAGCGGCTGACGGACTATCTCGCAGGTGTCAGGAGACAAGATAGACTGAATGAACAGACATCGGAAGGATGGGTTCGTTTGGATTTCGTCACACTCAGTACTTGCTTCTATGGCTTAGCTATAGTATGGTTAGTTTGCTTTATTATATTTGTCATGGAGATTTTCTTTGACTGGTTCTCAACACAGTCATGTAGGGGCACTTTAAAGCCCATTAACAAAGAACAATGAAATGTGTTATCTATAATGTGTTTTGTTTTATTTAAATTAATGTAGAAATTATTTGACTGATACAAATGTTTGAATTGTAACTTGGTCCTAAGTATTTCTCAAACTCCTAATTAACGCTATCACTTCGAGTTGCCGTTGCCAAAGGTGTGAATAAGTAAATTACGCTTAATGGATGGGCTCTGTGTATAGTTTTAGTGGTTGGCCACCGAAAATAGCTTGTTTAGTGTCGCGACAGACGGACACCGGCAATTAGGCCTGTGCCCCAGCAATGAGCGTCATCTATTATGCACAGCACGTAAAATAGACCCCTCCTGTAAAGCTAAAAAAACCGGCCAAGAAGCGAGGTAAACTCGCGTGAAGGGGTTCCGACCCTTGATTATGATTTTCAATGACGTCATTTTCAAACAGTTTCACAGGATAAGCTTTTTTATACCTATGATAGATTTCAAATACCTCCGCATTTTTTCCAATATTTTAGGTCCAGAGGTTTCAGAGTTAAGGGGGGGGAGGGGGGCATTTTTCGCCTATTTTCTTAAATAACTCGAAAAGTTTTGACCAAAAATGAAATGAAAAAAATATATTTGAGATCCTCATAAGAAGTACTTTCATTTGATATATCACACGATATACTTTGAAAAACTTCATTAATATTTTTTCAAACTGGTCTATGTTTAAAATTCATTTATTTTCGTTACACGTCCGTCTTTGGGTCACAATCTTACATATACTTGTGATATAATAAATGATTTCTATTCTATTCTATTCTATATGTACCAAATTTCAACTTAATCGGTCCAGTAGTTTCGGAGAAAATCGACTGTGACAGACGGACGGACAACCACACGAGTGATCCTATAAGGGTTTTTACCTCTTGAGGCTCGGAACCCCAAAAACGATATTCATAACGATATTTATGGTTAAACATGTTTTCGCAAAGATTTTTTGGGTGAATATAGTGTTTGCCCTGACATATTAGACCGGAAGATGCTGACACAGAATTCCGAACCATTTGTACCAGGCTGGCGAGTATACATGGGGTATAATTACGTAATGACGAAAAGGAAAATCATGGTCATAGCGCCTACCGGGGGCCCAATCGCGTGAGCGTTAATCGAAAGTGTCGCATAAATTACGAAAGTCGAACGATTTGTACCACAAAAAATCTTGTATTTTCCGATAGTCGATGAAAAACGAAGTAGGCGATCGCGTAATTCCATACTTCTCCGGCGCGCCTACATCCCGCCATACCGATGAAAACATGTTAATTAAAAACCAAAAATTGAACCATTTGTACCAGGCTAATTTTTGCACGGATAATCATCGTCGAGTACCTAGCCATTCATGAAATTGGGCCCCCGGTACTGGCGCTATGACCATGATTTTCCTTTTCGTCATTACGTAATTATACCCCTGTAGACTCGCCAGCCTGATACAAATGGTTCGGAATTCTGTGTCAGCATCTCCCGATCTATATTGTGAAATATGCAACGAGCCACATGGCGAGCGGTGTAGACATCCTTCTTTTGTACTGGCAAACGTTGCAGAGATTTTTTCACGCGAGTTCTTTTTATACGAATTATAAAATCTAACCCGTCTTATTAAATGCGAAATAACATACTATATACTGTTATAAATACGAATGCAAGTACCTAACTTTGTCTAAGTATCTGTCTGTTTTAAGTATTCACGTCACTGGTGAACCAATTTTTACGTAAAATTGCCCTAAGTGCTAAAAAAATTATATTATACCGTTTTAAACGTTGCTAAGATATAGACAAATGAGACTTCAATTTAATTAAAACATCATCTTAATTTCAACTGATATAGATTTCAGTAGGTATAAAGTTCAAGTTTTTATGAAAAGCGAAAGGCTTACTGGACCAATTTGCAGCCGGCAAATTACAGTGCTAACGAAATCCCTTGCTAAATGTTATCTGACTCCTCGGACAGCAATTTTAAAAATATTCCGCTCGACTACTACGTACTATTCCTATAGTACGTACCTATATGTATATTTTATACATGTAACGTAAATGTAAATTTTGTAACTATGTAGAAAAAAAAGGCCTTCTGCTTGAGTTCTTTGCGGCGCTTCTTCTCAAGCAATGGGTCTAGGAAGCGCTGGTAAATTCTTTTTCTGACGTGTAAAAGTGCCCCTAGTGGCCAATTTGCTGAATAAATAATTGAATTTGAATTTGAATATTAAGGGTTCCTTCGCAGCAGTTGGTATTTATTATCCATTTATACTAATATTATAAATGCGAAAGTAACTCTGTCTGTCTGCTTACCTTTTCACGCTCACACCGCCAGGCCGATTTTGAAATTTGGTATGGAGATGTTTTGAGTCCCAGGAAGGACAATGGTATTAATTTATTTTGGAAATAAGCATCATCATTTTCTTGCCCTTTTCCTACGTTATTCGGGGTCGGCACATCATGTTTTCTTCCTCCATTCGCTCCTATTAGCTGTCATCTCTGTACTAACGTCTTTCGTACACATATCATCCTTCACGCAATCCATCCACACCTTCCTAGGTCTACCTCTTCCTCTATATCCATCCACATTCAAACCTAATACTCTTCTAGTAATATGACTTTCATCCCTCCTCGTCACATGCCCAAATCACACCAACCTTATACCTTTGGAAATAAAGAATTATGAGGATGTTTAAAAAAACGACGAAGCCTTCGAGAAAAGATAGTACTCGCTTTGCTTTGCTCGTCGTAGTTTGTTTTTATTGAAGTGCTTTATGCTGACTAAGGACACAAATAGATGGTCAATTCTATATTTAAAGACTTTCAAATATTATAATTACCTTTTCCCTTCATCTAAGTAATTACGGATATATCGCAAGTCTAATCATCTTGGCAAATTAATACCTTAATGAAATGAGTTTCCGTGTTTCGATTACAATCAGGTAAGTAAATTGGGTTCCTGGAGAACTCGCAAACATTCAGACCAACTCCATCTACCGATTAAAATCAAACAGATACCTCTAGGTAGCCGAGATCACGCCGCAACTTGATTCTGGTGCATAATTAAGATTGCATTCGGGAGTCTTCGACAAGTATGCCTTTAGTAGGTTAGATACCCTGAAACTATTTACTATCTGGTGGTGTATATAAGAAACCAATTTCAATGATTCATGACTCGCTTTTAGATGATTCCGCCCATGTCAAATCGCCCTTACATATATGTACCTACTACCTACTAGTACTAGTACACTTACACAGAGTCACTTTACAAAATATGCGTTTTTGACCCCGTGAACTTCGTATCACCAATCGGGCTGTTCTAAAATCTAAAATATATAATAATTTTTAAGTCCAGTCTAGTTTTTAATGCCTAATTCGTACTCCAACTCTAACAACAATTGGTCTGTAAAGTTCAAATCCTTCAGATTTATTACGCACAATACGTGGAAGCGTAGAGCGTGCTACGAGCAAAAGCTACACCTGTATTGATATTCGTAGCGACTCGCGCTGCCCATAGAATGCTTACATAAAAAAACATAGTACTTAGATTACTTCAGTGGATGAGATAATACGACAACAGGTTTGGCTAAGTTGGTTGGTTGTGACCCTACCCACTGGTTCGACGGTCGTGGGATTGTGTGGTTATATGGGCGAAATTTGTGTGATGAGCACGAATGTTTATCAACTCAAGTCATAAATGGTTAGGTTCTTACTATTTATAGCTAAGCAATATATACCATTTGAATTATACATTGGTAAATATGATTAAGATTTCCCTATTTGAGCGTCACAGGTACAATCATTTTTGAATGGGAGGATTTTTAAATTTATTTGAAACCGTGTTATCGTCGTTTTCGCTGGTGACTTTACGGAGTCCCATATCTGAATCGCGCCTTCAATAATCGTAACTCGTGTCCGATTCGAACGCAGCCTGCGCCGGGCCCAGCCTGCCTCGAATGAAGCACCGCTAGTCGCGTGTTTTATTACTCTACATATCTTTCGAGTGCAAATATAAAACCAATAACATATCCATTCTTAAAAATATTTAATCTTGTGTTTGTGCATGCGTATTTTTTTAATGAAAAAAAAAGCAAAACAAAGTAACGTTTTTTTTTTGCAGTCTATTATATTGATCAGAGTTATTACTGTTACTTTTGGAAATTTTACTTATACACCAGTCGCCACATTTATTCCTTTTGGATATTTTTCAAAACATTTTGATGTATGTAAAAGTGAATTTGTATGTCTGGTGTGACTCGGTACTAATGACGGGGTGTCATAGGGGAACACATTTCCATGCAAATGAATTGTGTGCGTGCTATCTCAGTAGCGTATCTTTAATAACCATAAATCTGGAAATCGCGCCGATCAATTATTTATGGCCTAGAAAAAATTAGGATACCAATCCAATTTCCATTTTACTACAAATATCGATACAGAATCAATATTCTGTATTCGAGGACATTTTTACACAAGTAGTTTCGCACAGGTAGGGTTGACATCTCTTAAAATGAAAAAACCGGACTCTATCCTATATTTGGCCGGACATTTTATCCAAAAGCCAGACATCAAAGCATTTGATAGATTTTTCATAGTTTTTAATGCAGGTAATTAGCATGTGCAAGACAACAAATAAATAGCTAGTCAAGTTTTATTGCTTTATCATAAACAGACCTTATTAACGAATACGATTCATGCTTACGACATAAATACTATGTAGGTATATATGTTTTTTTTTGTACAAAAACGAGAATCTATTTATGTCGTAAGCATTAAAATAAACACAACTTTTCCAAAGCACCACGACGCGCGACAGTGGAGACCAATTAAAAGCGTCGGATTTGTTACTGTTTTCTAATTCAAGTTAGCCAGGGAAAAATAACGTTTCCTAGATAAATAATGTTAAATTAAATAGCGTATGTTTTACAACCACAGAACAGAACTCTTTTCTGTTGGTAGGACTTCGTTGGTTTAGTTTGGATTTTGGATACAATCTGACACGGAATTTATTTGTTCGAAACAACATGGAGCTTTCATTTTCATTGAGTTCTGGTGGTAGGAGTGTTGATTTTATAGAAATTATATGTTTTTAAATCATGTGTAAAATATTTACAGTGGTGTCGATTTTAAAGCATTTTTTTTAAGTAACTGGCCACCAAATTAACAAATGAAGAGGCATCGATGAAAATGATCATTTTGTAGCACGTGTGTGATCTATGGTCGACGACAAAGACAGTGCCCGCGCCGCGCATGGCTCATTTGTTATCGAACATAAAGCAGAGGCAAACAATGGCATCACACGATTAGTCGAACGTACAGTAGCTTACTTTTGATTGAGCCACAACGAACATTTTATCAGAATAATATTTCAGCGTAACAATCTAGAAGTAAGTTCCTGTTACAGGTCATAGCGGTGATAAGTTTCTTTTTAGGTGTTAATATGTAACTGTAGGCTAGGTTTTTTTTTTACCTTTTTCTACGGGTATGTTAAAATGTGTGACCATTTGTTTCCTAAATAAGAGAAAAAAAGGTCACCGTAAGCTCGTCGAATTGGCGCGAATCCAGTGACTCAATGTTAAGGCTATAATAATAAGGCTATGAATAAGGCTATGAATAAGGCTATGATATAGACTGACTGTTCAGGCAGCAGCAGAAACACATCCGGGGAATACAAGCGAGTTTAAGTGGTTCATTCCGAGTTCTTCAACTGTTTACTTAGTTAGCTACTCGCGATGCTGACTTTTCAGTAGATACTGAGAAAACATATGGAATAACCACCAAAAACTTAACTTTCTTTAAGTTTGTTTAATTTTACTCGTTAAAAAATATCCAAAACTGTTTCTAAGCAGTCCATAAGTTTGTACCTGATAAACTACGGAAGGTATCTGTACCATCGGTATCTATTCGATAAACCCGATTCAGTATTGACAAAGCTATTCTTTTTCGCACAACACTGAGCCAGTAATGAATTTGACAAAGGCCTTCTGGCTCATGGTGCACTAGACGGCGTCAATGGGCGCCGTGTCCGAGTGAATTGTTGTGCCTGCGACTACGACACGGGCGATAAATCGGCGAAACAATGGCGCACGCGCCTAACGCGTGCCATCGCACGCGTAAATCAGGCGCTGGACAACCAATAGCTTTACTGCATTCCTTGGTGTGGCTCGTGCGGTACTCGCTTACGGGATAACAAGTAGCAAGGTGAGGAAATAGGAGTTTTCTTTGGAGTATGTGTTATCAAATTAGGGCTACCACTTGCGAAAATAAAATGATAAGTACTCCAGACAAAGTTCTCGAAAAGCGTCCGCGTAGCAAGCCTTAGGCTTCCAAAGGTGAAGCGGCGATCTGATGCGGGGTATCCGGTGGATGCGTTGACTGAGTCGTGAACCTTGCGGGAGGTTCAAGGTGTCGCATATATACGTATACAATTATACACGCCGCTTCTGTTTCAGGGTTTGATGAAATATCTATCTTAGAACTACCACATAGAACTACGTACCTAGTTTCCTTATCAATCGTGTAAAGTTGTATCAACTACAACTTTAGTCAGAAAGGCATTGAATGAAAATTTTATCTGTTTTTGCTTCCCTGTAACAGACAAACTCACCTGAATGCCCAAAACTAAGAGTAGCCTCTAGTTACCTGCACGATAACATGCTGTTCGTGAGTGCCTGTACATGAATAGTTGCCCATGTTTAGTAAACTATCCGGTAGCGAACTACGGGCTGTCCAACTGGTCTCTGTTCAGCGTCCGATAGAGCCGTGGAAGTAGTAGATATTGGACGCAATGTAAGTACCTAACGAAATGTACGTTGCTTTCAAGATATTTACGTCACACCAGGCGGAAAAGCGGGATTTACCGCCCTTGGGCGCTACGAAAAATCCCTCTTCACGGCCAGGTGGTGACGTAAAATCGTATACTAACCACGGGCGGTCGTAAAGAAATCCTCAGACCGCTAGATTATAGCCCTCGCCTCCGGCTCGGGCCTCATTTACCCGCGATCTGAGACTTTCTTTGCTTGACCGCCCTAGGTGTGTAATGCACTATTAGACATCTTCCTCTTATATATAAAAATGAATCGCCGTGTGTTAGTATGGCCATGGCTCGAGAACTGCTGGCAAGGGCGGATCCAGCTTTTGACTCAAGGGGGGGTCACGTCATACAACTCCCCCCCCCTTTTTGCGTCAAGGGTTAAAAATAAATGATAGACAGTAGACCTAGTCCTGCCGAGGGGGGGGGGGGGGCATGACCCCCATGACCCCCCCCCCTGGATCCGCGCTTGACTGCTGGACTGATTTGGCTGATCCTTTTTTGTTTTATTCCCCGTGATTAAGGGAAAAATGTAAAGGAACAACTTTGTATGGGAATCCGTGGTGATACGAATTTCACCGGGACAATTAGTGTGACAATTTATCATAGACGAAAAATCTCTGATATTTTTTTTAGATACTCGTTATGGTCTCTCATTTAGATACTTAACAGACGATAAATTTACGGAAATCTCATACAAGTACATACAGTGTCTAACAAAAAAAATACCAAAATTAAATCGACGGATCAATAACTATAAGTTTGATTCGTTAATTGTGTTGTTCTTAAGTATATTTAAAATTAATTAGATGAAATGTTTCTTTCATTCACAGAAAGGATGCAATACCTTTCAAAAACGACCTCGACGTTTAATTCTGTCTCGGGGACTCATTAAGTAAATGGGGCTGATTATAACGAATCAAAGCGAGATAGGGCGCCAAGTTTAAATCAGCGCGAGGCGTCACGGCCGCCCCGTAGCTGGGTTGTGCTTGTGCGTAACTGTTGAAGACAATTTCCGAGATAATTTCTTGCCTTTCAGCTATTAAAATACCTATTCCTTTCAATTTAGATTCGTCCTCAAGGTTCCTGAGGACAGCGATGTTAATTTACTGAGGAATCTGATTTATTTTCTAAAAGGGTTGTTTAAAGGTACTTGATAGAATATTTTAGTCTGATTAATGCAATGCGTTTCAGCAACGGAAAGTATACAGACCTAGTGTCTAGAAAATTCATCATTAATTTAGTATCAGACCATTAGGTAACAAATCAACTACTCAAATATGGATTGGTTTTGCAAGCCAACACATAATATAGAAAGCACTATTTATTTATTTATTTGTAAAGTGATATTAATATACCCAATTAATAGAAAACTTGCATTAATTTCCCTCAAATCGGGGGTGCAGACAGTATTTAACCTGAAATGCAATATAGCTCCATATACTTTAAGTATTTTTCTATTTTCTACCTGGATTTATGCTTACAAACGCAATGTTTTTATTGTGCACGCGTATGCATACTCAAGTGGGTTTGTCGCGAAATTATATTATATGAAATTATAGTTGTGAAAAATTAGAACGCCTAATTAGGTATTTTTGACATTCTGTTACTCAGAAAACTCGTGTATGAACGAGCAAGCGAGTAGATGGGTAGAAACCATCTACTTACTTCAAGAAAAAAAACGAAAAACTGAGTTTTCTTTTTCAAAAATGTTCTCTCTAAGTATCTGTCTGCTTAAGTGCTTAAAATCCATTACTTCTAGTTTACGATTAATTTTTAAAATAATCTCGTGTGTTAAAAAGTGCGCCAGGTAGGTAATCTCTAATATAACTTGGATGTTTCAACCTTTTTTGCGGTTATAAAATGAAACCTTTTCTTTTCAGCATAAGATTGGGATTAAGGTTGACTAGATCGCGTAAGTAAGCAATATTGCATATTACCCACTACTACTACTATCAACTCTACAATGAGTTTCCATTAGCCATCTAAAGACGCTTTAATGTCTGACAATACACAATAGTGTCATAATCAAAGAATTTCATAATAATGCAGATTCAGACTATTCTTACCTGAAACATTGCCACATACTTATACCTAATATAAGATATACTTGTTTATACGAGTATTTGAAGATATGCTGAAGCAGATGCTGCAAAAGAGTTATTGAGCAACGTTCACGAGCCATGTCAACTCTATCCTTCATAAAACGAAAATCAGAATCAGAACAGGTTGTTGAAAAACACATAGCATTATTAACGCGTACCCAAATGACTATACCTATTCTTTGAAATTTTAACTTTGCGATTAAATTCAGAACTTAGGCTCCATCTGCTATTCAGCCAGCGTTAGCTTGCAGAGGGAACTCTTTATGTGAATACACAATTTGGAAGATTGCGGCGCGCGGCCTAGGAATGTCAATATCTCAAAAATGGGAACTGTATCACGGCTTCCTGTTCCACTACAGACAGATTTACGCGTTTCTATTCTGCATGGAAGTGTTTTGCTAATGAAATACAAGAACGGCCTCTATCGTCACTGCGTATTATTTATGCACAGGCGTTTGCATCAATTTCATGGTCACTCAAAGAGCAATGAATGAATCAGTTTTTTTTTATATTAATGGTATATGCAAACGAGCGCACAGCTCTTCTGATAGTAAATGGTCACTGCGGCCCATAGACACCGAAATCCTATGACCCCCCATTAAGAAACCATAAGATCTCGAATACGTTGCCTACCCTGAGGTCTAAGATGGAATGCCTCTGCCAGAAATTTCACCGGCTGCCTTAACCCCCTACCGGAACACAACAGTGCGAGCACTGCTATTTGGCGGCAGGTTAGCGGGGAAAGACGGTGGTACATAGCCCACCGGACGGGCCTAGCACCAGGCCCTACCACTAGAAAAAGTAATGAGTATATTGTAATTTGTGAATTGAAATTAAATAAGAGTATTGGTAAAAGTGGAGAGGGCTATACTCGGGGTTTCACTGCGTGATAGAATCAGAAATGAGGATATCCGCAGTAGAACTGGGGTCACCGACATAGCCCGAAAAATTGCGAGCTTAAGTGGCAGTGGGCGGTGCACATTGCTCGTAGAACTGATGCACAGCGACGAGCAGTATGGATGTGAGTGGCACAAGACCGGTCTAAGTGGCGACCCTTGGGGGAGGCCTACGTCCAGTATTGACCAGTTATTGTTTGTGTGACCTAGATGAATTTGTAACAAACGCTCGGTAAAAGTACGGGACAGAAGCAGAACCATTTACCGGCACGCAGTATGGCTTCGAGATTCGACGTCATCTATACTAGGTACTTAACATAAGTCTGTAGAAGAAGTCGCATTCGAAACTTAAAAATTAAAAAGAAATCTAGAAAAATTGTTTGTGTGTATGTATGTATGTCCGGATTTAACTCGAAAACTACTGAACGGATTGTAACAAAATTTGGTATGGGGGTAGTTTATAACACTGGTCAAAATATAGGCTAATTTTTATCCCGGAAAAAGCATACTTCCCGCGGGAACGCTGTTTCCGAATTCCACGCGGACGAGGTCGCGAGCAGAAGCTAGTTAAATTATAAACGGTATTTTTAAAACCAGCGCGCGTAATATCACTATTATTTACGACACCTTTAAAATGTTTAATAAAGAACAAAACAGGCTTGGGGCCATAAAATGTTATAGCAAATAGGTATCCTAATATTCCCGTACTATTCATATTCCCGTTTTTATGGGGGACCGACATATCTTTGTGTTTCTTCGTTTTTATGCGACCTTTACGCGACGTCGTCAAGTACACTGACCCGCGAAATGCGCTTAGCCTCCGTTTTATGTATTCCTTTTTGTTTATTGCAAATGTTGTTTGTACCTACTAATAAATTATCATTCCCGCATTTTGGTACTCTTTCAGAACTATGCGGTTTATTATACAAATGAAGGACGTTTTACTGTTTACACGTAAAAGTACGTGTCCTGAATTGATAAATCATTTAGCCATTGTTTGAAATAATTAATTATTTAGCAATTATTGTGAACAATCCGCAAAACATTACACGTTGTTTACTAAACTTCATTAATTATTCGTTATTGAAATATAAGATACCTACCAATTTATTTGAAGGTTATGAAGAAAACAAACAGATCAAATCTTTGAATTTAATTTATAAACTTTCAACAGAAACACCCTTCAAAAGCATTTTGATATATTTCCATACCTACTTACAACATTTTACAATTTAAACAATGTAGGTACATCTTTGGCAAGTCGACTTTTTTTAAGACATACACTCACGCCCGTTATAATAATTGTTAGAAGTTTCGCTTATCCTAACACAGCAGCACTTATAAATAATTTATTTAATACAAATACAACGACTGCCAGAGTCTCGCGGTATCGGAGCTTAGGTTTTATGATACCACAATTAGATACTTAAAATAAAATTATCGATATTATTATTTTATTATGCCGCTACTTTTTCTGTGTGTATTTAAAGATCCTTAACAGCGTGCAATTATAATTCTCATCTACTAATATAATGTCATAGTCTTTTTACATTGCCAAGAAAGAAGTTCCTCCCTTCTCATGTTGAGATAATAGTACATTACAGACCTAGGGTGGTGAATTCGTAAATGTCCCAGTTCGCAGGTTTCTGTGGCCCGAACTGAAGGTGAGGGCCATAAATATGCGATCTGGGGTTTTACGAATTACCGCCCGTGGTTTGTCAAAAGTTTTACGTCTTGCCTTGGCCAAGAAGTGAGATTTTCTCTCCGCGTAGCGGGAAGAAAATCTCACTTTACGGCCAAGGGTGATGTAAAGTTAATTTTGAACCTATACTCTCGCATCTAAAATGTTTAAAATTTTAAATAGTTGACTAGGAGTAATTTTATTGAAGAAATTCAAATACAGATTTAGTTAGTTATTTACATCAGCTACCAAATAGGTATATAGGCTACATTAAAATATTTCGCCTCTAAATCATAATCTTACATTTGGAATGCTATTTAACGACGCTGCCGGTTATTATGAACTAAGGAACTAAAATGTCACATTGCATTACATTGGTATACCATATTAGACATTGCCTTTGGAAATGTCATACGAAAATGGCCCTTAATTATACACCTACTATCGACCTAGTTTATGTAAGAGTATGTACCTGTGTGGGTACTGCTGGGTAGTTACATTATTAACACCTTTTCGAGATCTACTAAACCACTGTAACTATTTCAGCTTTGTAATTACATAAATAGTTCCATTATTATACACCTACATATATACTACAAATAATTTCTTACAAATTTCAGTTTGAGTTTTTATTTTTTTATTTTTGACTGACCGTTAATGGCGCACTTCGTGGTCTGATAGAAAGCAGATAATTTTGAGAAAAAATATATAAACCCTAGTTTTAAACTTTTAGTAAATAAGACTGTTGCATTGCCCTTAATAGGGTATCATGTACCGACTATGTAATGTACCGACCACCTTGTAAAATGAGCATGATTCGCAATAAATGATATGAATGAATATGAAATAACTAGTTAAAAGCAAGGCCTTCCTTATCATTAAAGCATTTCAGTAAGAAAAGAAATAAACAAAGTAGAAGAAATTGTACAGGCGATCAAAAAACTAGGTACCTAAAATTAGAGCCCAATTGAATTTTTAAAAGTTATATCAATCTAGCCTCTAAACAACTCAAATTAGTCTTAGAAGTACCTAGAGTCAAATGAAATCATCTAATATACTTATCACACGCAGCTTTACCGCCATCATGATATGTCTTCTTGAGCTTCTAGCTACAGACATTACACAAACTAATAGTATCGAAAAATCTACAACAATAAACTTAAACTTACCTACTATTACGATCTATTTGCATTTCATTATTATTATGTACAGCGCATTGCATTACCACCGTTTCCACAACAGTTTCATAAATTTAGTAACATCATGAGCAAATAAAGATACATAAATACTGAATCCAATTTAAGAGTCTGTGTTGTGAAAGATTTGTTTGTATTTTTGGTATGTACAATGGCTTTAGAAGTGTCAGTGGAATGTCTTTCATTTCACCCATTGTCATTTGGATTATCTTTGGCACTGAAAACTTAAGTCTAGGTGCTCGAAGGCGCTCAATGGTAACTACCATTGATTTAGTCTTATCACACGGTATCACTCGATCACAGCGGTCATACGAAGTCGTTGACTTCGTTGAGGTTGGGGTTGTCTGCTTTGTCGACGCACTTCCGCACGGCGTCGAGTACGGTCGCCACGCGTCGGTCTAGGGCCGTCAGGTGCGGCTCCCAAAGCACTGGGGACACTGGGTCGGCCCGTAGCGAGTCACGCAGCGACGCCGATAGCGGCTTGCCGTTGTGGAACCTGATAAAAGGTTGATTACATGTGACAGGGACCAGTTATAACATAAAACGAGCGCGGGCATGAACACGAAGTGTAGAAAAACAATCAGATTATTAATTTTAATCCGCCGAGCTCCTTGCAGTTGTGGTTGTGACATACGGAGTTTGTAACATGGAACTTGTGAAGTTACTGTTCAGAAATAGGTATCTAAATGTTTGGATGTTAAGAGCATTTTCAAAAGTTATCAGAAATATAAGTTACACAACTAGGGAAATAGGGATGATAATAGAATGAGCCAGGATACTGAGCACACGTGGTACGTCGAAGGGGAACTGGGGGACAAACGCGGTGACAGACAGACATACTTGAGCAGGGTGGCGAGCGTGGTGTGACGCACGAGGCAGCACTGCAGCAGCGGCGCCAGGATGCTGAGCTCGTCGTGGTGGGCTTTCCCGAAGGCGCGCCCCTGGTCCAGGTGCAGCGGGAACGTTTCGTTGCCGAACATTCTGTAACAAGCCATCGTTATGTTACCCGTAAGAAAGTTTGTTGGTCGCTATGAAAATGCATTACAACTGTATCGTTAAGGGCCCTAGCCCACGGCGACTTTTTGTTTTTTATACATCAAAGAGTAAAAATCATAGCGATATGCGTGGGCAAAAGTCCATAATTGCACAGCTCGCATAAAAATTTCAGTTCGCTTGCAGACCGTATGTACAATTTGAACTGTACTACTACTACTACTACTACAGCCTATCTGCGTCCCACTGCTGGGCACAGGCCTCCTCTCATCACGAGAGGGTTTGGGCTATAGTCCCCACGCGGGCCCAGTGCGGATTGGGGACTTCACACACATCTTTGAATTACTTCGCAGATGCGTGTAGGTTTCCTCACGATGTTTTCCTTCACCGAAAAGCTCAGTGGTAAATTCAAATTGAAACTGTAACCCAGCTGCAAATGGCAGTTCGAGTGCAGTTGTCCTAACTGCATCAAAACTGCAGATGCAAACCGACTGCTCAATCCGCTTGCAGTTGCAGTCCTGTCGAACGCGCACCGACTGCAACCTAGCTAAACGGTTGTAATGCAGTCCTATTGCTACTGCGGTTGGAGAAATTGCATTGCTTCTTCTATTACAGTCGTATACAGAACGGTACTGCACCACATACCTACTAGGTTTCCCTTAGCTTATCATCATCATCATCTCAACTGAAAGACCTCCACTTTTGGGCACAGGCCTCCCCCGAGGTTCGACACTTTAGACCGGTCCTGTGTCACTCGCATCAATGGGACAAATATGATGATGTCGGTACGAACTTGAAGGTCTCGTAGTGATGCCGGTCCATGTTGCCGGTGAGGAAGTCGAAGATGGACATGTCCATGAGGTCGAACAGCCGCCGGCCGGAGTCGTAAGGCGCCGTTGTCTTCACCTGCAACCAACACGATCATGCGCAATTAGACGGCGAGTTGCGTTGCGAAAAACCAGGGGTTATATTCGAAGTCTTTAAAATAGGGATCTCCCCTGTTCCCTATAGGATCGCAAACGCGTCAAGTTTAACTTTGAATCTAGCTGCTTAAAATTCACGCGACCCGTGAGCGATCCTATAGGGAACAGTAAAGTCCCTATTTAAAGACTTCGAATATAGCCCCTGCACGCGCAAACCTATAGGTACCTACTTATATAGGTATTTCATAATTTGAAACTGTCATCAAAGACAAAAAATAGACTGAAAATGTTGAGGCGGCTCTCGGAAGAGCGACCTATAACTTATTTCATGCGGCCGCAGTATTTTTTGTTCAGCTATGCTATGGATGGCGCCAAGAAGGAAGTTGTGCAAAGGCATTTCTTGCCTATAAACACATTGATGTTTAGGTACCTACCGCTGCCTAAACTTTCTAGAGGCTTCTGGTTATTTTTTCATATTACGATGAAGTCATCTGTTTACCCACTTATAAATAGTAGGGACAGTAAGTACATTTCCATGTTGGGTTTTTCTCACCACGTGTAGTACCTACTATAAAATGTAGTTGTTTAATATTGTATTGAAACTCTTATCTAATCTTGACAACAAAGGAAAACTTGTAGAAATATTTTAATCTATCTAATATTTATTTTGAACATACTTATTCTTAGCATTTAGTTACAATAACGCCTACACGCTATAACCCGATCTGTTACCAGTGAAATTTGCGTTCTGGCCGGTGGGTATGATATTTACCGTCTCACAGTAATCCGACTGCAGCTCCCACTGAGCTTTTCTCCTCTTGTGGTAAGATCGCCTCCAGGGATGCCGCCATACCTGCAATTTTAGAAACTTGTGAATGCCTAAAATGCACGTGTCGCAATCGCAATTTTATTTTACATTTATGTTAATTATTTAAGCCAAACCCCAGTGGGGTGGGGCAGCAGTGGCTGAGCACGGTCGAGCGATTCTGATACGAAGCGTTTGTGTACGCCACGTGGGTACACTAACGCTTCGTATCAAAATGTACTTAAGTGGATACTTCTACAGCAGCGCACGGCCACGCTAAGTACGGGCATAATGCAAGGTACCCACGCTTAGGCTCTATTCGAAGTTTTAAATAGTCAAAAAGACGTTCTCAATCCCTGCGCTCAGGCATCACGGCCACGGCGCGCTAAATTGAACTTTAAATCTAGCTGATAAATGTGCGCCGCGACGCGTGAGCCTTGAAAGACCCTCAGCGTTTGCATGCGGAGCGTGCGCCGCAGTGGGTTTCCAGCCGAATTAATTGATATATACAAATACTTTGAAATAAACGGAAAAATCATATTCTAATGTCCAAGGTTCTGCCGCAAAAAAATGATTCCGAAGCTACAGGTCCCGACGGCACACCTATATTTTACGATAACAAATAGGTAGCTTCATCAGAATTCTTTAAAATTACTTGAGACATAGTGATTCATTACATAACAATACGAGTACATACACATGTCTATTGTAAGCAAAAATTCAATGAACTAGCAAATATCGTTAAATATGAACCGCGAAACCAAAATAAACATGAAGATGGGTCACATTGATATAACGACGAGTCAATGCGGTATGAATCACATGAAAATCAGATATATATCAATTTAAATCAACTCTACGATCAGGAGTCAGATTAAAACTATCCGGAACTTAACAACCTCGTATCACGAAACCATCCCATTGATTGAATTCATTAAAGTAAAATGATATAACAGTATGAAACTGTGTTACCGATAGCGTTACTCCGAGTAACGGAAACTAAGTTATTACGGATGTTCGAATGGTAAATTACTGTCTGGAAGCAGTTTACGGGCACTCCTTGCTATTACAGCTATTATGCAGCTAATTCCTATGATTGGGTCTGAAATGTAACACGCTTCTAAGTAACTGCTCTCTTCGGAAATGAGTGTGCAAGGTACCTAATGGGGCTTAGTTCATCATTAGGTACTCCTTGCAATTTAACCCGGCCGGGTCGTTTATGACCGGACCGTTATTTTTTACGTTACAAACTCGTGAAAAAAAAAACACTTCTTGACTCTACATAACATCAGCTGTAGATTTAAAAAGTAAAAATTTGCATATACTATACATATAGATAGTTATATTATAAGTATTGAAAAATTGGTTTGACCCGTGGAACACCCGTTCCCGTGGAAATATCAAGATAAAAAGTATCTTATTTTATTCCCAGGGTCTTACACTATCTCCATACTATCCAAATGGGTCCAGTCGTTGCGACGTGAAGGAAGGACAAACAAACACACTTGCAGAATTATAATATTAGTAAAGATTATTCCAATTAATTTTGGAGTCATTATTTTTCATAAAACTAAGGTTCTCTGCCAACTAAGTCAAGCTACATGGATATGAACATATCCATACCTTTCATCGATTTATTAAAAAGTAACACGTCATCTAGTTAAAGAAAGTAGCAATTACCTTCCGTTCGGCCAGATCGGAAGACGGGAGGAAAGCCGCGAAGCTTCCCTCGAGCATGTCCGGGTTGCCGCAGATCGCGTGCCCGGTGTCGCAGTAGTACGAGCACTTCCCGTGGAAGCAGAAGTTGTTGGCCGGCGACACGAAGAACGTCTTCAGGATGTCGCCCTCCGTCACGTCGTAGATCTCCGTCGTCATGTTGAGCACGCGGCCCACCACCGGCATCGCGCGACGGAACCCCAGTATCCTGGGTTAAGGAGGGTTTTTAATGCCATTTGTAGGCAGACGAGTACACATGCCACCTGATGGTAAGCGGTCACTGCGGCCCATGGACACCGAAATCTTTATGATTTCTTATTAAGATCTCGAATGCGTTGCCCACCCTGAAGCCTAAGATGGAATGCCTCTGCGCCAGTACCTAATTGATAATATTTTGTGAAAATCGCAAGAAAAATAATACTTTAAGTACCGTGGCATGTAAAAGGCGACCAAAACCCATACCACCATACCGGTCCCCTACCACCCTCGGTCTCGTACAGTCTTTGTCGCAAGAAAGCAGTCTCGCTGCGTTCCCAATCTTGAGAGCGTGTACATTCATGCCCCTCTCCCCCTTCGATACCGGCAACGCATTGGTTAGAGCTATGAAAATGTCTTCTTTCCATCAGATGAGGTATCTGCTTCTTTATCAATCTTTTACAAAAATGGCTTGTATATGTTGATTGTTGAGACGAAATAATATTTGCGTGACTTTGATAAGAGTATACATTATGCGTCAGTTCTAAAAGAGTAGGCATATAAGCCAAATAGGTAACTAGGTCGAATTTTAAAAGCTCCAATGAAACAATCATGTTTTATTGTTTATTGTTTCTGTTATCTTCTTTACTGTAATCAGTTCATCACTATATTATGTGAATTCTGCTGCATGCATGGCTCGCGTTAACGACGTCTTATTATCGATCGGCACCGTGTACATTCCTTAGTGCCTTGTTTAGTTATAATGGGGAAAAATCGAAGTACCTACACTAATCACAAACATTCCTTCGATTATAGTCTAAAGAATAATAATATCAGATAGGGAACTATTAAAACAGTAATTTACCTATCAAGATGAAACGCCGCTATTTCAGCATTATGACGCTCGTAATCGGAGAAATAGAAATGATTGGGCAGCGTCTGGACGTCCCTCGCGAATCTGAAATAGACAAACTTGTTGAAACGAAAGAATATTAAGTTATCTTGCAAATGCTTCAAAGCTAAGCAGAAATCGTTAAGGATAGATACGGATGATAGCGCACGGAGTTGCCTTTTGTCCCGTCTATGAGTGCTCTAATCGATACTGATCTTTGGCGGTTTTATAATGCGGCTTCTTTCTTAGATTTACATACATATTTCAAAAATACCTAAGAAATACTTAAAGCTAAAATATCTGTTTTAAAAAGTTAGTTAGTTAGTAGGAAATTAAATTATCTGAAAGGTAAATAAATACGACGAGTACAAGGACACTGGTCATAAATATTCATAAATTCCTTTAAAAAGGTAACTCTATCTCCTTCTCTTAAGCTAGATGTCCGTAGCAAAAAACAATTCGGTTCTTATAAAAAACAACCAAGTGACAACAATTGAAAGGGAGCGATATAAATTCATAAAAAGACTATCCAGTAATAGGATGGCGTCCAGGTCAATAAAATTGTAAGAAAGGGTCTGTAAGCTACAATAAGTTTCTGTTCGATGGGATAATTTAGAGAAAATTTAACATGAAACATCCATGTTTGTATATATACCAAACTGTGAATAATTCAATTAGGACGCTTTAAGTAGGTAATTTAATTTGGACATGTTATCATGATTAACGACATACCTAGAGCATATAAAGGAGCTACAGATTAAATTAAAGATTAGCATAATCTTGTGGATGATAAAAATACTGGACAGAAGGGTTTCGACGGGCGCGTAATCTATCGGCCCCGAGTGAATTGTGCGCCGGCCTCCAAGGCCCCTTGATATGTCGCCGGGCCGTTCCCTCGAGTCCATAACTTACCCAGTAAAGCCACCGGGTCCGTTAGAAAAGTAACCCGAGAGTTACGTCCGGACGTATCTTGTCCATTGACATCTGAACTCGTACCTAACATTTCCTGGCCACTTATTTTTTCGAACTACTTAACTCTATTCCTATCCTCAATTTTTGCATAGAGAAATATAGTAACAAAGTAAAGTGCTGAAAGGTCTGACACGTACTGATATGCAACTCCTTTAGGAATTTCGCGCAATACCCTCGAGTGGATTTTTGGATGTTCCTTTTGCTTTGTGATTCGCTGCGAATATTGTTCTCTGTGGCTTTTCTGAACTTCATCTATTATGAACGAAACGCTATTGCATTACATATGTTCTGTACGAAATTGTCACGGCACCTGTAAGAAAATATGAAAAGGAGAGCTCGCTGTGAGTCCTTTGTACCTCAACAATAGTATGTACAGAACTGAACTAAGGGGTAACTCGTGTACCTCACATGTAGTTTAATAGTACTTGTAGTGGAAAAGTTGTCCGACAAGCCGCTAAGCCGATCGCGTGAAAAGAAGTGTCCGGAAGTTTAGTGAATAGAACCGACGCACAACACTCGAACTGGGCTCTGTCACCGTTCGAAGTGCAAAAGAAGTTGGTGAAAAGTTTCCGCAAGTCGCCCCACTCGGCTCCGGTTCGCGCGCGACCACTCAAAACTAGACTCCTCGAGTCAAACTTGTTAGTTAAACTGTTAGCAAAGCTGCTCCTGACATTCGAGATAAATACAATTTATGAACATAAGCACAAACGAACCAAGCGGCTTACCTCATCGGTTTGAAGAGCGCTTGAATGCCATTAGGGTAGTCTATAATGAGCTTCAACTGCGTCCCTCCTTCCTTTTGCTCTGTCAAAGACACCAGTAATTAATACAAATTGAAGCAACGTCAAAATTTAAACACAGCTCTCGAAGTATTTAACTTGAATTATCTCGTTAACGGAAATTCAAAGGGATTTTACCTGAAGCCGAAAATAAACGGCCAACTATGAAATAAAGTCCCGCCAACAATGAAATCCAATTAACTGATTCAAATATTTAAGTCCCATTTGAAGTAAAGGTCCAGATTGTTGTGGCACTATTGTCCGTCGGACCGCTAACCCCACAACTGATTGCAAATCCGACTTCATTTAATATACATACCGCTCCCGACTCACCGCGTGGACCAAGGAGGGGCATTGTAAGAGCTTCAATCTATTCATTATTTACTCAATCGTCAATAGGAATCACTAGATAATAATCGTAAAGTTTTATATTAAAAACCATACGGTTGCTGTAATCGTTTTTAGTCTTTAGCTTATCTTAAGAAAGACTAATTGGTGGTATCAATATCTTCGTAGCGTCAGTTTTTAGATTTGCAAATATTAATAAATTGTCACGAATAAATATTCTAAATACACATTAGGTGTATTTTTATTTAGGGATAAGGACGCCCCCTATACCTACGTACCGTTTTGAATGGACCCCAAGTCAGTACATACCAGCGTGCAGGACGGGCAGCGTGACCATGTCCTTGACGACGGCGTCCACGAGTGGCTCTCCATCCTCGTAGAGCTCGTGCTGCGCTATCTTCAGCTGAAACCGCTCCAGGTTGGAAGCGTTCACGCTGCAACAAGCACACGGTTACAGTTATAGGGCAAGTGTAGCGGAGTCGGTTGGGAAATGACGAAGGCTTGATAAGACCATGATGACAGCATCTAATGGGGGTAGGCGGCTATCGCGTGTGAATTTGCCACTGGAGGCGCCAGTGTCGTGTGGGGTCCAATAACATTCACTTTTCACTGATTTTGATGGGCTTCGTGATATAAATTATATTTTATTTAATTTACCTGTTGAAAAGTGATCTTCTTCGTGAAATTATCGCAAATATGGATTATTTGGCGATGAATGTGAACCCTTTGAAATAAAATAAAATAAATCCGAACAAAACGAAACTGCACAACATTGTGGCATAGCTACTCGATATGATGATAGTAATTTATTATTAATAAACTTAAATGAGATCCAAGATATAAAACTTTGTTTCGGTGCCGATCTTATAAAGTCGCCTTTGACAGCTATACCTCTGGACCTTAATCAACAGTGGCGCCAACTAGTGAGCAAAGAAACGATAGTCCCCATTGCAAAACTAGTCCATCGGTTAGTATTGGAAAATAACAGACATTTTTTTTAACCTATACATCGATTCCGCAGCGCGTCAGGGATGTTCACAGAGGCGCGGGTAGACTGTTTCTACGTCAGCGTGCGTAAGCGAGGCGCCTCCCTGGCGCGCGCAGTCCGGGCCAGAGTGCCAACACCACCCTGAGCATGATCGCGAATCGGCTCGACTGCCGGTACGTGAACTATTGTTGCCAGCTTCAAGTGAGGCTAAACAATAAACCATACATGTTTGCCCATCCATTATAATAATTAGGTAACTAACACTAGATTAAGTATTAAACTGTATGACTAACCAAATGATCCAAGTTGGTCGTAATAAAAATAAAATTGACAAAGACAAAACGCATCAAAACTCGGGTGTGGGATATTAGTTACATGTTGCAAAATATGTACACAGCAACTCTAATGACATACATAGAAATAGAGTCCTTGTCTATAGTTGGTATATAGGTGACATGTGTATATTGATGCTTTGGAAGTGTACATTTATGAAATAGAGTCCTTCACTGTACATGATTGTCACTTTTTAAAGTTTATTCAAAATATACACGCAATGAAAACTAGTCACTTTGTTTACATTGCTGTTGAGTGTACATAGCAGATAGGTAAGATATTTTTTATTACCTTCGGGGTGCGTTTCCACCGACCGACCGAGAGTTATGCGGAGCGGAACGAATTGACCAATGACGTGATTGGTCAGCTCTACTCCGCTCCGCCCAGTAGGAACGCGATCTTATTGTTTTAATCAATAACATTTTCATGATAAACTCTACGATATCGTATGTATGTTATAAATTTGCGTCATAAAATAAGCTATTTTATTGCCAATAATCGATTTGAATCAATAAATACATCTCACTACAATTTACTACGAACCCTTTCTGCACGTTCATGGAAGGAAATGCTATTGCATTTTTCATTATCGTTGACCTGATTTTCGTCAGAATAGCATTCCAGTCTGGCCTGTACTAGTTAGATCGCAAGTCGAGCAAACAGGAGCAAATTCAAACGGCACACAATGTAAATTTCCGAGAGAACGGCGGACTCGCGGCTACTTAACAGTGTAGACGCACGCTGGTAAACCTGGTCGTTAATGTCGAGATTTACAAGAAGATTTTCCGATGGCGGCGTTGGTTTTGGCTGCGTGGAACACATACGTAGACGTGATTCGCCTGCTAGCCGTAGGTGCGAGACTCCCGGCGACACGGCGCGCCGGCCCCTGAATACTAAGGAGCCCCCGCGTAGCGTTCTCGATTTGTGGCATGCTCCGATAACCTGCATTTAGAAATCAAGCCGCCAGCTACTCTAAAATTTATTGACTCTCTTTTTGGTGCGAATTGTGCCAGCATCAGTTGGGAATTCTAAAAGCCCGATTGTTCCGGCAGCGGACAAATGGACGTAAGGAATACTAAATGACCAGCACTGTCGACTCAATTAAAACAACACGCCGGATCGCAGGAAACCCGCATTGGAGGACTTATCGAAATAAATATTCGCTATTATATTTTCATTACGGTTACAGTCGATTGTCTGTCTCTGCAGTCCTCGTTACAAAGGATAAGCTACCAATTTTGGGAGGAATGTACAAAATTAATCAGTATCAAGCCGACCCTTTCTTATATGAGACATGGAATTTTGGGCATAAGAGGGCCTCTCATATCGCGAGCGGCGTTTCAGGCAGCCATCACGCATTCATTCCATTTAGTTTTATTGTCCGAGACCCGCGCCTATCGCGGCGGCCCGTGTAACTGGATTTTAAATAAGATTTCTTCTAGAGGTTACGAAATTTGCCTCGCAAGATAAAGAAAGGTCGCGCTGCTGTCTTATCCTTATAGAATCGGCATGTCACCGAACTATGGTTTGATCCCAGTTTTATAGTAAGAGGATAAATTCTATACATATATTTTTCGTGTTCGAAAGCAACATGTAATATTCTATTACGTTCTTTTCACAATGGTCCTATGAGATTTGGTCTAATATTTACTTGAGTGAAATTACCTACCTACGTAAAGCCACACGGGGCCGGCCGCGACCTACCTATGTTTGATTTTAATGCATACTTCAGCGCCTAGCGCAGGGCAGTGCATTTTATAACTCAGTGCCCCATAAAACGCTCGTAAATATTGTTAAAACAAAGTTTTTTTGAAAATACAAGATTAAAACAAAACCAGCATGCCATGTGGAACTCCCTGTGGTTTTAAAAGTTATAACGTCCTAAAATAATCGAGTTGACGTAATCGACAAGTCGTAAATCACCATTGGCGTAGGTGTATTGTATACACACGTATATTTCAGACGCAAATGGGGCATTAGCACAGCACAGCACCCGTTTTCGAGGCTACACTTACGCGCGAGGACCTCGATTCTGTGTTATTAAACTTTAATTACCGCAATAGCGAAGCAACTGACAATTTAATTTGGCGACTTGCAGAGCGCTACATAAATCGTACTTGCGGACGTCAGCTGACGCAAACTTGGGAGAATTTTCTTTAATGTCCTTTTAGCGTCGTTTTTCGCGGAACAATTTCAATTAATAATTCTTAACGGTCACAATATTGCTGAACGTTCCTGTTATTACGTATTTACATTGAGCGTGAACATCTTTGAAATGTAGATACTTGCGTCGTCGTTGGCTCGTTCTTTTGAAGCATCCATTTTATTTGAGCTACATTTGACGCGTAATATTTAATGAATTGTTCAATTACACGTACTTCAGTAAATGTTTATGTCAATAATAAGAGTTTCTCATGAGTACATAAATTAAATCCGTCCGTATAAACGGTAAAAATCTTTCAAATTTCTTAAATATACTCACTTAATAATAAAAAATAAGGAAACCACATAGGTTCGTCATTTCGAGCTTTTTAACTGATCATCTTACTTGTGCTACTTACCATGTACCTACCTGTGACGCATGTACTACCCATGGCGCTCAACTAAGGTTCTAGAATCTCCATTTCTCCAATACTTAGTTGGGTTTTCTGGCCTCAGTAGGTACATTGAGATCGTTACGTGGTGGTACGACGAAATACAACGATCAACCGATCGTCGTGTTACCCTGTAGACGTCGCTGCATATAATGTGTGACGTCGTCGTATGCTTCCCCTGGAGCTGCGCGGCCAGTATTCACTGAAACCCATTCAACTGTATGTGACACTGAACATCGCTCACCTCGGTTCTAGATCCTCCATCTCGCCGATGGTGGGGTTTTCCGGCCTTAGTACGTTGAGGTCCTTATGCGGAGGTACGACGACGGGGTGGTCGTCGTGTTTCCCCTGGAGCTGCGCAGCCAGTATTCGCTGCAGGTCGTCGTACTTGTCGACGGGCGCGGCGGGCGTGCGCGGCTCGGCGTCCGCGCTTCCGCTCGTCTCGCTCGGCTCGTACTCGCGCGAACCGTTGCTGCCATTGCTGTAGAAAAAAAAAAACATATTAGTAACCGCTCCCGTGGGAATTTCGGGAAATCCTCTCTTAGTCAGTCATCGGTGAATTATAATAATGTCTTAGAAATCTCTATTCCATCGCCTTATTAAAATAGACAAATGCATACATATCCAATCAATGTTTTTAATGATTTTGCTTCTATTAATGCAGAGAGATCAAATATTCAACAATAACTAGATTAGTGGCTAAATATCGCAACAGAACTTGAAGTAAGGTAGGGTCGCTTCGCCTGTTTGCGTCCACTTAGTGGAGTTTGCAAGTTTGAAGGCGAAAATAAAAATGTTCTAATTGATATTTTGATTATAAAAGGGATGTAATGTATTGATTATATAGTCCTTTTCAATATAACTTATAGTTTTGGTCGAAACATCTGGTGGTTTTCAAAAAAACGACACAAATAGGCAAATTAGGCGATTTACCCAGTTTGCGTCCACTTAATCCAGATTGCGTCCACCTATGGACCAATTCGCGTCCACCAACTTAGAAAAGGAATCTGAATTGATGATTTTATAGATAATTGTACAGAATGATCGGATTTTAACAATGACTTCATTCAAGAATATTTGACATTAAAAAAAAAAAAGATTATAATTAATAAAACACTGAAGATTTTTTTTTTCTTAACATTGATAGAAATTTAAATCCCAAAAATGAAACGCCCACTTATTTTGTCAAATATTGTGGTCTTGAAAATGCCACACTCCTTCCATATTTGTGTTACCGATTCTCTGGTCCCGGATATCACTTATTCTCTCTTTAAAGATTTCTGTGTGTTTTCTTTTCCTTCTTCTTTGTCTTCTCTGAAGAATTCAAATAGAAGACGATTATTATGTTTTACTTCACGTTGTCTGACCTGTTCAATTGTTATTGAACGTATATCATCATAAAAAATCATCCAAGATAAAAAACAGCCAAAAGCGAGTCGGACTCGTTTATATAAGGGTTCCGTAGCTACCCTAAACTATCCCAAAAACTACGTGACCCATTTTGTTTACACCAATTTTCGTTTAAAGTTCTTGGTGAATTCTATATCTCCATTTTTTTAGGTTTTCGTACCCAAAGGGTGAAAACGGAACCTTATTAATATGCCTCCGATGTCCGTCTGTCTGTCACAGGGCTCTATCTCTTCAACGGAAATAGGTAGATATTTGAAATTTTCACATAATGCGTGTTTCTGTGGCCGCTATCAGAACAAATACTAAAAAGTTAAAATATATCTATACAAATTAATTTGGGGTCTTCATATAAGTAACTGTTTATTTCTTCGTCTCATTTCAAGCGCTCTATCTATCTAATGAACTAATAAATTCTATATGATGAATTAATAAATTCCAAACAGACGATGATTCCCAATTCCGATATGTGATTTTTCTCCTATCTTCCAATAAAATCTTGTTCGGCTTCGACCCTGCCTGATAGGGTCATAAGGTACTTAGTGTTGTGATTAAATAGATTTTTTTTTCACCAACTGTGAATAGGGATCACATAGAGACGCTCAGTTGTACGGAACCCTACATATGCGATTCCTCACTTGACTGTTTTTTTTCTCTCCATATTTCAAAAGTTAGAGGGGGGGGGCAGTTTTTTTCCGCTATAGAAGCGAATATCTCACAAACTATTGGTATAAATAAATCATTTATTTAGGAACTTTCATATAATTTCTGAGACCTATCCAATGATATCCCACACGGCTAATGTTCTGTTAAATGATTTTTTTCATTCCTCAGTTACATGTATGGAGTGCCGCCCTTAATATTTTTTTAATCTAGCTACATAATTTTGTAGTGGTTTATAAAACCCACCTACCTCCTAAATTTCTACCATAGAGCACCCATAGTCTCCGAGAAAGATTACTGTACATACAGCCGGACGGACAGACAGACGGAATTATAACGGTACCATTATTTGGTAATTGGTTACGGAACCCTAAAAAGTATATTATAAACTTTTTACGCTATTACTTGTATTTAATTTTTAACCGATGGACGCAATCTACTACATAGTATCCCATATGGATATAGTTTGCGTTCTAAGAGTCCAAGTATGGTTATCGGTAACTGTATCTTTTTCTACAATCATAAAAATGTGGACGCAAATTGGTCATTACAATATCTTTAATAATAATGTCAAAATAAACATAAACTTGATGTTTCTTTTTCATTTCCTCTCATAAAAAACAACATTAAACTAAAATACAGATAGAGTAGTTCGCGTCCATTGTGGACGCAAATAGGAGAGATTATAAATTTGGTGTAGTAATTCGCGTCCACCTTATTTTAAGTGTTAAAAGTTTAAAAAATCAAACAAATTTATCAGTAATCTATTTTATGGCTCATTATTTAGGTCTAACAACAACTATGAATCAACAATTATAAATAAAACAATGAAAAATTTACCACGACACACGCTACTGCTTACTATTTTTTTGCTAACATTTGGAACGCCGGCACTCATTTCTCGTAAATCTGAGACTAATTGTTTTTTCTAAATAGGAAGGGTTGTGCGCACGTACCTTTTGTCTATTTTTATATGCCTCTTATACATCGAGGTATTAATAGAAAATAATTTTGAGAGAATTAGTCTGTTAGTATACTTATTATGAAACTTTTTTACAAGGAGATCGGTCAAATGGACGCGAACTGGGGGTTGGACGCAAAAGGGCGAAATGACCCTACGTGGGCGATTCAACTGGAAAGATAGGCTTAGTTGCATATTGGACAACTTTAATTCGCATAGGCATTCGCAGAGTAGGCAAATTAAATTGTAGGTTATTTTACATTTATTGTAGTATTCCTGATGATACTTACAGGTATACATAGGTATATTTCTATTATATATACGTGATATTGTATCTATGGGTACCTAAAAAGGGTAAAATCCGAATATGTAATTCGGTTTATTATTGTAACAATTTTTATCTTCTAATAAAATAATTGTTCTTATAATAGATTTAAGCACGACGTCCAATAGGATCACTTGAGTGGATCACCCAGGTGATTATATTGGACGAATATGTCCAGTGAGATCACCCTGGTGATCCATTTGGATGCCAAGTCCAGCACGATCACTTAGGTCACATCACTGGACATGGCAGTCCTATTTTTAGGTAGTTTGCCCTTCGGGCGTATATAGCTAACTAATGAACCTAACCTACCTACTACTACTAAAAAATGAAATGAAATGAAATGAAATTCTTTTATTTGCATTAAGTGTGGTTCACAAAGGTCTTGGTTATATATATATATTGTACAACACTTAGCTCGTCTTAGCATGCAAAAATATTAAATAATAAATACTATCATATTTATAATATACCTAATACTACACTATACTATATATACTAGGCCCTAGTAGTAGTAACTAGGGGATACTACGGGATATACATATATGTCCACTAAAATCAAGGTGATCATGCTGGATGTGGCGTCCAATAGGATCACCAGGGTGATCACATTGGACAAATTCGTCCAATATAATACCCTGGGTGATCCACTCAGGTGATTCTGTTGGACGTCGCCGATTTAAGTAGGTATCCGAACATTTCAATAATGTCTGTTTGAAATATCAACAATTGAATCATGAATTGATTGTTATGTTAACTGTAAGACTTTTAAGTAGCATTAAAGCAATCATAGTTCAAAACTCCTAATAATTCTTAGCGATTCCCCATTGTACTTAATTATCGTTGGTTCAATTAAATAGTCCAACAATAACAAGAAATCGAAGTGATTGGTAATTATTTGCTCGGAGCTCTCGGGGGCTGAATGCGATGAAAGGGCCGGAGTGCTTTTCATTTTCAATAACAACATTAGCCGTGGGCGATGGGGCGTTTGTCGGAACCACTTTAACCGTCAACATGTTGGTTTTCTATACTGGGATTTTTTTTTAAAGAAAAATTTCATTTTTCGTATAGTATATTATGGTCCTAGCTATAAATGTGATTAGTGCGTCGGTTAGGTACATTATAAAAAAAAAACCCGTATTTTTATTTTAGTTACGAAAACCAAATTTATCGAAGATACATTACATAATGGGTGATTCCACAAAAGTTGGTTAACTTGGTGTTTGCAGCAATTTTCACATATTTATATTACTCTTCTAATATGTCTGTAATTACTAATCGATACTATAAAGTCCATTTAATTTGGTCACTCACTTTGGTATTCATCGCAATATATTTAATTGCCAAAAATCGCTATTTCGTACCCCAAATATCGGTCCCTAGCCGTGTAACATCTCCCAAATTTAGGTAACGTTTCGCTGTAAATCTCATCCTATATTAATAATACGATTCAATTCAATTTAAACACATTTACCATTACATTGCTAACCTTATCATTGCGATTTAATTCAAGTCAAATCACATTCTTTCAAGTCAAAAAGTGTAACCGATAAAAAACATCAGGCCCTAGTCACTTGAAAAATTCAAAAATACGCGGTATTGGAACATGAGGCTTTTTTCATAAGTTACTCGTATGAAAGCAACGTTGTGAAGGTAGCTGTAAACACGAACTTTACGGCGTCGGTCATGTTTTTGTTAGTGCGATGGCCGACTTAGTCCCGAAAACAAGTGCTGTGCCAGTCAAATTCTCAGTCCCTAGATAAGTCATTTTAAAGATTATTAATTAATATTTGTTCTAAGTATTTATTGTATATGTGAGCTTTGTCTGCCTTGTTGTTTTGACCACTTGTTAGTTTTGATGTTTATTTTAAATAAAAAGTAACGTTTGATTTTTTCTGTTTTATCAGTCCCTAGACCGTCAGGCCCCTCACCGTAAAGGTGACTAGGGCCTGACTTTCAGATAGGGACTGACGATAAAATTATGTGATCCATGGTTTTAAACTTAAAACTCATGTATTTGTTGCAGAATAAGTCGCATTCAAATAAAACAATATTATTCAAAGAGGAAATCGCAAAAAAAATACTGAACATTCTAACCGCATTCTACGCAGGCGAAGTCGCGGGCAGAAGCTAGTTAATTATAATTACACTGTTTCTGATAATAATAAGTAACAATATAAGAGGTATTATATTTTGTTATAGTTTATTTTGAAAAAACATGTATAAAAACCGTGTTTTGCGTCAGTCCCTAGGACTGATTAAAAAAAACGTAAATTTCTCACAAAATACCAAGTAGAGTGACTGGCCCTTCTGGGTACAACAAAGTAGATGTTATACCCACAGTATGGAATATAAACTGAACTTATATCTTCTAAAAAAAACCTGCGTCAAAAAGAGGCCAAAATTTAACCAACTTTTATGGAATCACCCTATACATATTATAGGATTTTATTGATGAGTATAAAATCTTCAAAACAAAACACGTATTTTATAACTACACTAGAATCGAATTGTAATTAACAAATTGCATACATTCTTCACTAAATTAATAATTATGACGTTTAGTACTTATTTGTAAACCATTAACCATTAACCATTAGCTATAAATGTGATTAGTCTGTCGGTTAGGTACATTATAAAAAAAATACCCGTATTTTTATTTTAGTTACGAAAACCAAATTTAACGAAGATACATTACATATTATACATATTATAGGATTTTATTGATGAGTATAAAATCTTCAAAACAAAACACGTATTTTATAACTACACTAGAATCGAATTGTAATTAACAAATTGCATACATTCTTCACTAAATTAATAATTATGACGTTTAGTACTTATTTGTAAACCATTAACTATTGTTGCTTATTTAGGTTCCTCTTAACCGTCTTGAGCGTACTCGTTAACTGTGGTCGGTAATGAGATAGCTTTGATGACATGTCATTAGATGGTGGCTATAAAAAAGGAAAACATACTAATGGCAGAACGTACGTAGTATTATTTAAAACTAGGTGATTTACGCATGAGCACGGAGAATGGTTTTAACATGAACAATCCGTTATCACTGATGTATTATTTTATCTCTAACAATATTGTTAGGTATGACAAATCAGAGATTTAGTGCGTTTCCTACGGTGATGAAACGTAGTTTAAATATTTACGCCTATTACTCAGTACCATAACTACGTTTTTAAAGCAAATAATGAAGTTGGTTAGTTGAATACCTAGGTACATTAGACGATTTAAAATCGCTAAGACACGAGCGAAAAAAACAACAACAGATTATAAATAAAGACATACTTACATATTGGCACATTTTACTTCGCCCCAAACTACTCAAAGCTTGTACTTTGGGTGCTAGGCAACGATATACTTATATACCTACTTAGAGAAGTAAATACTAAACACATGACTCGAATACAAACATTCGTGTTCATCACACAAATTTTACTCCAAGCAGGATTCGAACCCGCAACCATCAGAATGGGCGTCGTACGAAAAAGTATTAAGTATTATGAGTTTAACCCTCAACTTGACTACATTTCTAAATATACATATCATGAAATTATGGCTTTATTGAATAGCTTACACTTCCCATTATAAAAACGTCAGTGACAGCTTTGTTGTGGAACAATGCAATAATTAATTTGTCATCGTCACGGCTGCGCAAATATGTTGAACAAACGAAATATGAGTGCGCCACTCAATGGTGTTTTTTGACCGCGCACAATGAACGAGCAATCAGACCCACAATGGGGAGGGCAGCAGGGCGCTTAGATGGAAAAATACCTCTCGCGTAGGTTAGGTACGCTTGATTCAGTCAGCCCATAATGAGAGATACCCATGGACCTATGGATGTTGTATTATATGGATGTATGAAGTTAGGTCAAGTCCCGGGGAAGGACACAGGTTGGACACAGGCTTTTTATTCCGGAAAACACTTAGTTCGAACCGGATACGACCGACGCAATAACCGAATTCCACTCGGGTGAAGTCGCGGGCAGAAGCTAGTCTAAGAGTAGAGTCTAAAACCAAATCTAAAAATATAAATAAACTAGCTTCTGCCCGCGACTTCGCCCGCGTGGAATTCGGTTATCGCGTTCCCGCGGGAACTATGCGTTTTTCCGGGATGAAAAGTAGCCTATGTCCTTTCCCGGGACCCCAACTATCTTCATGCCAAATTTCATCTCATTCGGTCCAGCGGTTGAAGCGTGAAGAGGTAATAGACAGACAGACAGAGTTACTTTCGCATTTATAATATTATAATATATTATAATATGGATTCCTCAGCAGTAAACGATCATCCTGTGACTTATTATCTACCTACAAGGTACCTATACGAGTAGGTATGTTCTACATAAATCAAAAATCGTCGAAACACGTTTTCTCACGCTTATTTGATCTACGTGTCTTATTCATATTGCCAGAGATTACATGTTTACACGCGTAGTTCTTTTGTCAAAATCTCTTACCTTAAACATCTACTTACCTGTTGCTGTCAATAACTCTTACCTTATAGGTAAGGCGTGAAATTGCGTTAAATTAGCTGATCTTGTTTAGTAATAATCATTTCATAAACGGAATTTCCTTGTTATTGAAATATCATTCCTTATGTTATGTTTTTTTTTATTTTTTTTTTATTTTACCAAAAAGAAAATACACGTTTATTACAATAATTATTTACTCGCCAAACTGTTACGTTTGATGGCGAGACGCGCTCGATTTTATCACTAAATACTTAATCTATTTATTAAACTAGTAAATATCTTTGTTGTGTTTTAGAATATTATAAATCTTTAAATTATAAAAACTTTAAATTACAGTATTAACCAACACATTAAAAATATGTTTGCGATAAATATATGGCAACTTGACTAAAATGGTTTTCAGGAATCACATTTAAAAAAGCAAACTTTTCGACGCTTAAACTTTGACACGTCTAAAATCTATTCGTAAAAGTAGTATTCCTATTGGATATTGAGAGTTGGCGCTTGAGCGTTGCAGGGTCGTCCTTACAATTCCGAACGAAATTAAATTAGTTTTCAGTTTTTGCACACATTCCTGGTTTTCACGCTCTGAAAGTTACACTATTTTCTTTCCACCCGATTCCTGCAATATTTGACACCCACCGGATCCGATCGTTGAAGTATGCCTTGTTTATTCTACTTTGTCAGCGTCTTCAAATTACCTAATTCTTTGAAAAATCCAGTACCCTAAACCAGCGTTTCTTAACCTTTCTCAGTACACGGACTCCCTGGAAAATCGAACAATGCCGCGGACCCATTCAAAGATAGTAGTAAAAAAACCTACCTACCTAATGAATTTCGATTTCAATGATCCATACATTAGACCGCGGACCCCCTACACGCGGACCACAAGGTTAAGAAACACTGACCTAAACGAAACTACCAAATACTTAAATTTAACAGTGAAAATATCTATATACTAATAATAAGTCTGTAGAAGAAGTCGCGTCTGTAACTTGAAAATTAAAAGAAACGATCAAGTCGAGGGGTCTATATAAATGATACTGAACACATAAAAACGCTTTTTAGAAAAAATGTCTGCATATACTTAATGTATGTATACATATATGTCCTGATTTAACTCGATAATTGTACTGGACTTGATTGCAACACAATTTGGTATGGGGATAGTTTATAACACTGGTCAACATTATAGGCTACTTTTTATTCCGAAAAAAGACATAGTTCCCGCGGGAACGAGAATACCTACCGAATTCCACGCAGAAGAAGTCGCGGGCAGAAGCTAGTTATACAATAAAAAGAAATATGTTAAATACACGCACTTAGATCAGCGAGTGGAACTCCTTATGGATAAGGAAGTTGAAAGTAAAGTTGTATGAGTGTTAAATACTCCCTAAAAGTATGTGCCAATAATTTGCCAGTTTATGTAAACAGGTAAATCATACACGATAAAAATAAAATGAACTTTCATTTACGGAATTCCGGATTTTCCTTAATCCTTACGCATTGTATAACAGCAGTTATTTTTATATTAACATACTTATATATCATGTTTAATTATTGAAGTCATTCAAATGCACACGCGTAGGTATATGGAATTTTGCGATTTAATGCATACTAATAGCTAGCGAAAGTAACTCTTTTTGTCTAGCTGTCTGTTAGCTCCTCTCACCTAACCGCTGGACCAATTTAGATGAAATTTGGTATGGAGATAGTTCGAGTCCCATAGGAAAGGACATGGGCTATACTTTTTATCCGAAAAAAATACATAATTCCTGCGGTAACGCTATAACCGAATTCCATGCGGATGAATTCGCAAGCAGAATCTATTAACTCATATATAAAGAAAAAAACCATTGCAACTTATTGATGTCACTTTACGGCACTACGTCTGCTTAGCCGACTCTTGCGGCTAAGCACATTATTTTGCGGCGCTTTTTCTCAAGTAATGGGTCTAGGAAGCGCTGGTAAATTCTTTTTCTGACGTGTAAAAGTACCCCTATGTGGCCAATTTGCTGAATAAATGATTGAATTTTGAATTTCTTGGTAAGTACGTTGCTTTTGATAAAGGTATTGATTATGGCGGATCCTATCAGCACTGATAAAAACATCGATGAAATTACCGTAATCTAACATAGCCAAATAAACGTTAAGTACTTTCCATTTTTAGGGTTCCGAAGTCCACAAGGAACCCTTATAGTTTCGCCATGTCCGTCCGTCCGTCCGTCCGTCCGTCCGTCTGTCCGCACTATTGCTCGGAGATGCTTAGTTCTAGAAAGCTGTAATTTGGCATGAATATGCATATTAGTTACGCTGACAAAGTGGTACAATAAAATGTTGAAATATATTTTTTTATAGGGTACCTCCCCTACTCGTAAAGTGGGGATGTAATTTTTTTTTCTGGCGTACCCCATGGTGCGGCTTATCGTTGAATAGGTCTTGAAAAAATATTGTAAGTTTGTTAAAACCATGTTTTGATTAAGTGATGCGTTTGTGAAATATTAAGCTTTAAAGTGCTATTTTTTGTTAGGGTCACGTGTCCCCCCCCCCCCCTGCCAGCGAAATGGTGGTATTTGGAAGGCTGAAAAAAATCACGGTTGTGGCATATATAACGTAGTTGAAAGGAAAACTATCACAGCTAAGTAGGCTGTACAAACTTTCGAGTAATAGTCGACCAACTTATGATGATGATTTTTCTCGAGCGGCAGGGGCGTCGGGCGGGCACGTCATTCATACCACAGGCTAGCTAGATGCTAATAAGTCTTAGAAAGGTACTGTGGGCATCGTCAACTTCGGAACCCTATACTTTGCGCGTGGCCCGACACGCACTTGGCCGGTTTTTATCTCTTATCACGTGTCTACAATAATTCCCGAGCAAGTATTATAGGCAGACATAGCGTTGGTGGGCAGAAAAAAGTCTTGGCTGAAGAATATCAGGGAGTGGACCGGAGTACGGAGTCCTGTAGAATTGTTCCATCTTACCAGAGACATGCAGAAGTTTGCTGAGCGAATGGCCAACCTTCAGTAACTGGAGTGGCACCTAAAGAAGAAGTAGAAGTGTTGGTAAAAAGACTCTAATCCTATGCAGTTTTTTCATTTCCAAGACTCTGACTCAGTTTTTAAGACTACCTAGTCATTTAACTAACCAAAGCTCGAGTTCTTTTAGACTTGTTGAGGACTCAAGTCTCGAGTCCTTTATAAGAGACTCACGCGTGTTTTGTTTCCAACTAAGGAAAGGAAGAAATTTTTAGTTGTTAAAAAATCAAGTTTACCAGGAACTGGCGTCCAATATCAAAGTCGACATCAGTTTTATCGATACTTATTACGAAGTGACATTTTATATTAGATCATCGGCGCAAATACAAAGTCATACATGTAATATCCTTACAGCTAAGTGAATGTGTATCAAATGTATAGGATTTTCTATACAAAGTGATCAGATTTCATTGCTGTTGAGTGTATATAATTCATTACAACTGGCCCAATGAGCTCTCTTATAAACATTGCATTTTCCTCTTAGCTTATTTAGTAAGTATGACCACGTATGACATAAGGTGCGGTACGTCAAATACAAGTTATAACTACTGCAAGTTCGTAAAAATAAATATTATGCCATCATATGATTTTGAATGAAGAATTTCGTAGAACATAAATAGGTATTTTTACAATCTAATGTTTTAATGTTAGTTCACTTACTTTGTTTACAAACTAAATTACCAAATGTATTGAAACTAAGTAGTTAATGACATCAAGATAAATAATAATGATAATACGGAGCAAATAAGTTCCTAAGTAGTTGAGTGGAATGTTTTTAAATTGCAGCTTTCCTACGAAAATAAAAAAAAGCAGATTTTGCCGCATATCGCATCATATTAGTTTTTCAAAAAGATTTAGCTTCCGAGGAACAGGCCGATTTGAGAGAGCGTTATCAGCTGAGACGCTGTCAAATTGGTAAACAAGTGATAACCGCTCATTTACGGACAGATAACATCGCCGAAGGTACTGTAGGCCAACAGCGTTCAAGGAGCAACATCTAATTAACCTGTTGTCTACCGCCTATTGTCAAAAAGATTATGTAAAATAAACTTAATTACTTAGTTATTAAAGTATATTCGCTCGACGCGGAATCGCGTCAACGGTAGACAACGGATTAATGTATTTATTTACGTAACTATGGTCAGTATTGTTCTGACTTCCTCTACTGAAACAGTCAATCTCACGTTCAAAACATTTATCGAAAACTAGCGGCACGCTCGGCTTTGCACGTGTAGTTGTTCAACAAATTGTACAAAAACACCTTTCTCATGAAGTTTCATCTATTAGTCAAAATCGCGTTATAATCCGTTCAGTACTTTTTAAGTTTAAGGCGAACAGACAGATTGACGGACAGACAAACGCGGCGGGGGACATTATAATAGGTACGTATAGTGTCTCGTACGTACTATAGTGGCGGTCTAATACATATGTGCAAAATACATAAGTGATTTCTAAGACCCCTAACAATTATTATTTTAAGCGCAATTGAGTGCTTAATACCTTAGTTTATTTAGTTTTATTATTGCAACTGCTTAATCCACGATTGTGTTATTATCGCAGTCTCGTTGGAATAATCTATGTTTCGCCAAAGGTCGTCGCGTGAATTTCGATAAGATGCACTACAAATAATATAATTATTTAGACGACAAGACAACTTAATAAGAAATAAATCCTTGGCATGTTTCGATAAGACTTCGTAGAGCAGAACAACGTAGGAACAATTTTGTATAAATTAAAACTCACC
>OZ020282.1:9490329-9639982 GCA_963971205.1 Aethes cnicana
GGGGGCGAGCGCTTGCAGCCGTGCGCACGCGCCGCGCGCCGACGCCAGCGGCCGCGCGCCCACCCGGCGAGGCTGCAACAGAGGGCGGCCGTTAGGGGGCGAGCGGCAAAGCCTTGCGTAGCGCGCTGAAAGCTAGCGGCAACTCGGAAGAATAACCTACGTAGACTAATACTTTTTTTAATTGTGAGAGTAGTCCAAAATTTAATTCAATTCGGTTATTTTTACCTAATGTAACTGACATGAATATTCTTAATAATATCTTGTAGGTTCCTTAATAGTATCTTGTAACTTAGTTGATTATTCCAGGAACTTGTAAATATGTTTCTTATAACTACGTCTGTAACGTCACTAACAATTATACCTAACATGTAACTACATATAGTTACATTCTATATTCATGTATTAAACAAGGGCAAAAATATGACTACCTAATTATATGTTGCAACGTGGTTTCATAGAGACTTAAAACAATCGTATCAGAATCAGAAAAGTCTAATTGTGTACAGTTAAATTTCGCTTGACAAGTGACATTTTGTCCAACTCGGAGATTTCTGGAACAAAAACAAAATCTATCGTTGCACAACTGCAAGCGAGGCGGTGTCATGTGGTACGAATGTAAATTGGAATACCTACCTACGAGAAATACGACGCTTGGTCAAAGTTCAATACCCATTTTGTAACGGGCGCCAGGCGGGAGCTACACGCTGTGCTTATGTACTCTCTTTGCTGTAACTGCCCACCTAAAATAAATGTTTGCCTTTTCTTTATACGTTGACCGCTTATTTTGCTGTTATACGAAACAAAACCTACGTTGTTTGCGTATTCCGATGAGATCATATGATAATCACATGATACTGACGAATAATCACGAGATAACACTGTTTAAAAAGTTAAATTCGTTCTCAAACGGTTCAGGAAACTGTAACAGTGTCATTCAAACCATAAATAACCTTTTAACAAAACTCAATCTCAAAAATGGCCTCCAGTTCTTAATGGAAACTTTTTACAAAGTTTCCGGTTGTAAAATACAAACGCGAATCCGAAAGACAAATAATTTGTTCTGAACATTTCTAATTTCGACAAGTCTTGGAGTGACATTCGATAAATGCACAAAATTATTATATCTTGAGGTTCTAGCTAGCCTAGAGAATTAATGAATTCACCATGTTGCTTGCTAAACTTACTGGTTTCATTTACTTATATTCAAGATGATTTATTCGAGACAGCACACACCGTCTTAAACGTTTTTACAAGAGAGCAAATTAATGCATACAATTACTGATTGAACATACCTACTCCAAAATGCTACAAATGTCAATTAGTGGAACACTTTTACGAAGAACTTCCTAACACTCGATTTGTAGTGTAGTAAGAAACCACTTATCTCATGATTCTGCTTGACAGGAGTCCTTGTCATCATGCGGATCTGTTTGTTTTTGTTTTCAGAGTACCTAGAAGGGATACTTAATGTGTTGGTTGATATAGGTATTTCGATATCGCCTATTACATATTCAGCATTAATAATAACTGGAAATCTAACCATCACTTTATTTGCCGTCTTGAATTACTAGTTCTATTCTTAGACTGGCGCCGCTTAAGTCAGGCCTAGTTTAAACACAATGTATCAGCCTAACAAGAAAAAGATACTGTGATTTCGAACTAGGGACATTACTAGAGTTGATAATTATGATGTATTTCCCATATCACGGCTCCCATTTTTATTTGTTTCCTCGAATAGTATCTTAGTTACAACACTATTACACGGTCACCATTGGACTGGACGGGATCAACTATCTCACTTCATGCGCCGAACGACGTTTCAGCTTTGGGATTCACTGACTCATTTAGCCGTCTCTTTGAGACCCCGAATACAAGTTTAGGCTTGAAACAGAATTGACATTTCCTTTCCGTTCACCTACAGATTTCCTATGTAGATTCACATATAGCCGTAGATTCATAGGAATATCGTTATCACGTTGTCCGATTGTTTAGCATAGCAATCAATGTTCGAATAGCGGAACGTGTCAGAGATTCACATACAATGATGTCTAGTGATAACCCTGTCATTACAGCACGTGTTCTTATTCAGCATTTTACTCCACATGAACAACATGTTTTGTTTGTGTTAGGTAGTTATTCTTCTACAATGTAACATTATCGGGGAGACTAACCAAGCGATTAACTGATCATCAGTATATGTACGTATGTACGTAATTGGCCTGATGATTGTAATTATTACGTATCCTCATTTAGGACGTTACTCAATTAACTGTCACGCTGTAATTACATTTGATTGAAGCTGTGATATCTTGATATGAATGATACTGGTAATCATGACTATTAATAATCCATTTGAAGATCCATTCCAAAACGATTGGGTTAATTCCTTCTTCATTAGAAAATCATATTATGGCCACATCGTAAAAGATAACATAATTATTATGAGAGTGAAGGTATTTAAGGGCAACGAAATGTAAATGTGGACCACTATTATTATAAATAATTTATTAAGAAAGTAGGCCTCATCTCGACTCTCGACACTTTTACACATCATTAATGTACAGTCAAGGGCATTAGTATGTATGTATACACCTTTGGACCTTAACACAACGGAACAGGATGCAAAAGTGTATACATATTAATGCCCTTGACTGTACTACAAATCAAAACTAGAATCCAGTACGGTAATATTTGAAATGTTATTTTAGTTACATTACACTAAACTCAAGTAATTAATAACCTCCATGTAACTGGTGGTATAAATGCATTAGATATAATGATAAAATGAACGAGCAAATATGAGTCTAATTCCCGCATCCGCAGAATCACACATCCAAAGAAATGTATATTGTAGGTACTTAGTTGTATGAAGGGGTAATATTTTCAGCTCTACATCCATTTTAGAGCCTATTGAGTATTACAGCAATCCAGAAATCCGTATTGATTTCAGTCTGTAGAGAAAAGAGAATAGAGATAGAGAGAATGGAGATTCTTAAATTGACTTGGAAAATTAATAGGATTCAACTATACTTAAGTACCTCCCTAGTAGATCGTTCGCGCTCAGTACAACTAGGTATTTTTCTTTTACCTATTGTTAAAAAGTGTCAATTCTACGAACAAAGGTTTGCTGACACTGCAAGTGGCTGCAGCTATACGGATAGGTAGGATTAATTAATGGGCCAATTAAGGAAGATGTGGAAAGGCTTCAGTCCTTTGTTAATGACAGCTGTGGATTTCCACCGACGTTGTTTACAGCCAAGCTTCACCAGATTAATTGATGGAAGAAAACTAGGTGCGGAAAAAGTGGTTTAATATCTGAGAAATATATGACTAAATTATAATTGGAACAAATTTTTCAGAGCGTTTCCTTATTTTTAAATTGTTACTTATTTAACAAAACTTGCTGTTGCCTGCGATTTTGTAGGCGCGTCTCGGATTTTTAAAAAAATTAAATAAAAAAGATTAATAACGGAGAAGAAAAGCTTTGATATTTATTTAAATTGGATTTTGCTTTTACCGTTCAACACTTGTTTATAAATAACAAGCAACAATATGGGTCTCAAAAATATCGATTTTACGTTCATTTAGGTACATTGCGCGATCGTAACAGACAGCTACATACGTAATCTTTTAAAAACCGGCCAAGTGCAAAGTATCCGTAAAGTATTAGGTTCCGAAGTTGACGATGCCCACAGTACCTTTCTAAGACTTATTAGCATCTAGCTAGCCTGTGGTATGACGTGCCAGCCCGACGCCCCTGCCGCTCGAGAAAAATCATTGGTTTTTAGGGTTCCGAAGCCCACAAGGAACCCTTTTAGTTTCGCCATGTCCGTCCGTCCGTCCGTCCGTCCGTCTGTCCGCACTATTGCTCGGAGATGCTTAGTTCTAGAAAGCTGTAATTTGGCATGAATATACATATTAGTTACGGTGACAAAGTGGTACAATTTTTTTTTTTATAGGGTACCTCCCGTACTCGTAAAATGGGGATTTAATTTTTTTTCTTGCGTACCCCATGGTGCGGCATATCGTTGAATAGGTCTTGAAACTATAACTCGTAAGTTTGTACAGCCTACTTAGCTGTGATAGTTTTCCTTTCAACTACGTTATATATGCCACAAGCGTGATTTTTTTTGCCATCCAAATACCACCATTTAGCTTGCAGGGGGGGGGGGGGCGTGACTCTAACAAAAAATAGCACTTTAAAGCTTAATATTTCATAAACGCATCACTTAATCAAAAAATGGTTTCAACAAACCCACAATATTTTTTTAAGACCTATTCAACAATATGCTGCACCATGGGGTACGCAAGAAAAAAAATACATCCCCACTTTACGAGTTGGGGAGGTACCCTATAAAAAAAAAAATTAATATTTATTGTACCACTTTGTCAGCGTAACTAATATGTATATTCATGCTAAATTACAGCTTTCTAGAACCAAGCATCTCCGAGCAATAGTGTGGACAGACGGACGGACGGACATGGCGAAACTATAAGGGTTCCTTGTGGACTTCGGAACCCTAAAAACGCTCATCGCTGCCGCTACGTCCCAGCGATTAGACCTCATTACGCGGCCCATGCGCAGCACCCGTATATTAATACTGTCGCCGAGTTTCGACATGCCGATGTACCTACCATTGTCGCAATTATGCTTGGTAACTGATACTTCAAACTACTTGGCGATTTTATGATTCAGTGATAAGCATAGTCCCGGTTCCTATATCCACAAAACGCCTCGTTTTGGCTACAAATGGCTAAAATTTGCTCCAAAGAGAATCTGTAAAATTTTAACCATCCGTAGCCAAAATGAGGCGTTTTGTGTCTCGATCTCAAGATGTCTTTTTGTTTCTGTGACGCGCGTTTACCCATCCCTTAACGTGAGTTTTTAAATCTTACACCTGGTATAGTGCATCTCATCAGATCGTTTATAGCACTCCGCCTTGATTTTCGTCCTAAGCTTTGCCCTTATATCTTGTATTTGATTTTAATTGGATGTCGAAATTCCCCTTCAATTAGTTTCCCGACTGATTGTAAGAACTCTCGCGTACAACGCACGTGTATATACCCATTACCCTACCGTAGGTACCTTATAAAAGGATTTGAGAGTGCTTTTGTGTTAAGTGCTTTTGATTTCAGCACTAAGGGGTCTTAGGGCGTCAATGGGCCTATACACCGCTTTAATAATGAATTATTAATTCGAAATAAATAAAATATATACATTCTTAATTAGAGTAATTAACAAAGCAATGATTTAAAAAGGGTTCCGCAAATATAGTAGTCGATAAATTCGAAAAGACTAGAAAAGTGAACTAATGTTGTATTTAGCAGAAACATAAAAGGCTCTGTAATAAGAGCAGCACGCAATAATATATTTAGCAATGTGGAGGGATGTAAACAATAGCTGAAGAGGCTATTTGACGAATAGTATCAGGGAATGAGCTTCATTATATAAATAAGTAGGGAAGTATACAAAATATAAACCATTTTATAGTTTCAAGCGTCAAAAAACCATTTACTATTATTTCTCTTATTAAAATAAGCTCTGACACCTTTTGTAATAAAGAAGCTCATGAAAATTTGTAGTTATGGGACGACACAACTGATTTGGCGCGCGGCGATGCACATACAGTAAACACTTGGCTTGACTGTCTATTATTTCTTAATCCGGGCTCCATATTATACTTTTATTTGTTCACACTTGTAATGATGCTTAATTAAGGGCCTCGATACCATCTTTTCTTTGTCAAATGTTATACAAAACGTCAATGCCTTAAGAAATGTTAATTGACACAACCACACTCTTGCTTGAAGGGAGGAAAAAATATAATCAAACCTACAAATTCTTTTGTTCTAAGTAACTTACGTAAACGGACAGGTTTAACGGCCGCAGACTACCTGCTAGACTAGATGCAACAATGCATGGCGCGGGTGCATCAGCTACTAACAATACTGAGGAAAAATATTCCATGGGAAATGGGACATTTTTTTGCGTGCATTTTTCTCCACGGATATCTATCGATGCGCGTTGTTTACGATACAGGTAATGAACGCCATGTGATACCGTTGCTAAGGCCGAGATGGGTCACCAATTTTAAACTCTTTATTGTGATCACAATTCACACGGTTATATCAGGTGTTGTATAACACCTCAAAACTATCGGCGTACACTTAGCTAAATTAGGTTAAACACTCTTCAAAGTATTGACTATGAATTTTCCACTTTTCATGCTTTTTAAAGCAAGTGCATTTTCATTTCAGCTGATGTGTTCGATGGAAAACAATTCTGAAGCTTTGTATGTACCGGTAAAACTAATTTAGACGAGTATATCTTTTGTCTGTATACTTGTTGACCCGGACTTGTGTCTTTAGTTTTTAACTAGATACACGTATCTTCAAAACGGAAGAAAAAGTAAATGCTCTGGAGGTGTATTTTCGGTGGAAGTGGTTTTGCAAGACCACTGAAAAATACGCTAGCGAAGACCAATTTTTGGCGAGTATTTTCAAGAATTATCGGTAAAACTTTTGCCAACAAAAAGCTCTAACGATAGTAGAACTACATTTCTAGTATTAAAAAAGTACTTTCTTTAAAATAATAAAACTAAAATGTTAGTAGCCTCTGTTAAGGAACACATTTCTCCCATAGTAATTCTAGATCATCTTGATGATACCAAAGTTGGAGGTCTGACGAAAGATACGTTTGCCAAATAAAATATCACGTTTTCACAGAGTTATCAGTAAAGATGTTACGATCTTGTGCATCGTGCTCGCATTACGCAGTTATTACTTTACTGTGTTATGATATTTTTGCCGTAAACGCGGGAATGTAATTTTGTTTAAGATTATTATGCAATATATTTTCATAATGCACGCACGTGGTTAGGTACGATATTGTTTTTTTTTAAGATGGGGTAATGGGGAGGTTTCTTTAACGCAGTGATTTGAGGAACAAAGGGACGACGCAACATTCGCTATGTACTACGATAGACTAAGTAATTGTCAATACATCATGGTCTTTATTAAATAAGCATAATAACATGTCGTGGTCCTACAGTGGTCCTATTATAACATTACAATAATTTAGCACTAAGCGACCTTTGTCATCATGCGGCTATTTTGGGATTCTAGGCAATTGCATAAGTAGGTATTACAAATCCAGTGAAGGTCGCCGGGAAACTATACACAATGGCTTGAGCATGATCTATATAATTTTAAATACTTTTTGCTATATCCATAGTAGGTATTTACCTAAATAGGAAAAAACATACTTTGTTATCTTGATGAATAATGTAGGTGCACATTTTTAAAGCACGCCACTATACTACTACAGACGGTAGGTAGGTACCTACTTCGGACTTGTCTTAATTAAGTTGCGGTTCTGCGCAGTGCGCAGTTTAAGTTTACATCCGTGAAAAAATAAAATTAAAATGTAATTATTTTGTAATTAAAATGGTCGTGCAATTTAAAAATAATTCATCTTAATAAAATTCATGTTGTGAAATTTGAATTGGTTAGGTACTAACCGTATTCTTTAATTTCTTTCTTCGCATTTTTTTCCTATTTTGTACACAATTGTACGTCATTTCATTGACGCGTTTGTACCGCTATCTATGTATGTTGCATAGATATTTGACACAGTAGCATTAAAAGATTGCATAATTATAATTGACATGGTCGTGCAACAATATTTAGCGACACAGAGCAAAACGACGAACATGCATCGCTACTGTATCGATGCTGCCGATTATATCACAATAATTCACAATAGTATCGATACTACGCAATGTGTAAGTATTCTTTGGCGATACAAAGGCAGAGGCATAAGATTGCAGTAATTAAATTCGGTAATTGATTGACAGTTCGAGTCTTGACGGATTTCCGAGATTTCTCGATGGGAAATATTTATTCACTACATCAGATAGATGTAGTACCTACATCTGTACGTGAATGAGTCGAAATCAAAAAATATACGTAGACTTAATTTAATCTACGCACGCTTTAACCTTTTTCCTTTGTGGGACGAAAGTTAACCATACAAAATATATGGTTAACATTCGTCGTTTCGTCAAAAAATAAAGTGTACCTACTTAGATCCATATTATAATATTATAAATGCGAAAGTAACTCTGTCTGTCTGTCTGTCTGTTACCTCTTCACGCTTCGACCGGTGGACCAATTGAGATGAAATTTGGCATGGAGATAGTTGGGGTCCCGGGAAAGGACATAGGCTACTTTTTATCCCGGAAAAACGCGTTTTTTTTTACTTTGACCCAAATGGTGTTCGTGACGTTTCTACGCATCAAATATTAACTCAAATCAAATATTAAAACTAGGTAGGTATATACCTATGTATACCTACAGTGCAGTGCAGGCTTTGGATTTTCTTTGTGAAAAGGTCAAATAAATTGCAATCTGTAGAGTTTACATTGTAAACTCTAGAGTAGAGATTTATTTAAGCAACGATTTAATGCCTATTCACTTTGTAAGTAGGTCTCTGATTGAAACAACCTACGTATTTTGTAAAATTGGTTGTATATATTCGTATACCCAGCTGCTTGCTGTCGGAATAAGTATGACTAATGGTTTCCTGCCTTGGTACTAGAATTACTTGCTAGAATCTAATAACTAAGTAGATCATTTAAAAGAGGTGAACTTTTCATTAATGTTCAACATTTAATCGGAAATAGAGAAGTGATGTAAAAATGTACGTACTTAGGTACCTGCTTTAATATTGTAGTGCTGCTGCGATATCCGTTTCCTCTTAATCCGCCATACCAATGTACAGTCAAGGGCATTAATATGTATACACCTTTGGACCTTAACACAACGGAACAGGATGCAAAAGTGTATACATATTAATGCCCTTGACTGTACTAGATATGACAAGAAACAAGTTTGCAATGAGCGCAGTTGAAATATAAATCACAAACTCAAGCCCCGCAATCAGTACATAGTTTCATTTTCAAATTAAAAGTAGGTACAAATTATTATACCGATTCGTATGAATCTACATATTAAGTTTCCTCATACAACAACCAAATAAAATTACATATACTTAGTTGTCACTATTTTTGTTGTTTAGGTACTTCCTCTAATTTGTAGTTGTCACAACCAACAAAAAACTTGGTTGTTATGAATAAAATTATGTCTAGATATAAATAAATGACCGTTCTTGTTGTTTTTATGGCTGGAACCTATCCAAAGCAGAAGTAACGATGGAATAGTCCTAGAAAATGACCCACTCGTAAATTTCGTGAAATGGACATCGACCATTAATTTACCTACCAAATGTGATTAAAACCAATCAAGTGAACACACTGGAGAAGGCTCCAGAAGGTCTGAATGAAAGCATTTCCTTGTCGCGTGTGAGGTGGCGGAGTTAAACCGTCCCGCTCTGTATTCAGATGACTTAAAGAAAGTATTTAAATGAAATGTATTGAGAAAACGTTGCGGAAATGAGGTTCTTTCAGCTCCTTCATTCGTTGGGTGAGTCGCAGACCGCGGCCACTATTTTAAGTTTCTTTAGCAGTAGCTTGCTGATTATAATTATAAATTGAACGTCTTGGTATAAAACAGTTAGGAGATATTCCGTTTTAATTTCAACTAGAGTCTCTTAAAATTAATTAGCTTAAAAGGTTTGAAAAATTTAATCCAAATGAAGAAACGCTTGAGCTTTGACCGAATAAAGAAAAATATCTAATCTACTTGTTGGGTGTTTTCTCTTACCAAATGTATCTTCTAATACAAAAATATGATAATTATATTAAACTAGATAAGTACTCACTAAAGTAACCCTTCAGCCACGTAATGTACAACTGATCTATTTTCAGTTCAAAATGACCCCAACCTGCCAAAATCATGACCAATTGTTACTTTGAATTTATATTTCAGTATAGTTGACATTGGTTCGGTTTACACAATAGACGTAATAGTCTATTTAGATACAGTTACACAAAATGACAATGAACGCAGTTCACGGTAACATCATTATTATCAAAGTCGTGTTTGTTAGCGGTTCAAAAAACCTTCGATTTGTATTAAAATTATTGAAAATTGGGCAACGTGGAGGCGTGAAACTATGAACGTTCCTCAACTAAAGACATCCTTGCGGTGACTGACTCACGGATGGGTAAAAAATCTGGGTGAATACACCAACACATCAGGTTCCTACCTGATATGTTGGTGGATTTAAATGGCAATATTTATTTATCAAGAATATTATGGCTTGCATTCTCGTGATTTGCATACAGTTAAAGTTTTCCTTTTTGACAGGATCATAAATAAATACAATTTTATACGAAGCATTCTAACGTGACCGGTTATTGGTGGTCTTTTTCATCTACATGGTTTTTTTAATCATAAGTAATTACTTTACCTTTGTTGTTAATTTATTCTTCCGCTAAAATATATCTATAGGTAAGTCACTAATGGCCGTATTTCAATTCACCTATTGTTGTCAATATTTCCCATATGATAACAAAATGTACCAACTCACACTTTCAATTGCTTACGAAAGCCGAAAATAATTTCGAAATCAGAGTAAACGTTCAATTGCACGAGACAATTATGTATCATTTACCCGGAGTATCAATTTCATTGCAGTACAATCAGATTTAATTGTTGACTGTTCAAAAGTGTGTCACGTGGTTAATAAGGCGTGCGGTTAGGGCCGGGGCGCGGTGTGCATGCCTAAATGAAGCACCGGCTACGACTCTACGCCAACATTTCCTCATACATACATTGCGCTGCTAAACAGCGGTTATCTATACATATACTAATAATAAGTCTGAAGAGAAAAAGTCGCGTCTGTAACTTGAAAAATAAAAGAAACGATCAAGTCGAGGGGACTATATAAACGATACTGAATACAAAAAAACGATTTTTTAGAAAAAAAAACGGTATGTATGTCCGGATTTAACTCGAAAACTACTGGACGGATCACGACAAAATTTGGTACGGGGGTAGTTTATAACACTGGTCAACATATAGGCTACTTTTAATCCCGGAAAAATGCGTAGTTCCCGAAGGAATGCTATTAACGAATTCCACGCGGATGAAGTCGCGGGACTCGCGGGCAGTGTAGCTAGTTTAACAATAACCGCAATGTATCAGTTAAACGCTCACCGCTCCCGCTTGCCGCGCGGATCGTGGCCGCGCCGTGTCACTTGTAGCTTCACGGACGTAAACACGGGTGTGCGCGATCTTTATCAATGTCACGCTTTGGAAATTTAGGTAGTGAAAACAACCGAAATTAGAGTGCGATTTAAAGCAAGATCACGGTCTGGTATTCAGATTAGTAGATTGAAATAAGTAGCAACCTCCTTATGAGCGGTTTTTTCGTGATTTCACCATTTTTTGACATTTCTTTTTCCGTGTATTTCAAATCTTACGTCCTTAATTATGTTTAACTGATGGATTAGCTTTCGTAGTTAGTTATAAAACATTGCTTATTAACAATTTTTCATGGCATAGGTACCTAATTACCTATACCTAATAATCTAAGTCATCACATTTATTATCATAATAGTTGCGTTTTATACTTAGTTCGACTCATAACCTATATGATGTCTATAATTTCTATTTAAATCAAATTATTGCCAGGTTTATTTAAAGACAACTAATTTGGAGCATGACTGAAAAGTACTCCGTATTTCAATACTCAACTTAGGTACAGAAAAATTAGGATTTCCCATATCCCTTTTTGGGATCTTAACACAATAGAGTCCTAGAGAGTGAGATGGGTGATCCCTTTCCTCAAATAGCTTTTTGAAAACGACAAATCTTGCTTGAATTGCTTGATAGCCCTATTTGCGGAACCGAATAGACCGTCCCTAACTATTTCTTTCAAACCCATAAGGGTTGTAAGGACTTCATTAGTTATGCATGGCTCCCATTTATATTCTCGTCGGTAATTGACCTGTGAACGGCGGACGTGCGTGATATTTACGTGATTTAACAGTAGCTTAAAATTAACGAGATTTCTTTATCCGAGCCCTTTATTGCCGAGACCGATCGCGGCTACTAATTGACTCCGATTTGGATTACGTAACCATATTAGATTCGTCTGTTGATCAGCAACACTTTATTTCATGAGTAATTTAATTATGATTAACCAGATCTTTCTTTATACTCTACCTACGTTTTCTGCGTCTCTTTGCTATCTCGACTGATAAAGTCTACGCTGCCCGACTCCAAAACCCGGAAAGCATTCAGGGTGCAAACGAAATAGGTACAAATAGAAAAAGAAGTTGGAAAATTATCATAAGGTTAGGGATCGTCAAAACTTAACGGCGCCCAAATTGACCGTAAAATCTTACCATTTAAAATTAATTTTCAAAGCCGTGACGTTTTGACGTTCCCTATAGAATACGTTTGCGTCCTAAATGAGGTCCAAGCTCAAGCTCCAAAACAGTTTTCAGTAAGTACCTACCTAGGATATCTGATGGCGACTGTACTCTTCCCAGTAAGCTTACTGGGAAGAGTACAGTCGCCATCAGATATATGTCAACAAACAAGGTGATCACAAACTCATCCGAACTCTGAACACGATCTGATTTCAAGACGTTACAGTGCATGTCCATACGATGAACGTTGTTTGTTAAAATACAAGCAGAACAAAGACGCTCTCTGACCCCATCATCCTAAAACTTCTGGATGAGAGGCGTGAGGTAAAATGGTTCTGCCTGCCCCCCCTCTCCAAATCTTAAAATGAGCCCCCCCCCCCCATCTTTGCCCGGGACCGCGGCATTCATATTAACACTTTATTAATTAATGTCAAAGGGAAAATTTAAAGATTTAAAGTATACATATGCAAGATAATAAAGTTTCATATTTAATCATTAAAAAATGTCAGTCATAAAATATAATAATTTGTAGACAGCGTTCGGTAGTGGTCGTGATTTCCGAGATTTCCTGAAGTCAAACCTTTATTCACTGGATCTGTAAATCCCTATTACCTACTCAGTGCCTACTTACTATACGATTTAGAATAACCCGTTAGTAGTGTAATACAAATCTAGTTGCATCACATTTGCATATTATTTAATAGTAACGCGTGCAAATGGCGCTGTATACTTAACAATAATTTCTATACGAAACGTGTCCGTAGCAAATGCTAGACTTGTATACGTGTATCGACTAATTACGGTATACATGTGTATTTAAAAACTACTTCGAGTCCAGCCTTTAAGGGTTCCGTATTAATTTAAAGTTTTATATATAAACTAGCATCTGCCCGCGACTTCGCCCGCGTGGAATTCGGTTGTCGCGTTCCCACGGGAACTATGCGTTTTCCCGGGATACAAAGTAGCCTATGTCCTTTCCCGGGACTCCAACTATCTCCATACCAAATTTCAGTCTAGCGGGGGAAGCGTGAAGAGGTAATTTAACAGACAGACAAAGTTACTTTCGCATTTATAATATTAGTATGGATATGGATGTAAGGTAGGTAGTTTAAGTTTCGAAAAACGTCTGGCCGTCACGCCGCTCACGCCACGCGCCATCCACATACAAACGCAGTACATTTTAATTTAAGAGGGTTTATTCCGCATGTTGAGAACATCGTATATAGCTGTGAAATTTAGCTGTTTTTAATTTCTTAAAATTTCTGAATAAAAAAGATAAATAATCGCTCTGTTATTGAATGACGCGTGTTGTTTTATATTTCTTGGGTAAGTAAAATAATAAAATAGCATGGAAAAATGTTTCAATCAATGCAATCCATAGTTAATGTTTTATTCGATGACAGAGCCATTATTTATGTTTTCATCCTTTCGAAATAAACCCTCTTAAACAAAATACGCGCTTGTTGTTTTGTGTATATTACCAAGACTTAGTGGAAAGGAAACCTTAAACTTGGGAATGGACTTGATAGTTTCAAGCCATTTACCTATAATAAGAGACGTTATTAACATATTGGAACGTATTTTCTAATATCGTTTGCTCCATATACTTTGACATATTCTGTTAGGTACTGGTCTAACAGTGGACGAACAGTGCCTAACAGAATATGTCAAAATATATGGAGCAAACTGACATTAAAAAATACGTTCCAAAATGCTAACGCCTCTTTATAACGAAGGCCAGGGGTGCCCGAGCTGTTCGGGCACCCGTTTTGACGGGGTCATTTTTATCCGGCTGATTGTGAATCCTTACTTATAATAGATCAATGTTTCAAGCACAAAATGCAAACTGCACAGGGTGACCTTTAACTCAGCAGTGACACTGGATTTCCCTGGCGGCGCCGGCGGACTCCGATCATAAAATAAACAGTTTTCACTGGAAACAAAGCTCGTTTCTTGTGACTGCTTACTCGTTCAGTGCCGGCGACGCGTTATCCAAGTCTTATATGTCATTAGTCCTATCAAATGCGAAAGTAGCTATCTGTCATATCTAAAATACCCAAACTTCATCACACACACAATGTTGGGTACTTCCTGAAGTCATAGAAAGCTGAAATCTGGTATGTAAGCTAGGATTAGAACACAAACAACCCTTGACCTAATAAGTAATAATTTATGGACGAACAGTGCCTAACAGAATATGTCAAAATATATGGAGCAAACTGACATTAGAAAATACGTTCCAATATGCTAATAACGCCTCTTTATAACGAAGGCCAAACGGGTGCCCGAGCTGTTCGGGCACCCGTTTAGACGGGGCCATTTTTCTCCGGCTGATTGTGAATCTACATAAAAATTAAGAAATTTGGAAATTTTGATATTCCTATATCAATGATAGATTTGAAACTTTAGAAACATTGTGATTGTGATATTTGTGATGCGAAAATTTTACTAGGTAACTAAACCATACACTCAACAGCAATGAAAAGGGGTCACTTTGTATAGAAAATCCTATGTTGCAAAGTGTAGTATCTGAAAAATAATGCAGTCTCAATTTAAAAAAACATAAGACGACCTTATCACGGAAGTACAAGGTACTCGTACATTATTGTGTTGGATTGGAGCCATTATCGTTTCACGTGGACTCTTCATCTGTTTTATCCATTTACAATAGTACCTGAGCCTATATTCGAAGTCTTTAAATAGGGATCTCGCTGTTCCCTATAGGATCGCTCACGCGTCGCGTGAACTTTGCAGCTAGATTTAAAGTTCAACTTGACGCGTGAGCGATCCTATATGGAACAACGAGATCCCTATTTAAGATTTCGAACATAGGCCCTGCATTACTAACGTATTTATTTTGCTTAGATAAAAACGTTATTACCCGACTGCGCTAGAAGGAGGGTTATGTTTTTTGAATGTATGTATGTATTTTTATTTCTTTGGCACGCTCTGTAGCCTAAATGGCTTGATGGATTTGAGCATGGCAGGTGCCATTAGGTTCGTCTTAATTGTGAGAGTGTCACCGGGTACTTATGTCAAAATAGCAAAAAATAAAATGGCTGACTTTTGGAAGCATTTTAAACGTTTCCAAAAAATTTTTTTATGTCCAAGCCAAGTGGGGTATCGAAATAAAGGGTTGAAATGAACGGATTTCAAAAATATATAATGTGAAATCAAAAGTTTGTTGGCAGTCGGGTATAGGTTTTTTTTTTTAATTTGGTTACTACTACTACTACTACAGCCTATTTACGTCCCACTGCTGGGCACAGGCCTCCTCTCATCACGAGAGGGTTTGGGCTATAGTCCCCACGCTGGCCCAGTGCGGATTGGGGACTTCACACACATCTTTGAATTACTTCGCTGATGCGTGCAGGTTTCCTCACGATGTTTTCCTTCACCGTAAAGCACAGTGGTTAATTCAAATTGAATTTCGCACATAAGAAAACTTAGAGGTGCGAGCCGGAATCGAACCCCCGACCCTCTGCATGAGAGGCGGTAGGTCGAACCACTAGGCCACCACGGCTTCCATTTAATTTAATACACGGCTTAATTTGGTTATTTAATAGGTATTATTTAAACGTTTGTGTCGAGAACTGCACTTTGCACGATGCCAAGTAATCGCTAATGGATTACAAAATCTTGTAAGTGACTGTGTCTGTCAAAGTGAATGGAACTTTATTAAGATTCAGTACGGTTTGTTTTGCTTTTGCTCAACAATCGAGAATGCGTCATAGACCATTATATATTTATTAGCGTCCATCAAAAATGACACGGATACAATGGATGCTCAAAACCATATTGGGTGTGTTCAGCCAAGAATTTTGTTTGCCCTGTGTGGCCTTTAAGTCACATTTGTAAGGCGCGAAAAGCAAATCAAATCCCTCAAATCCAATCTCCTAGAAACATGGTAAAAAAAATCGTATACTATATTTTCATGTGCTCAAACTATCTCGTCAATATTGCTTCACTCCTTTCATAACTTACAAAATAACATGATATCAGCAGTATTGTGTTCAAAACTCGGTTTTCCAATAAAGAGATAGGTACTCAACTCGTTTCATATGAAAAACTGAGGAGAAAGATTTTCTTAGTTTTGCATAGATAAGAGAGGTTAACCACTCGATTGGAAGGCAGCCAATGCGGAGCGGAGCTCGCGACTTGACCTAGAGTTACATTTATGTATAAACGGAGAAATCTGTGGTATTTACGATAAAACCAGAAATCTAACCTTGACAAATTAAACAGATGTGATTGATTAAAAAAAGTGAATTGTATTAACAGTTGATATAGGTACATTGAAAAGGTAAGCCGTAACTATTTGTGCTCTTTAAAATTTATTGGTTTTAAAATCAACTCAAATAGGTATTCATAATTGCCGATTTAATCGTAACTGACAAGGCAGCGTTTTAGTGCACGTGTAAGTAAACAGCCCTTTATAGTTCATTTTCTGACTACAAACATTAGATACATTAATTATTATTTTCTCTCACTACTATATTACCGGGGCGCCCGAGCTTTGCTTAATTGAAAATAGGTAAAATTTTCTTTGTAAGTATACTTATATCTCTAAATGAATCATATATTTTTTTGTTATCATGTCATTACATACTAGAATGTAAGATATTGTACCATACACAATAAATAATGAATACATATATTTGATCTACAATATTTTCATATATTCTTTATGCAATTTCCAGTCTTAAGGCCGTTCCGTGACCCAGCATAGTCAAATTGCTCATAGGATCATACTTTTCTAAGAAATGCTAAAAGTTAAAAATATGGAAGAAGATATATGTTATATTTATTTATATCATCCTTACATTGACAGCTTTCGTTACACGTTTCACGAAACTTCGCTCGATACAATTTAATTCCAAAGTAACCTCTAACTCGGACCTTTAATCCAACTTTACTCCAGTTTATTATATCAAACAGTGTAAAACTAAATATAACAGAACTATTACATCCATAATATTATATGCATACATTGACAGCTTTATTAATGCCACGTTTGTAGACGGTATATTTTTATAGAAATTAAAACGAGTGTAATGCTAACTAAATCGGGCGTTCTGTGCGTAGCGCTTTCTCTCGTTGCACGAGTGACAGTGACGGCTGAGCTGGGTATAGGAACGGCCGTAATACTTGCACCGTACTTTACACCCGCACTATAGGTAACAGGCACTATAGATGAGACCGTTTACGGCTGTACATATAATGTGGTACATCGTTCGTCACTTCTTAATTACTCTGTCAAAGTCTTGGCAGAGTCACTTACATTTATCATACTTTAAGAAATTAATTTACCATCGTACGATTCGTAAGACCATGGTAGTGTGGAGACTGGCCGAGTATAATCGGTGAGTTGACACATTTTCTTTCAAAATTAGGTAATTTTAAGAGTAGAATTGTGTTGCATTTGTTACTTAGTCTTTTGATATCCATTGTAATGCAAACATCTGTGGAAATATAATATGAAATATACATAAAATCTATCATTTAATAGTTAGGGAAGTGTTAGGGCGGTATTAGGGCCAGTCTGCAAGATTTAGAGTTTTTAATCAGCTAGACATCGTCTTCGTGTCTTCAAGTTCCACTGCTGATCTCCATGCCTGCAGCATCTACCTGAGCTAACACCAACCACCCCTTACAGTAGACATGCCAACGCAAAGGGGTAAGTGGGAAGAATAACTTGGAGGACCCCACAGTGGGACTCAAAGAACCAAAAAAATGTAAATTCTAAACCATATCTATATAATCAGAAAAAAAAACTATATCAAAATCAAGTCTCATCGTAGCAATGTTTGCAAACTGTAGTCGAAAAAAAAACCGAGATCAAACTCCGACAACCTACAAAGTCGGTGTCAAGTGAACCGACCCAAAGCTGATGACAATCTTATAGTGAACTTGACACCGACTTTGTAGGTTGTCGGAGTTTGATCTCGGTTTTTTTTTCGACTACAGTTTGCAAACATTGCTACGATGAGACGTAAGTCTCAATGTAGTATTTGAAATTCATGCCAAAATCATACACGTACTAACAAATTTTGAGGAGTTCCTCATTTTCTAATGGGCCCCATCATCGAAAACGGTTCATAATTGACAGAGTAATCGCGGTATATACCTTCACACAAAAAAAAAACATACAGATGAAGGTCTTCACAGGCTGAGTGAGTATTTGGTTTAAAGGGCCGAGCTATCGGTGAGCAAGCGTGCACGCAGTTGAGCTTTTTTTTAAATTTTTGTCTGGCCTTTACATATGCTCTTCGCGGCCTAATAGACAGTAGACAATGACGAGATTCCCGGTCATTTTTGAGAAAAACTAATTGCACTTAAAACTATGCACAGTATTAGTGACTGACAATACTTAGCCAGCCGTTTAAGATGTTATTAAGTACGAGGTTTATCTTACATCATCATGAATTGCGATCATTTTATTGCTCGTAACTGTAGAAGTAAACAAACTAACAAAAACGACGTAATAGAGCATAATGATGATTACTTAACACCGCATAGGCCTTTGCGAACAAACACACTAGATTCCTCTTGAACTATTGTAGATAAAATCGCAGCAGCTTGAGCAAATAAACAATTTAACATTCATTTATTACCTATGCAAAAAAACTGACTAGGTATTAATTTTATACGGACTTTGATTTGTTATTAGGCGATGAAATACAATGATATTTCGTTTTCAGAATCAAAAAATATAATTACATTCATCCGTACTAAAACAACGGATAAAACACAAATCCTAATATCATTTAATAATAAGAATACTGTCATGGTAACCATCGCTTTTCCTGTCGCACGAAATAATTACCTACGTATGACTATGTCGAGTCATTTCAGACAAGACTCCGGAAGGTTGCGTCCTAATAGATTAACTGTGAAAGACGGGGCTACGGGCGAGACTAAAATAGGCAATTTTTAGCTGCGATTATTCTATGACTCAATGAGAACAACAGGTCCTTTTTCTATTCTTCTGCGACTGAAAATCGCAAAGACTCAAAATCTGAAACAGTGGTTAAGTGGCGATCCTGCGCGTTTTCATGTCTCAAATCAGACGAGAATACGCTTTCCATTTTTAAAGGCTAAATAAATAGTCGCAGCGATTTTCTCTTTCGAATATTTTGAACACAATTTGCGGTGACCCAGATCATAATCGACGCGTTTGAACATAATCCAGCACCTACCACAACAGCCTATTTTTAAGTCCCACTGCTGGGCACAGGCCTCCTCTCATCACGAGAGGGTCTCCACGCGAACCCATTGCAGACTAGGGACTTTTTACACACAACCTTGAAACTTCACAGTGCGTGTAGGTGTCCTCAATATGTTTTCCTTCACCCAAAATCTCAGGGTAAAACTGGTAAATTCAAATTCAATTTGGCACATAAGTAAACTGGATTCTTAAACCCGACCCTCTGCATGAGAGCCGGAGGTCGAAGCACTAGGCCACCACGGCTTAGTCCATTATCCATAATCGCCATGTGAAAATCCCATTGCGGCCTGGCCCTTACGCTGTACTGTAACTATAAGTAGGTACGTCGGTGTTGGCACGCGCCCGCCAACAGGTGTCGGAGTCGTCGCCCGCCGGATAATTCGCGACGACGACCGTAAACGACACCGATATTTATGTTTACATACATACAAGTATAGACACACAAACAACGTGTATTTTGTAACTAGGTCATGTAATGTAACTGATATTTGCTCTATAGTGCTGTGTTGTGCAATCAAAAGGTTTCAAGATCGTCGATGCGCGATGGTACTTCTGGCGCTCTGGAAGCCTCCTAGGCGACAACAGTGGCTCCTAACCTAATATTAGTACCTATCTCTTAGTAGTCTGTGCCTAACATAAAGAGCGCTGCATGTTTTCAACTCTAGTGTGGCAATGGTATAAAAAAGACCGGGTGATAAATTTGTGATCTGAATGACTGCAATTAATAAAAATATACAAAGCACTATTTCTAGGGGGAGGCCTATGTCCAGCAGTGGACGTCTTTCGGCTGAAATGATGATGACTATTTCTAGATGTCCGTTCATTAGTAGGTACTTAGAGTAAAACCTACATTTATAAATTATTGATTCCTAATTTGTGAGTCATAGTTTATTAATCTTACTGCGTTTCAGAGGGGAAATAACAATAAAATATCATATTTTATTGCTTCATTCGGCACATTGTTTTTCCGACGAGGACATATTTATTTTCAGAAGATTTATGTCAGCAGCTTCTATTTCCTTGGATGATTTTGATATTCTTATTTATTTGGTATGGGGGAGTTTATAAGACTGGTCAACATACCTATAGGCCGGAAAATGCATAGTTCCCGCGGGAATGCTATTAACGAATTCCACGAGGACGAAGTCGCGGGCAGAAGCCAGTTCATAATAAGGCCTGAACAAAAAGAACTTGAATATGAAAAAAGGACATAATGATAGGTCATTCAGAATCGAAAATGTAACAGATAATTTTATACCAAGATTTTTATTGTTTTGAGTATATCCTTAGTAAGTTTAATAGTTTAACAGCGAGCTATAAGCGCCTTGGAAAACTGACATGCAAATTCCTGAGACGATAAATTTGTACGAAGCAAAGTAAACAACAGGTTCAAACACGATATTGTTTTTAGAACGTGATAGTCGATGGAAGTTCCATGAAATTGGATATTTTACGCATTTTTAGCCTTATGACATTTTACGATAGACCTGAAAATTAGAATAAATAATTACCAGGAGTGCAAGGTTTACTCTCTCACAACCTGATGCCCCCATGGGAACATGGGATTGAAAAGTTGGTAGTACCAAATTAATATATTTAGAAGTAAGGGCATGAAAGATCCGTGGTAGCCTAGGGACTAATGATTCGACCTCCCCCCTCTCACGCAGTAAGTAGAGGTCGAGGATTCGGATCCGGTTCTCACCTCTGAGTTTACTTTGTGCGAAATTCCATTTGAATTTACTTCTGAACTTCATGGTGAAGACAACCTGCACGCACCTGCAAAGTAATCCAGGGATGTGTATGAAGTCTCCAATCCGAACAAACCTAATGCAAGAGTAACAAACACCCATTCACATATCCACTAAATCGTGTACGATCAGAAAATTAATAGCTACGTTTATCATAATCGTTCATTTTTATAATGAAATTTACGACCTAAACATACTATAGTTAAACGATTAACAGCATCTCTGCTGTGATCATTCAATTATTCATTAAATTATCTCGTAGTAATTGTTGCTCTAGTAATTGTTCATAGCGTGACACCGCTAGTTTAGTTACAATAGTGAATTTTTCACACGCTCGACTCCTGCGCAGCTGCGCTTCGGAAGCGGAATAGAAGTGCGCACGCGATCATATCCTCCATGTTTCGTAATCTAACCGAACTAGGAAAAGTGGAAACTGATAACGCGTGTACACTTATGTTTACTATTATTGTTACAACGCTTTTATTAGGTTGTCGTGTAACTAACACACAAACAATGTAAGGAATCTTGCAAGCTAAATTAACTACACACCGGTCTACATTCAACAACAATGAAATCGGGTCACTTTTTATATGATTTTCCATACAAAGTCACCCGATTTCATTGCCGTTGAGTGTATATATCGTATCACGATGAACCTAGGTAAGTTATATACCCATGTAAATTGGATGACAATAAGTGGTATAGCACGACACAACTTATAAGGCGCGCGGCGAAGCACTTAAGCCGTTGACGCAGAGTTTATTATTGCTTAATCCAAGCGCCTTCTAAGTTGTGTAAACCTGTACCACCGAGCTGATCTGATGATGGAGCTCGGAGGTGTACAGGCAAATGTCAAAGCCTTGTTTTAGTTTTTTAAAGTAGCTAAGTACCTATTATTTTTGCTTATTCTATTTAGGTACACCTAACTAATGATACAACTTTACCTGCTACAATATCAGGGATTGAATTGATTGAACGTGCTATTCCTATCTAAAGGATGTCAGGATACTGTTTTTTATTGAAATTATATTTAAGTGCTGGACTCCAGCATGGTAATTCGGTTCTTCCCGCCTAAAATATTTTCAGTAATTGGAACAGAAATACTAATGTGATTTTAGTAAGTAACTCCAAGAAAGTGATCGTTGAAATCGATACCGCAGTACTCAGAATTTACGCCTACTTTATTGTCATAACAAGGGAGAGGCCGAAATAGCAATTAGGGGATACTTTACTTGATGTAATAACGTATCGATTTACATTTACACCCACGCATTCCACGCAATCGATGTTTTTGTGCAAAAACCATAGCAAAACCACGGTTGATTCCGACTTATTTGGCAGGTAGGTAATCGATCCTAGCTCGCATTGATGATATCTACTTAGATTTGAGATAAGTAAGTAGGTACCTACCTTACTTACTTATTTAAGTAGACAAAAGGTAAATGAAGATTATGGACTTCTTTGGTAAATTTTGGTTTTATTTCCGTGATTCTAAATAGGTACTATAGGAATAATGCGGAATGATGGATAGGTTGGAAAAATTATTGCAGGATGAATGAATAGCAACTAAAACTGAAAATGAAAAACCTCTGCAGAACGCGTATCCAATGACCATTTCCACAGCTCGTGTTATAAATTAATGATCCCGCGAACAACACGATACGCACAGCATCGCCTAATGAAAACGTGTAATTAAATGAAATACGACTTCGTATGAAATTAAAATTGAATCCGGAATGTACCTACTTCAATTTGGTAGAGTAGACGAAGCTATTTTTTACCTGTGTCAGAACTTTATGTGAATAAACAAGTGATGAAAGTTTTCAGGTAAAAAACTAAAAGAACATAATTAGGTACTATCCACATACTAGCTCTGAGAGCTGCAGACCTCGCTAGTATAGTTTTAAACAGTTTTTATACACTCAACCGCAATGAAATGAAAAAAAAAATGCATGGAAAATCCTATACAAAGTGATCCGATTTCATTGTGATTGAGTGCATGTTGAACCCCAGCTACGACATTTTGAAAAAAAATACAAAAAAATAATTGACAAAAAAAATCTATAAAATTTTGGAACCTGGTCACTTCTAATTTCACGAGAATTTACTGAGAAATGCGACAAAAGAACATCGTTGAGAACATCCGGACCGGAAATCTAAAGAATTTTTGTCCAAGCTGAAAGAGTAAAGATTCGATCCCTCTGTGGTATTTATTTATTTATTTATTAGAACCTTCAACAATAAGTACACTGTTTCACTGTTATGTTTTTACATGCATTCTTAAGATCTAAATGTCTTATCAATTACAGAAGGTCACCACATGTGCCAAAAGAAAGAAACAAACATCACTTACTAAATCTAAATCTAACTTCTTATTAACAATTTTTGAACAATATTTTAATTACTTTTAACTTTTTCTTTAACTATTTTTTAAAAGACAATATATTTAACAGAGTATTTAACTTATTTAAGTTATTTCGTTAGTACTTAATATTCTCGTATTCGTGGTATCGTAGCAACGACGGTCGACAAATGTGTTGTATGATTATAGTATATATGATTATAGTAGTGACTGATTTGTAAGATATCGTAAAGTAGGGATAACTCGAAGTCAACTCATGCGGCGAGGTGGTTAGTCGTGACCAGGCAAGCGACACGGCCGTTAATAACCAATGCAACTGCCATCCGCCGTTTTGTCCTACCATTTTGCAATGCACTGAGCCTATTTACTAAATGGATTATGACTGAAAACGTTTTGAAATGTTAATCTTTTTTTGTAAAAGGTAGAGTTGAGTTCACATTTAACTCGTGTTGGTAGAAAAATTAATAAATCATAAGCTAAATAAATTAACTGGTGGTTTCTTTAAGTAGGTAATGATTCCTCATGTCCATGGTCCAACAATTTCATAAAAAAGCTTGCTGATGACGTGCGTTTATTGCTGATGATATAAACAACAACTTGAAGATTGTGTCCTTGCTTGCAATCATAAGATGCCTAGCCGACTTAAAAAACTGTATGATTAGTCTTACCTAACCACATACCTACTACACGCCCGGGAAAATATCGTTTTCGTCGTAAACAAACCATTACACGAACTAAATGCCTCGTCTACGATACAAACAGATTAAATTGCCTGTTTGTAGAAAGTACCAGTGTTCCTGATGCACTCATACATGTCGGAATCAACTTTCCATGAAATGATGGGTTGCTGTGGTGCACATCGTCGTTATGGTAGGATCTAAATTGGAAGTAGTTAGTTGAAGGAATGTGAACATAGTTCACACAATACGAAGACACCTCGCAGTAAGAGCTCCAAATAAAACCACAAAACTCGCACATAGTCTTTGTAAATACAACTGTAACGTATATCTGCATGACAGCACATGGTATAAACCAAACGCATCTACATAAATAGACACATAATATGAGTAAAAGAATTTCAACTGACTTACATTTCCTAATATCATTGGCACTTAACACACTTTCAGCTTAGATAAGATTTGAGGAATGGTATTTAAACGAAGGAATCATTTCTGACTTCAGTAACTTCTATGGATATATTTCCTTTACATTATATAGGTATATCAATATGCAATAACATTTTATAGTTAAATCGTTTTTTATGTAGACCTATGCTTATAAACGGGTAGGTAAGTGAAGAAAAGCTACATTTACTTTTATATATTTAGCGCATTGATCTATTATAAGTAAGAATTCACAATCAGCCGGAGAAAAATGGCCCCGTCAAAACGGGTGTCCGAACAGCTCGGGCACCCGTTTGGCCTTCCTTATAAAGAGGCGTTATTAGCATATTGGAACGTATTTTCTAATGTCAGTTTGCTCCATATATTTTGACATATTCTGTTAGGCACTGGTCGTCCATATGTTATTACTTAATATAGGTCAATGATTTAGCGTTGTCTGCAAGACGAGAAATTCAAAATGTCGCACCAGTATCACGGGGAGGGCTGTTACAGTTAAAATATTAAAATCATGTGTGTGACGTCACTGCAGCGATCGTTTTATAAAACAGTGTCAAGTGAAACCCATAAATTGAAGTCGAGTGGGACGCGCCGTGAGACCGGCGCATTGTCCCGCGGGGAGCGCTAACGGAGCGCTCTTCTTTTAAATCATATTGGCGCGTGATCGGTTATTACTGAGCGCTACATTTACAATTTCTGACTTCGATCATATAATCGCCACACCCCATACAAATGGAATCCACAGCACGTGCAGCATGCACATCACCATCAATCATATCAGCCGAGAAAGACGTTCACTGCTGGACATAGGCCTCCCCCAAGGCTCGCCACTCCAACCAGCCCTGTGCCGCTCGCACCCACCGACTTCTCGCGACGTCTTCCGGTACGCGGACGCCATTCGATAACTTACTGGCCCCACCGGCCTTTAGTTCTGCGAGCAATGTGCCCTGCCCACTGCCACTTAAGGCTCGCCATTCTTCGAGCTATGTCGGTGACTAAACTACACACTAAATAATATATAATGGTGTATTTTTGTTTTTCTGTAATTTGGTCCTACAGTTGACGGTTAGATTCATAGACTTTGACTAAGAAGTCAATGATAGAGCAATGCATAGCATCTATGGAATGATATCAATGGCAAGCCTTGAAATCCTCTCGATCAAAAACTACTACACCTGGGAATATCATTAGAAGTTTTTTTTTACTGAAGATAGCAAGGTACTTGACCACCATCTTACCTGATGGAAAGCAAGATGTAGTCTACGGTGGAACGTACCTTCCTAGAAAATACCTGTGCACTCTAGACTTGAAAAGTTCCATGTTGTACGTGTGAGGAAACAAGGATGTTGATTAATGCATTCCACTCTTTTACTGTGCGCACGATGAAAGTTCAAGCAAAACGCTTAGTGCGACATTTGGGAACTTGCACTATGTAGGTACGGATGGCTGGCAGCCGTACATCTTGTAGTCCGGTGGTAAAAAGGAGCTGGTGGTATTAAATTGTGCAATTCATTCCAGCGCTCACTCTCCGAAGTCTGGTGTGTGATTAATAACGACTGCAGCCACATACCTTCCTAGCTTAGAAGGAAATGACGATTCACCTTGGGTATTGTGCTTCGCATTTTTTTTTAATTAATGAAATCCGCGACGAGTCTATCTTTCAGAAATGCAACGCGTAAATTTTTTTAAAGTGTCGCTACAGATGAATTCCAATTTCTTAACAATGCACTGTATTGCATTGTAGGCTTCAAATTTACTTAATACGTAACATTGACGTACTTAAGGCAATTGTTGTGAATTCCACACAAACACGTAAGTCGAAAGAAACTGTCACAGTGTCGTGTTACAATAAATATACGTAAGTGTCTGCAACACTGAACTTACCCAGAGAGAAAGAAAAAGACGGCTTCCAGGTTCCTGAAAAAAAAACAAATTAGAGTCAATTTTCATCTGGTAAAGTAGCATAGAATTATAACCGTATAAGAATAGGCACAGCAGGTCGACTCATTTGATCTCGATTGCGGGTGAACATATGCCACCGCATTGCTTGGGACCTGCACTCTTTCACCATCTCGACCCTCACAGGGTGCTCTGGAAGAGCGGATTCGTCAACCCACTGTATGTTTTTGTAGACTGTGGAATTATACTACAAAATCTATGCCTTCCAGTGTCTCTACATTTGAACTGGAATATAAGCATAACAGTATGAAAGCCAAAAGCTTCAGAAACGCTTTAAAACTGTATTTGTTAAAACATAACTTGTCAAAAGATAGTGATAAAAAACAATAATATAAGGTTGTAATGTACTGATATTGTATCGCAACTTATGTACAGGTTTTTTCACGAAATAATATCTGTATTTTCAATTTTTCATTATAGCTGCAACTCCTTAACTTAAAAATCTTTTTAAATTTAAGATTATAGTTAAGTACTTAACCAATATAAGTTTTTTCACTGAAATAAACAGTTTTTTTTTTTATGTTTTCTGCGCGTACGTGTACGAACTATGTAGGTATCAGACAACATTGGCCGCTCAATCAGAATAAATGAAGGTAACGATGATATGATGATGCGTGAAAAATCTGCAGGGTTTCTTGTTTTGATTTCACTCTACCGTGATATCATAAAGTGGTCGTCTTTTCTTTAATTAATTATGGAGTCAGTTCATCATTTGGCGACGTAAGTATTTCCAGCTTCCAGTTCAAAGTGGAAGTATTTCATTGTAAAAATTAAACTATTAATAGTTTCCATACAAGTAGATGTTTAATTTTTTTTTCATACTACTACTACTACAGCCTATTTTCGTCCCACTGCTGGGCACGGGCCTCCCATCATCATGAGAGGGTTTGGGCTATAGTCCCCACGCGGACCAAGTGCGGATTGGGGACTTCACACACATCTTTGAATTGCTTCGCAGATGCGTGCAGGTTTTCTTACGATGTTTTCCTTCACCGAAAAGCTCAGTGGTAAATTCAAATTGAATTTCGCACGTAAGTAAACTTAGAGGTGCGAGCCGGAATGGAACCCCCGACCCTCTGCATGAGAGTGATGATTTTTTTCATACTTAACGCAAAATGTTAAAAACAGTACGAACGACATTTTAAGTATAGCGAGGTCGAGGCAATCAATATTAATAACCCGCAGTAATGTCGATAAATAGCCCTCATCATTAGGGGAGCATCGGTCATTAGAGGAAAACATTTCAAAATCAAACTGAAACTGGCTCCTAAAGAGCGAGAAACTTGCTAATTGCTGCTTACTTACAAACGAGAAAATAGAAGCTAAATAACTTTATAAAGTACTAGCTTTTCCCGCGGCTTCGTATGCGTATATACATTAATATCCATCGCCTTAAGTTTTAGTCCTGCTATGACAGTGCTAAGTGATGTTGTAAATAAACTAATACATAAATCTAGAATCCCGTTTTTTCCCGTTCCCGTGGGAATTTCGAAAAATTCTCCCTCTTAGTTCTCCCCAAGATATATCTACGATAGCTACTTTCAGCAGCGCGTTGTCGTCAGTCACGCAATCAGTTAGTCAGTAACGGATGGAAGATTTAGTTTTTTTTTGATATATTAATTTAAATAAGAGTGTTTTTGTTTCACTTTCTGTAAACTTAAAAGTCGTGGTAGCCTATTGGTTCGAGCTACCGCCTCTCGTGCACAGAGTCGGGGGTGCAAACTTGGCTCGCTTTGCCTTTCCACTGATATTTACGGCGAAGAAAAACATCGTGAGCACTGTACGCATTTTCGAAGTACCTAATTCAAATAGGAGAGTGAATACCCCCAATACACACTGGGCTAGCGTGACCCCACGCATAGCACACACCCTCTCGTGATAAGAAGAGGCCTGTCAGCCTGTGCCTATAATAGCAGCGGGACGTACCTAAGTAGACTGCATGTTGTGGTGTGGTTTTTTGAGCTCTAAGTCATGCTGTAGTACCTAAATATAATGCGTTTCAATAACGTATATACGTGTATGTATGAAAGATTTATTTGACTCACTGAATGTGGTTGCCAAGTATCTTTCAAATTCCTGTTTGGCGTTGAATAATAGTGCTTAAGGTAAGCAATCACGTGGAAAATATAATCATAAATGCAGATTAGTGAACCATCTGATTTACTTATTAGTCTTATTACAAAACAGTTCTTCGAACTGGTTTAGTAAAACATATTAACTATAGCTATAGCAACAACTTTTTTAAATTGGAGATTTATAAATGTAATGTATGTGAAAGTGACTCTGTCAGTCTGTTACCTTCTTCCTTCACATTTAAGCTGCTGATCTAACTTAATGAAAAATGGTAATAGTTATGTAACCAGGTCGGTGGGGCAATCAGACTCCGGAGAAAAAGATGACCTCCTCATAATTTACCCTTATATTTTAGAGCCCATAAAAACACGGTTTCTTCCAATGTCGACGTTGGCATTTACAAACCCGTATTTTCGTAATGAGTACTGAACAAAAAAAAACAAAACGAAATTAAAGTTCCTTTCCAGTTATATGACACTGACAATGGCCCAGATACTAATGGGCCGAGGTCTGGCACTTCGGATGTAAGTAATGGAATGCAAATATATGAAATTAATTTAGAATTAATTAAGTTCACTGGTCACGGTTGCGCGCAGATTTTGACATTTGATGATGTTACCTACTGTTAGTTGGTATAGCCATAAATAATTGCTATTGCCATACAGCGAGGGAATGCTGCCTGCGTGACGAGAACCCTTCCGAAAGGCCCTAACGTAGGTTTTTAGGTTATTTTAGAACTTTTTTTTTCTGAAAATTAAAATGCTATTTATAGTTTTTTTTTTTAACTTGTTCTTTTCTGAATAAACTAGTCATAAATAAATATGCAATGCTTTGATTTAACCAAATATGGTTCAATTTAGACTGGCTCGTCCGGGGAAGTACCACGCTGTCGCAGAATATAGACGTGAAGTAATTTACAGCTATTGCTTTTCCTATGATATACCGCTGTATCGCAACACCTTTAGAGTTTTGTTTGACATTACTATAATGATGAACATAATGGTTGGCGTTTGTCATGGAGATCAAAACGTGTCGTGAATTATTATAAAGTACTTAGTTCCTAAATACCAGCAGAGTCGTGACACCGGCTTTGCCCCAGTCTGATTCAGAAATAGCATTTGCAGTGAACTTTAAAGTTAACTGGGTGTAGCAGATTTAGTTACGGTTTTGCGTGTGTAAGTGTAAACAAGAGTAACGGGTACCTCGGCGCAAGGTCGAAGACAGGTTTTGTAAGTCATGACATTACTAGATAACGTTCTTGTAGATCCTGGGAATTATATTAGGTGCATGATGACTAAAAAAGTAGCTCAAGCAGGTCTATCTAAAGCTGCCTCGCATTCTGTTAATTATGATACTAATTTAAGATTTTCTTTTAGGTAACTAAATAATCTGTTTGGAGATGATATTTGTTAGATACACCTACAAAAGATCATCGAAACAGTTAACTTACTTTACTTAGTAAAATGCAAAGATATGTCAAATTTACTTCAGTTTTCAGTCACTTTTTTTGGAAATAATAAACGATTTGGCTTTCGACTTCCGCGATTACATTTCAAACTATCGCCACGGTATAAAACGTTTCAATAAATCTAGATAAATCTCACAGAGCGATTCATCCGTTTATTCAATCATAAAAAGTATCGTTGTTTTGTAAACATTCGTAAAGAAATTAATGACTGAATGAATTCCAATCTGTCGGCGGCAACCTTGAACGCTCAGACTGTGAATTTAACTGCCTACTAAACTTTTAATTAATTTACCGGTTTCTCAGTACCTATCTATGTCTATCGCGCATTTCAACTCAGACAACAACTACAGATCATGAAAACGAGAACATAAGTAAGTTATATAATTTTGTTTCGGGTAGAATATAGCGCTTTTCACGAATATATTCGTAAAAAGAGCTACATTATTAATACAGGATAAAACACAATCAGCGTTAATTACTCACTTTGCGATGCGCAGTCGGATAAAAAGAAAGGCAAACTATCTAGATCTATACTTCCATCCATTTTGTTGGTTAGGTAACTATTCAATAAATCACTGGTAAATAAAATAAATAGCAGCGACCATTCCTGTCCCATTCTTGTTCCGTAATAATTGTAAATAGGTACGTTCTGCAACTATAAAATACAAAACGAAACAAATTACCTGCATAGTAATACTACACAAAACTGAAAATACCTCATCACGCTCACTTTATAATCACTCACTCACATATTGGCACTGAGAAAAAATTAAGAAGGAAAAGGGATGTAAGCCGATACGCGGCTCGCGGGCGCGAGAGTCGAATGTTTTGAGCAAATCGCGTAGTAAAGAAAGATCGTGCGCCCACGCATCGCGCGCGTCTATTACGAGAATGGGGCGTCTATTCGAGATCACGAAGTGATCCTATAGAGAACATAATAGTTATTTCCTTAAGGCGCTGACAAGACCTAAATTGACTTTATTTAAACAGTATATAAACGAAAACTATTTGATTTTGTAAGGCGAGTGAAATATATATTAATTTTCACTTTACACTCAAAAAAACTTGCTGTTTCGTAAAAAGGATTACATGAAACGGGTTCGATGAAAAAAAAATGTGGAGTTACGTCTTCTAATCCTATTTAAACGGTTCTATAAGTTGTTTTTTTTAACGCAGATTTCTATACCTACTCGTACTTACCAAAAACTTTGCTAATATAGGTATATTGTTCATGCAATGTGGGTTTTTTAATAATCTTCATTTATCTGATTTTCTGTGTAGGTATATTGCCCACATGCCACGGTCGTGCTTCTCGCTCCCTCCAATTCAAACAGACATTATAAATCATAAATCATTTATTCATTTGTCATTGTCCGTTGAGACAATTGCCTGCCTCGATTGCTCAAGGTCATTAGCTCTAGTCAGCGTCTTAAGTAAGTCTAGCTTTTCGGATAAACCTGTTATACGGGACTTCAGTGTCGGCTAACGCCAGGTTCCTATGTCGAGAAAACGCCTCTTTTTCGCTACGTTTGGTTAAAATTTGACATTTGAGCCATTGAGAATCTGTCAAATACTCTAACCATCTGTAGCCAAAACGAGGCATTTTGTGGATATGGGATCCGGGCCTAAGTGAGTCAGTAAATCCGAAGGCCCAAACGTCTTTCGGCGCATATAATTGAGATAGTTGACCCCGCCCAGTCCAATCGTGAACGTGATCGTGTGAGACGCTAGAATGGATAAAGTGCACTTTGGAATGGTAGCTATTGTACGAGCGATTTGCTTTCTCTTGGGAGACGGTCTATGCTTATTCGGGATATGGAAAATTCTATATCCCTATTTACCAACTCGAATGAGACCCCTGCTATCTCGGCCCTGCGGCAAGGTTGCCTGGAGCGAGTCTTGTTTGTCAGGTCTTGTCCAGGTCGCACTGTTTATAGACCACCGTATTCTTGCTCAGCAGTTGGCGCACTTGGCGCCACTGCGCTATATTAGCAACCATTAACTAACTAACTGCTCCTCACGCGACACAACTGCCTCTAGCGGCGTATTCATACGCGATGTTCTTCTTTTTTTATTATTATTATAGACGGACAATCGGCCCACCTGTTGGAAAGCGGTCACAGCCGCCTATAGACATTTGTAACACCAGACGCGTCACCAATGCGTTGCCGGTCCCGTAGATATTTAATGACACCCTTTTTAAAACATCCCATATTGTAGCGCGGAGGGAAAATTTCAGCAGGGAGTCCATTCCAAATGCCTATAGTACGCGCTAAAAACGTTCTAGAGAACCGACGCGTAGATGAGCGTAATGTCTCAAAGGTGCGATGCGTAGGCACCAGTCTAAACAGTTCCTCGGAACACTCCCCATTTTACAGCTTCATCGGACACGAACAAAGGGCGAGCGACCTGATGGGTATTCAGACCTCGCTTCTGCAACCCTCGATCTCACGCAAAACTGAGCTAGGTTAGATACTTATTAGTATCGTGCACTTGCGGATTTTTCCAATTGTGTTTTTGCTCCTTTATGTCATGTGTTTTGGACAGTCCCTAATTCGCTCTGGACCCGCGTGGGGAATAAAGTCCAAACCCTCTCGTCATGAAAGGAGGCCTGTGCCCAGCAGTGCGACTTATTTAGGGTGTTCTGGAAATGTCTTGTTGTTTGCAATAATTGTAAATTAAATATAAGGTATGTACTCGTACATACACGTACAATTCTAAAAACATGCACGCAAGCTTAATTATATTATAACTTTTTTAATATAGGTACCTATAACGAACTTACCAATTTCCAATGAAAATCTATCAGCGCATAGGTTTAATTTCTAAGGCAAGGCATTTTATCGCAAACTGTGCTACCTACTTAAAATTTCGCAATAGAAACATAAACTGAAATCGTAAAAAAATTCGGATTGAGTTTGCAACACAAGCTTACCTAAGTTTTATGAAATTGTAGCTATTTTTTTTCTTATAGATGTGTGCATGATGCTTTGTCACTTAAAGAGTACCTAAATAAAGTTGCATGAAAGACATTTAAGTTTCACGTCAAAAACCTCAATTGCCAATTGAAGCCATGAAAATTATCAGTGTGTTCATATTCAATCAGTTGCACTTGCAGCGCATGCGCATATTTGACGCGACGTGATGTAACGCCTTGTTCCGAAGACGAGCTCGAAAGTGGTCGAGCCGGTTCTCGTTATGGACTGGTTGCACTTGATAGGGTTATCGACACAAACGACATAACACTCATAGCAAAATTCTTTAATCAATGCTGTTAATGCGTCTTAATTATCGACATCATCATCATCATCATAATCAATTCTGCTGAAGACTTCCACTGCTGGACATAGCCTCGCTACTCGCTTCCACCGTAATTAATGTAAAAAAAAGAAACAAGAAAAAGAAATATGTATAGGGCCACGGTAACCACTTAACATCTGGTGGGCGGTCTGTCTGTTTGTCAGTCTGACACCACCTAAGAAACCTTATAGCTACACGTAAAATCAAAGTCAGTAAAGCAATTTGGTTTCTTAGTGATAAGTACTTATTTATTAATTTAATACATTAACTTAACCCAAGGTTAGATGCGTTTGGTACAACTCATATCAGCCTAATGGCTAATTAAATTGTAGGTACTTACACTTTCGAATATCTACACCAGGGAATTTTAGGCAACCCTATACATATACGGCATCGGCCGGCACCTCAGGCGGTAGATTGGTCACTGTGTCATCGCTGCTCTTTTACTCTTTGATGTAAAAAAGGATAGCGATATGAGTATCGCAGCAGCATCGCTACAAAAGTCACCGTGGGCGAGGGCCCTTAAATTTAAACGAGCGTATCTTGCATAAGTTATTTATTTACCTATACAAGCGATCTCAGAAACGGCTCTAACGAGTTGTGCGAAATTGGCACTATAGGGGTTTACAGGTGAGAAAAAACGATCTATCAAGGTTTCGTATGAGGGAAAACTCACTTTTAGCTATTTTCACCCGAACAAAGCTCGGTCGCTCCAGATACTTGTTATCTAATCCTTCATTCACCATCACTGTCACCCCAGACATATTGATTGTCATCGTAACTGGTTACCATTTTCCAATTAATCAATTCACACCATTACAGGATGCAACCACATGCAACTAAGAAATACATTGGATAATTAAATATTTTTTTAATTGGAAATTACAGCCATTGTCATGACGGATCACTTGATCTCCTATCAGACTTCACCTACCTATATCCTGTTCTGTGCGTGTCTATGAAGTGGTAAAGCAGGGTTGTAATTATTATAACATACATAATACAACATTTCACATGCCAACTTGTTTTGATTGGATGTCAATTAGTTATACTTTATATGTATGGTCGACTACAAAAAGATCTTTCCATTTTTGAACGCTGTTCCTTTGTAACAATGTTTTAAGCGGATACACCTTTTTGCAGTGAAATGTCGTAAGTCAGTTTTAACTGATCCCAAATATTTATCTTCTAACTTCTCGGCAAGTCAAAGTACATGATTTTGTTTGCTGATATATTGTGATTGTCACCGGCTACAGGAAGAGATTACTGCTAAGTATGAAAGCTTTAAGTTTTTTAAATATGTGAATACTTTTGTGTCAATCAGATCCAGGCATGACAATGAGAGAAAAATCCTTGTTGAACAATTACGTTTAAAATGTTCATCTACCTCTAAATATTTCTCAATGCAGTTCAATTCAATTCTCAAAATTTAATAAGAATATCATTCGCTTCAACAGCCTATTTGCGGCCCACGTCTGGGCACAAGCCTCATCTTAATACGAGGGGAAATATGAATCTCATTATTCCGACCATCAATACTGTGTCATTTAAGATGCATACGTAAGATGTGTTCGGTCGTGGTTGTGTGTCGTCACTGTGGGTCAACAACGACGCATATGGCAAACAGACATTAAACATTTCCATTGCGTGTTTAATTTTACAAATTATTTTTCTTACTTATTTTTTTGCATCCTATTGAATAATGGTACAATTAATTCCTCGGGACGATATATCTCATGAAAAAAATAATCTCGTAGATAATTCTTTCCATTTATGTTGAGCATGTTTTTTTTACGCGTATTTTTTCAAGTGAAATCTTAAAAAATCGCGTTTGATCTACTTGTAAGTAAGTAATATTTAACCGAAAGAAAAGAAGAGACCTAGAAAAAATTGAGGCCAAAGTTCAAATGTTTGTTCACATGTTTTTATTGAAAAATCTAAATATGCTTGATTTTTGTCGACTCATCTGAATCCACCACGTGATTGAGTAACATGCACAGAGAAATTTAGGTAGGTATAAAAGCAGTTGGAGTTCTTTTACTGCAATGAGGACATGATTGCAGGGTAAAACCTTTGCTGACAGCTGCGCCAGCATTGCATCACAATCACAAACGCCCGGCTCAGGCGCAGTCGTGACTTTTTCAATGCCTCTTTAGAGCCTAACCTTACCTGTTTATTTTAAATCTACTGCGGCATAACCGGCGTAGGTCCCATTTTTTCCCGTTTCCGTAGGAAATTTGTGAAATTATCTCTTAGTGCGCGCCCAGCTTTCTACAACCAGTAGTTTCGGCTCGGCTCTGCTTGATCGATCAGTCAGTCAGTCAGTTTCTTGTTTTATAAAAGACTGTGACGAGGGGATACTCACCTCCTTTCATTTGAAACTTCTTAGCAACTTTAATCGTCTCTAAATTCAAAAGTACTCATATTTCCCTATGACAAAACTTCATTCACCACATCTGTGTACAGTCAGTAAACAATGTACTGAATTATTTTTTTTTCGAGTTGATAGCTTGAACGTTGTGATCTAACGTTGCGCTCGAGTTGAAATCTCATTTTCTCATTACCTACGTCGCGACGTTGCGTTCTATGGTTTCAGCCATCAAAACCAATTCGCTTGATGCGAGTATTGTGGCAAATTGATGTTTATTACCCATTAGTGTACAAGGAAGTTAATTTACACTGGCTTGCAGGTATTAGACGTCTAATTGGTTTGCAGTTGAGATGTAACAATTGATGCGAAACGCATTGTAAATAAGATTTCAGTATCAAGTTACGAGTTACTTGTATGTTGATTGCAGTTTAAATAACAGACGGATGTCAAAAGTGAATTATTATTTCAATCAATCATTTATTTCGTTATTTTTAATATTCACACATACGAGAACCTATTTCTTTAATAAATGTTGTTTCAATTAAGAATGTTTATAAGGTAAACGCAGGTATTAACGACCCATCGAAAATCTGCAGGTATTACCGACCTATTTATGTTTTTCGTAATTTTTGCATTTCCAGAAGTATTTCAGATTTAGGTATGTAATACCATATACTCGTTTTTTATAGCAGCATCATATACTATTACGGTTAGAGTAAGCTGTGCGAAAAACCGATTGATAATATTCGTTTCTGCAAGGGCATCGAGAACCACAGGTCACGCCATACGGGCTCTTGTTTTTTCTAGTAACTATGTGATTTTTCTGCTTAAGGTTTATACAAATATATGAGTCATATATACAGCTCTCGTGAATACGCGCCTTTTGAGCCTTTTTTGACTATTGTGGAGACTGGCCGAGTATAATCGGTGAGTTGACACATTTTCTTTCGAACATAGGTATTTTTAAGCGTAGGATTATGTTGTTCCATATATTTAATCTTTTTATAGCCATTGTAATGCAAACATCTCTGGAAATATAATGAAATATACATAAAATCTATCATTTAATAGTTAGGGAAGTGTTAGGGCAGTATTAGGGCCAGTCTGCAAGATTTAGAGTTTTTAATCAACTAGACATCGTCTTCGTGTCTTCAAGTTCCACTGCTGATCTCCGTGCCTGCAGCATCTACCTGAGCTAACACCAACCCCGCCCCCCTTAACCCTATCATATCTTCACAACTCTCCGAGATATAAGGGGACCGCAATTTTCGTGAAATCGGAGCCTATACTGGAGCGAACGAAAAGACATTTCCAATGTCAAAACTGGTATTGCAATGTATAAAATTTAGTGCTCAATTAGCGTGTTCGATTAATTGTTACTCCGAATATGATGGTTGTGCAGAATCGAAACGCAGGGCCTCAGCGGGGACCGCGGGGCACGGAGGGGGGACGAATTCGTCCGTTACATGAGATATTTTGAAGAAGCGTACATGACTAGACGGATTTCGAACTTTCACCTTTTTTCCTATTTTTTTTGTATTTTAACGCATTATAAGCATTTTCGAAAAGTCTACGGTTTTATTCTTCGAACCTCCACGCCAATACATGGTCCTTTTTCGAGCCGAATCATAGAAGAATCAGCGGCCTACGGAGTATTGAGGACGTCGGGACGACGACTACGCTACGGCTAAGACGAAGGAAGGCATCCAGAGGAATATTTCCTGCATCATCCAACATCCCGGCGAACAGTCCAGTGAGGAGTGCAGCGAGGAATACCCTGGAGCGGCGATACCTGCTTAGCTACGAAGTTACGGATACCGATCCCGAGGATACGGTGACAAAGCAAAAGTGAGTCCGTTCCTTGATATTTCCCTATTTATCCTGATTTCCCGTTTAATTTTAAGCAACGAACATAATTTAATGTAAGTTTTGGCACAGAAATCATATTGTTACAATATTACATTATTCAGGTGTTTAAATATCAAATCAAGCTAATTTCGTTTTAAGTGTATAATTTTATCGGTGTTAAAATCATTAACGCAACTCGCATCAATATAAACGTGTCAGCTACCTATGCAAAAAGTGCACCGGCGTAAGCGCAATCGAGTAAACACCTTTTGTTCGTTATCAGTGGTTAGCCGGCGAGCAGCCCACCGCACATCTAAACCGACCGCTTATTGTAAACAACGTAACTCAACATATTTTTTAATTATTTATAGGTTATTCGTTTGTTCCTTATCTAATTGTGGTAAATTCAGTGCTAGGCAACCTGCGTAAGTGTATTTGGTGAAATAGTGTGAGTTGCTCGTGTAGTAATACAGGTAATTAACGTTAAAAATGGCCGAAAACGACGAAATTAAGCAGTTAATTAGAAAACGCGGTCATATAAAAGGACGTTTGACGACATTTTCAGGTTACTTGCAAGGATTGGTGGAACAAACGTTGTGTGCGGCTAAGGTGACGGAACTTGAGCTCCGTATTGCTAAAATGGAAAGTTTATTCGATACTTACGACGAGATTCAGACGACGTTGGAGTGCATGTCGGACGACGACAAGTTGCAGTTAAACGAAAGAACCGAATTTGAGAATTTATACTATAATACCGTCGCGGCGGCTAAGGAATTGGTAAAGTTGCATAAAAGGGTTGATGGCGGTGATGATTGTTCATCGAGGAGCGAACGGCGTTATTCGCAAGTGAAATGTAAGTTGCCCACGATTTCATTACCTACATTCGACGGATCATACGATACATGGCTTGAGTTTCATGATACATTCGATAGTTTAATCCATAAAGACGATTCGATCGACGACGTGAACAAGTTTCACTATTTGCGAGCTTCGCTACAAGGCAGTGCCGCATTAATAATACAATCCTTAGCATTGTCTGGCAGTAACTATAAAATAGCCTGGCAGTTGGTGTGTGATAGGTACAATAACAAACGGTTATTAGTAAACAATCATATCACAGCAATATTTAATCTTAACCCTATCACAAAGGAATCCCCAATAGCGTTGCGGTATATTATTGACACGATGTGTAAAAACGTTCGCGCATTGTCAACGTTAAATGAACCAACTTCTCAGTGGGATACTTTGTTAATTTATATAGTTTGTCAAAAACTCGATAATATCACTCGGCGTGAATGGGAACAGTACGTCCCTAAATGTGACTTGATTACATTCGACGAACTTATCAACTTCCTCAGAGATCGAGCGGACTTGCTGGAGACAATGGCGATGAGCGGATCAGACCGACGCGCGTCGTGGCCGACGGGGCCCGGCGTCGGCGCCGGCGCCGCCTCGGCCGCGCGACGCGTACCAGGGAAGTGTTTCGTGGGGCTCGACGCCCTCGACGAGAATCCTGTGAGTAGCTCACCATTCGTATCTGAGTGCCCGTTATGTAAGCGTGGTCATTGGCTGTATGAGTGCCCCGACTTTCTCGCGTTATCTAATAAGGAACGTGCAGATAAGGTACAAGGGATGAACGTATGTAGAAATTGTTTGAGACCTGGTCATATTGCGAAATATTGCAGGCGCGGGCCCTGTAGATTGTGTTCGGAACGACATAATACGCGTTTACACGTAGGCCAGACGACGTCACAGTTAGCGTTGCCGACGTTAGACTCCATGGCTTGTTCTCCAGTAGAGCTGGCTGCTGGACCGGACTTCGTCAGCAACAGCGGCATCACACTACCGACGCACCACGTCGTTCAAGGTCAGGTGCTTCTGTCCACCGCATTAGTCGAGATACACGGTCGCGACGACACCGTGCACATAGCGCGCGCGCTGTTGGACAACGGTAGTACCTCGAGCTTCATGACGGAAAATCTGTGGAGAAAACTTAACTTACCTACTAGGGACGTCGCCGCAACTGTGTCTGGTATAACAAACGTTAATACGAAAATAAATAAAACGTGTAGGGCTAGACTTACATCGCGGTTAGATAAAAACTTTAGTGCGGAAACGTCTTATTTTATACTTCCGGAGATTACTAGCAACTTACCTTTACGTGATGTTGATATTTCTATGCTAGACATACCACAACATATTGTCTTGGCCGATCCTAAGTTCCACTTGATCTTCTCATCGGTGCCGATGTCTATTGGGAACTGTTAGGAAATGGTAGACTGACGTTGGGACGAAACATGCCCACGATCTACGAAACCAAATTAGGCTGGGTAGTGTCTGGTACTATCGTAGGTCAACCTAAATCAAAAAGTGTGCGCTGTAACTTCGCCCGGGTACACTGCCAGGACGACGAGTTGCCACAGTTACGGGGGTTGGACGGTACAACAATTAGACTCGCATCGGCTAAATATTCTCACGACGAAGAAGCATGCGAGGAACATTTAGGCATAAATGCCACTCGGTTGTCCGACGGTAGGTTGATGGTGCGGTTCTCTTCAACACAACCACCATCCTCACAGGACAATTCGTACGAGCGGACGAAACTGAGCATTTTACCTCTCGAGCGTGGACTAGAGGGTCAATCATCAATAAAACCCATGTACGAGGGGTCCATGGAAGAGCTCGATACTTTGAGAGACATGTCCAAGGTCACTAGAAGCGAAACGTTACGCAACTATTTGCCACATCGCGACGTACTGCGGCTATCGAGTCAAACTGTTAGTCTAGCAAGCTCGACCGTAAGTATTCCTATTGATGTTCAGCTAGGACCCACTATACAGGATGATCTCATGGTTAACTCGTCAAGTCTTAAACATTACCAGCACGCTTACACTGCTGACGTTAATAATGAGAATTTTGAGTCACATAGTTTAATTAAAATCAGACTACCTCTTAAAGCCAAGGACCCGTTTAACATATCAAATGCCTTGGGCGATTCACAAGGATTCACCCGGGTAGTTGGTGAACGACTCAGAAACTCGTCTTGTAATTTGTAAAAACCCTTATCGTTATTAAATTAAGAGAACCTACTTTGACGAAGCTTCGCTTTGTGTACACGCATTCGCGGTTATTACGTGATGCTGTCGTAGCATCGATAGTGGGCAAGTTACCGTGAGCACGAGTGACTCCGGAGTTTCCTCCCGAGACGGAATCTATCCTGAGGGAAACCAAGCGCTGAGCGAGTGTCGGAACTTAGAGTCGTGCAGCAACTTGCCTTCTGAATATGGCGACAGGGTTGAGCTACACCGATTCATTAGCCGTCGAGATGTACCGCCAAGATATGTACTCCGACGCCACACCTGTCGTAGGAGCGTACAGTACTAATATATCACGCAATATAACGCATCTTGTAAGCAATTCGGAAAATCTCGTCAAACTGCGATCAATGAACTTGAATTTATTTAAGGCGTTTATTTCATTCTATCACACTTTAAAGTTAACGATCACCAATTCTTACTTTGATCGTCTTCCTTATTATTGTAAATGTTTAGTTTTAACGTCCTACCTACGTAAACATGTTAACTTTCTATGGTTTATAAATTTATACTTAAGTACTTTGAAGGAAATCTTACCTTTGCAAATGCTCAACTGTGTGCCATATTTAATTATTATAATGTCAAGGAATAAATTTCATGTTGATTTTCATGTGCTAATGCATGATCCGCTTTAATTTGTTGTCGGCACTTATATAATTTTAACGTTCTGCTTAATTTAATATTAGTTACTTATGACTTTAAGCAAGTAATGCTAATTCCTCTATCCAGCGATCCTTCTGGCATTACTTACTTACCTTCCTGACTATCCCAAAATCGGACGACCACTTAATTGTGATCCCAGGAACCATTCTTACCGAAGAACACTTACTGAGATCCCAGGAACCATTCTCACCGAAGAAGGTGAACCAAAGCAACATTCTTGGATCACCTAGACACAAGAAGTGCAGCAAGAAGCCCTCTTCACCGTGTCAATGGCAGTCATCAACGACGACAGCGCGCCAGCATCTTGGACGGCATAAATCCAGCGGCTGAAATCCGTACTGCATCCAGCCTCATAAGATGGACTCTCATGCAAGATATGGATATGCTAGTGAAGACCTGACTTTTCTGTTGAAAGTCTAGCCTTTCAACGTGGGCGGGCATGTGCAGAATCGAAACGCAGGGCCTCAGCGGGGACCGCGGGGCACGGAGGGGGGACGAATTCGTCCGTTACATGAGATATTTTGAAGAAGCGTACATGACTAGACGGATTTCGAACTTTCACCTTTTTTCCTATTTTTTTTGTATTTTAACGCATTATAAGCATTTTCGAAAAGTCTACGGTTTTATTCTTCGAACCTCCACGCCAATACAATGGTACTGTTAGAATTTGAAGACTATGCCTGCCTAAGCATTTATCTCACTGTTGCAGAAAGGTCCTCAAATTCCGACCAACACCATCATTCGGGCCTTACAGCTTGTTAGTATCTAACAGAATTGGTGAATATATCGTAAGCTGCTGCTTCATTATTTCTGACCGTGAAATGAAATATTGGATCATCACGTATCGCGCGAAAGAGTGATTTAGATAGGCGTTTAACCGGTGTTTATCCGACATCCAATAAAGACACAGTTATAAATTCATTTTTTTAAATTCACTCCCCTCCCCACTATTACTTTTGAGTCCAGAAATATGTCATTTATTAACGACTCTATGAAGCCCACTTGCACCATGCTGCTAACCTCTGGTTAGCTCCTTAACTCGAGTTTAGTTGTATCGGCGTTGGTGTAATGTAAGTCGGCCTAGCTGACATTGAGAATAATATTCTGTTGTGTTTGAGTCACAGGAAGAGCGAGCCCCCCCTTCAATGATCAATGAACTAAACTCAATGGGAGCTTAATTATCTGAGGGGCCGTGTGCACATAACGTACTAAATATATTCTTAAATAATATTGCTTAACTTTATTTTTTTCACAAATTACTGATCTTAAAATCATAACAAACCAACGACATTTTTTCAGCGCATCCGTTTGGTGTCGTTCAAAGTTGTTGGATCGGATGTCTGACGATTTTAGCACCCAGTGGTGAGTAGGTAGGGTAAAATTGCTTCATGCTATGAAAACTTGTATTTTAATGGACCACGTGCGTAGTTAATTCCGTAGGCAAGGCAAGAAACATGATAATGTAGGTAGGTGGGCAGCTTCATTAGCGGAAAGCATTAGTCGGGTTAAAATGTACATTTTTTTTACCATACAAATTGATGTGTATCAATAAGTATTTATACAATGTTCGTTCTCCAAATGAGAGTTATATAAAGTTTAAAACTGATTGCATTCCCATATCGGTACTTCGATAAAAAAGTTGTTTTCAGACCGCAAAGAACAATAAAATTTCCCTCATTTTGATTGGATTGTGGACCTTATTTACATAATATCTGTCAGTGCCTATCTTGCTACAGATTTAAAAAGATACGAGATCATAGTTACCAAAATAGGCATGGGGTCCCAAAAGGAACCAAATAGAAATAGTTCTTAATAGCTACAAGAGATGGCGTTACAAGTCACAATCCAAACAAAAAGGGCTTTAAACACTACATTTAAGGGCAAAAATGTTAAAAGTGCCCGGCCAATTAAAAGAGGCTTCAAGGTTCCAACACCGGCACCGTAATGTGAATTTGCTAGTGTTATGGAAAGGAGCTTTACAGTTTAAAAACCATCACGTAAAAGTTGACTGTCAATATGCCAACGTCCATAATTCATAGTGTTCAATTTCTGAGTCGTCACAGTCTAGCGAGTTCATTATGCGCACACGCATTGCATTCATCGACCAACTCATTCGTTTGCACGAACCTACTCTTAATCACTTCCGCACCTTTGAACTGTAGGTATTATTAGAATCATTCATTTTCATTCATCGTTCATTCATTCATGATTGTCAGATAGTACCTATTTAAGTAGTGTAATTTTGAACATTCTTAAGGTTTTTAATTGTTTGTCAATTTATTTGTTTATTTATTTTTGACGGCCGGATTGGTCTAGTTGGTAGTGACCCTGCCTTCTAATCCGATGGTCGCGGGTTCGAGTCCCGCTCGGTGCAAACTTTGTGTGATGAACAGGAATGTTGTACTCGAGTCATGGATGTTTAGTATTTATTTATGTATGTATTTCTATATATAAGTATTTATATCGTTGTCTAGCACCCATAGTACAAGCTTTGCTTAGTTTGGGGCTAGGTCAATAGGTGTGAAATGTCCCAAGATATTTATTTATTTATTTTATTGATAGTAGTTTATATGTAACTGCTACATAATAATAATATCGCACGAGTGTTTTAAGGCCTAATTATGTATAGTTGCATACACAACTTTATCTACACTTATTTTATAAATCCTCTAAGATGCTTCAAAATTGGTCAACAATGGCGGCAATTCGAATACGTCAATGTCTCATATTCGAATTTCGAAAATCATAGACTAAATAGAGCCGACATTTGAATTTGGAACAAACTTTCGCTCTGTCTAACTGAAGAATATAGGCGGGCATTGCTGTTCGAAGATGTTCGAAATTTGAATGCTATTAGACCATCTAATTTGATGGTCTAATACCATTGATCTATTATAAGTAAGGATTCACAATCAGCCGGAGAATAATGGCCCGTCGGCACCCGTTTGGCGCTCAGTAAATTTGACACTTAAGTCTTATAGTGTTAGGTTTACTTTTGTATAAAATATTTATCTTGACACATAGTATAAAGAGGCGTTATTTGCATATTGGAACGTATTTTCTAATGTCAGTTAGAAAATACTGCTGTTTTTGAACGCATCATAGAGGGTTTATCATATGAGTGTAGATAAAGATTATTAATGAATACAAATCACTTTTTAACTAGCATATAAATTAATATGAACACAATGTTTCATCTTGGGAGTAGGTGATTTTTTTTTTATAATATGCATAAAACGAAGTGAATAATAGAATAAGGAATTTATTTTTATGCCCCTATTTATCCGTAAGTGCGTAACCCACACACGGTCAACGGAAATTACGTTGATTGGTTCAATTTCTGCGCGCACCGCCACATTCAATGCATTTAGCCACTTCACTGTTGTTCTCTTTAGAATAGATTCAAGAACTACCTAGTAAAGTATAGCATGACACAACTTAGAAGGCGCGCGGCGAAGCACTTAAGACGCTGACGCAGACTCTATCACTGCTTGTTTGCTAAGTTGTGTAAACCTGTAAGTACCTACCTATTCTTGGAAATATTTAACTTTTATCTCCCCCATATATCATCATAAGAGAGCTAATAATCATAAAATATAACTAAAACACGTACGATTTGTAGACCTCTCAAAAAAAACGCAAGTAGTCAGAATGTGATAGATATGGACACAGAAACATGTAATATGCTGCTTATTTCGTCGCGGGATGGTATAATAAAGAGCTGGGCGACCGCTTTTGTAAATATATTTAGCTGAAATAATCTTTCCCAGATTTGTGACCAAGATAGATCGTTTCTTCGCCCCCATAAACCCCTATTTTTCTAAACATTAAGCCATTTCCGAGAACGTAAGTAATTACAAAATATTTACACATACATATAATTATATGTAAATATTGCTCGTTTAATAGGATAGGATATTCCGAGCAACGACCGCCTGCTGTCCACCTAAGTGTGTATTATTTATGTGATTGTTCTTAGTCTTCCTATCTTTAAATTGCTGAGAACCTAGGTACGCGCATTGAAAATGTTTTAGGCATTGACCCATAATAATATATGGCCGAACAGTGCCTAACAGAATATGTCAAAATATATGGATCAAACTGACATTAGATAATACGTTCCAATATGCAAATAACGCCTCTTTATACTATGTGTCAAGATAAATATTTTATACAAAATTTACTGAGCGCCAAACGGGCCATTTTCACCGGCTGATTGTGAATCCTTACTTATAATAGATCAATGGTTTTAGGTAAGTAAAATCTAACATCGAAAGGTTATTATCATCATAAATTCATAACATTCAGTGATCGAAATTTATGTGTTCTTCATAAATGCAAAGGTGACCCGACATTTGACACGTCTCGACGAATCAATTGTCTTGCGGTGACCCCGTCTAACGCCTACTGCCGATTCGCGGTGTATGGACGAGAAGCCATACAAATTCGATGTAGATTATACTCAAATACATACAAAGTAGATAAATATAACCTTCGTTACAACAACTTTATCGGGATATTGGGCTGCATCGCAGAATGAGGAGAACTTGAGGATAGAACTCAGGCCGCAGTTAACTTTTATTATTTCCATGAAATCTAGGTATAATCAATCGTTTATTGAAGAAGGTAAAAGAATATACCACGTATATGTAAAAGAAAATACATTTCGTCGTTATCTTTAAGTTATGCCTCATTACCTGCTTTATTCAACAATGTAACACTTCATCACTTTTACACGACATTTATGAATTTATTAACACTTCGGAAATCACAAATGCCCGTGTATAAGCTGATTTAAAGACACTATGTATGAAGTAATAGAAAGTCGATAATTAATTTTAATTTTCCCCTTATTCTCCTCATCGATGCCAATCGAATATTTTTTCAGAGATTCGTATGCCATGCAAAAAGGTCGTGCTGTATGAATTTTAGGACTTTGCGGTTTTCGCTCACTACGCAACCCTAGAGGAGCTGCTATTAAAATACAAAAATCTGTGGAATTCTCAACACACTATTACCTTAACACGTGCTGCTACGACGTAAGTACGCAACAGTATATGTAGTTATGTTATGACGAAAGAGACAATGTATTTTTACATTGTTCGCGGCAAAACAAGACAAAAACCTCGCTGATAAAAAGTTTCGCATCTTATTTCATGATCGCTATCGAGTTTCGACAGATTCGTGAGAAATTAACTTCGTAGGCACGCGATTAGTCTTGTACACTATTGTGATACAGCGTAAGCAGCACCTTTAAATGGGCTATTAATTCTAAACCTACGAGTGTAAGCAACTAGATTCTACCCTCGACTTCTCCCGCGTGGAATTTGCTTAATCGCGTTCCCGTGGAAACTAATTTCCGGGAAAAAAGTAGCCTATCTTAGTCCGCGAGACTCCAACTAATCAACGGTTTAAACGGGAAGAGGTAACAGACTGGACAAGCAGAGTTACTTTCACATTTACAGTACGGATTGCAACAAATTTTGATAAGGGGGTATTTATACACTGGTCAACATATTATAGGCTACTTTTTATGCCGGAAAAACGCATAGTTCCCGCGGCAACGCCATTTCCGAATTCCACGCGGACGAAGTCGCGGGCAGGAGCTAGTTTTTAATAATCTTCATAGGAGCACATGTTTTTGAATAAGTATCTAATTAAGTTCATTGTCAAAGAATCTTGTTTTAAACCGATTACCTCACCATGTACCATATACCACTATTCTATTTAAGTACCTATATATATTTTATTTTATTCAGCGGTCTATTAAGAGATTATAGAAGGTTGTAAGGTGTAACTATCATTGGGTACTTAAATTGGGTAATAGGTACAAAACGGTCAATAAGTATAATTTCGGAGTAAAAACGACTTTAATCTAAAACCTTATTGCCTACCCTCACACCACTGAAATCCAGATAGGTTATTTATTGTTATGCTTTTACGTTTCTTTCTCAAAAACTTATCTACAATTGTCTTGACAATAAAGTCATCTAAAAAAGCTCCTTTATCGTCCTCGATTACGCGTTTGTAATTTTTGAAATTGCTATTGTCATGATCACAAAAACGTTTTCTCTGTATATGTGCATTGTGTACAGCGTATAGCCTAGCGGTCGCCACTCGTTTGTCGCCAATAACTGCCTTCATAAACTGTCGCACTTACTGCGACCACACTCGATGGTTTCTGCGATAGTCCCAGCCATTTGCCTAGGTTTTTGTTTTGTTTAAGTATGTTGAAATAATGACAACTCTTTACCGTAACGTACCTCTACTGCGTGAGAGACGAAGTTGTGTATGTGGTGATGAGAAATAGCATAACCTACCTGACTAGCATCCTGGTGCGAAACCTTTCAAATAAGTAACACTTCCACTACTTATATCCATATATTATTTTTTTATTACGAATGGGCCCTGTTTGACCCTGATCACACCTAATGGAAAGTAATATAGGGTCTAAGTAATAAAGGTTAAAATTTACATAATTTTATTAGTCTACAGATTACTTTTTAATGCCTGATAAGTCAGACAACCGACAACTAATAGCCAAAACACGATTGTAATTATCTTCATTAGCTCGTTCTGCCGATTTATTTGTGGCAACTAATTTGTCTAGGACTTGCGCCTGAGTCGTCATTTTGTTGCGATTGTGACACGCTTCTGGAAATATCAAACTGAGATGACTTTTACTTATTACGCCATTACGCATTTACCGTTCACAACTATGTTCTAGAAAATTTAATAGATCTTATTGGTTTCAGACACCTTGGAGAAGTACCTTTAGGTACTAGCAAAGAAACGTTGAGTGACATAAATATTGTTCAAGCATGTCAAGGTCTGATATATCAAGAAAAACCTGCTGCTTACATGTCTTACTAGCTCCCTCCTAAGTGGTCACTTGATAGAGTTTATCGAGAGTGTTCTTGGATAGCTGTGTCTGAAGGATATCGGTTCACCACACCACCAGAACAGCCTGCGTAGGTAGGTACGTGCAGTGGCACGTACATAGGCTGCCCAGCAGTGGCTGGGCGCAGCACTCATCACAAGAGGCCTTATTCCCCACGCGAGCCCAGTGAAGTTTGGGGACTTCACACACATCTTCTTTGCAGATACTTGCAGGTTTCCTCACGATGTTTACCTACCTCGAACTCCCGACCCCCGGTGTTTTTTTTAGAAACTACTTAGGTACAAAGGTAGGTAGGCTAGGTAGGTACAAATATGAGCATAATATCTTTGCGTAAACTCAAAGATATTATGATCCTATTTGTAACATGGCATTTTATGTAAGTACGTACTCATAATTGATTGCTGTTTCTACGTTCGACCGACAGTAAATCGACGCATGAAGACGCGGCACTCGATGTTACATAAGACTAGCTAATCGCGACGTGACATGCGCACACGACTCGCGACTCTACACATAAATACAACACAGTTACTGTCACTACTTACTTCTTTTGTACTAATAGACAATAGCATTTAAACAATGCGTCTATTTCCAATTATTTATATTTATTTATTCTTGAATAAGAATACTTGTTGGCCGTAAGCATTTTAAATGGATTGTTTACTTGAAAATACCAATTTGATGTTATGAAAATCTAAATACTATGTAAGTATATTAGAGTGGATATTCACTATATATATGCACTATGAATAGGAGAAGAAACTATGAGAGTATACCTACCTACTCATGCGGGCCCAGCGCGGCTTGGGGACTTATTTGATAAATATTTTATTACATATTTAGGTAGGTATTAGAAAAAAATCTATGCCATTATTAGATTTTAAATTTTGTTGTACGAATGAAGTTAATGTCTGTTTTTAGGCCCTTTTGCACCAAAGCGCTAATAACCTCGGGTTTATCTCTTAACTCGAGTTTAGTCGTATTAGTATTAACATCACTCGAGAGTGGTCCCAGTCGGCTTTAGAAGTACACAATGTAATCTAGGCCTACTTGTTATTATTTTAAGATCACACGGCTCATTTGACCGTGACCAGTAAATTTGTGCCGAGTCCGACCACAGACAACGTAATGTTCACTTTCGATTTTATCTTTTAAGCCATTGAGTAACCGTTTGATAACGGTGAAATTGTGATAAAATATTTTTAGTAATTTCACACATAATCTGGATTTTTGGATTAGGGTCATGCATAACGAAGTATTTTAATTTTAAATCATGAATAGAAAAACCAAAAGTCAGACTTAAAATTAAAATAGATCATGCAGATCGCCAAATAAACATGCATAGGCAGCGGTAAGCACTCACCATCAGGTGGGCCGTCTGCCTGTTTGTCAGGCTATCTATAATACCCAGTGTCACTCTCACAATTAAGACGAATCTAACGACCTTGCTGCATGCTAAAATCCATCAAGCCATTTAGGCTACAGAGTCAAAGAAATATGAATACAAACATAACCCGAAAAACGTAACCCTCCTTCTAGTACAGTCGGGTAATAAGTACCTATACGCCACAGAGATCTCTGTGCCCGTTATTATTTAAGCTAAGTAGGAAACGGCAGCCGAATCTCTGAATCATAGTTGTGAGTACGATATGCACGAGTGGCTCTAGTTAGAGTCACCCACAACAGGTCAGTAAGTAAATGGAAAAAATCGAATAAACCATTCATTGGGATTTGGGAAATGTGATAGCACGGTCAACACGGCTTTAAGAAATCGTGTAGGTAGGTAAGTAAGTAGTGAGTTTATGAACCGAATAGTGTTACCAAACCGCATGCTTATTATATTTATTATGTAGGTACCGTCGAGTTCATTAATATGTGTACACTTTTGGACCTTATTACAACGTGGTAAGGTGCAAAAGTGTATATATATTGGCGAACTCGAGTGTACCTTATTCACGAAATCCATTTATAATCTTATCATTTATAGGTAGGTATCATCACCATCTTCATTTTTATATACATACTAGCTTCTGCCCGCGACTTCGCCCGCGTGGAATTCGGTTATCGCGTTCCCGCGGGAACTATGCATTTTTCCGAGATAAAAAGTAGCCTATGTCCTTTCCCGGGACCCCAACTATCTTCATGCCAAATTTCATCTCGATCGGTCCAGCGGTTGAACTGTGAAGAGGTGCAGAACAGACAGACAGAGTTACTTTCGCATTTATAATATTAATATATGGATATAAATTTGCACCATATCTGACGTCACGTATTAAAATATACATATGTCGTTTTTCATCGGAATACATTTTAGATCGTGAAAAGATATCACAGCCACAAAACAATGCAAATCATATTGACGACACTCTCCATAGAAGCCGACGATCGCTCCGTTATGATTTGCATAAGAGGGACAGATATGCTTTGTAATATTATGTTAGGTATGTTGCAAATAAAGATACCGAAACATTCGCATGTACTGCAAAGCAAATTAGTACATAGGGATTTTGAGCTGACTTTATAAGAATACTAGCTTCTGCCCGCGACTTCGTCCGCGTGGAATTGAATGTTAAACTATAATAAACTAGCTTCTGCCCGCGACTTCGTCCGCGTGGAATTGAATGTTAAACTATAATAAACTAGCTTCTGCCCGCGACTTCGCCAACGTGGAAATCGGTTATCGAGTTCCCGCGGGAACTATGCGTGTTACCGGGATAAAAAGTAGCCTATGTCCTTTCCCTGGACCCCAACTATCTCCATGCCAAATTTCATCTCAATCGGTCCAGCGGTTGAAGCGAGAAGAGGTAACAGACAGACAGACAGACAGACAGAAAGACAGACAGACAGAGTTACTTTCGCATTTATAATATTAGTATGGATATACTAAAACCTTCCTCTTGAATCACTCTATCTATTAAAAAAAACCGCTTCAAAATCCGTTGCGTAGTTTTATACTATGTAGTGATAGTGACTAGCCGTTTGCCCGCGACTTCGTCCCGCGTAGTCTTAGAATTTGCGTACCCAATGATACTATACATAGGTAGTTACTGTTAAACGAGTATTAAAAAACCGGTTTGACCCTTTAGGTAGAAAACCCGTTCCCGGTGAAATATCGAAATGAAAAGTATCGTACGTTATTCCCAGGGTCTCAAACTATCTCCATACCAAATATCATCCAAATCGGTCTAGTAGTTGCTACGTGAAGGAAGGACAAACAAACAAACACACTTTCATATTTATTATGGAGAAATATCCACGTCTTAACCTAACTGAGGCCTCATTCGAGAAGCAAAGGGATTTCATAGGGAAACTGAACTTTAAAATCTACTACTAATTAAAGTCAGTTTCAATGCCATGACGTTTCGACATCCCTTTTGTTTCCCGAATGAGGCCCCTGAATGGTGCAAACATCCCAAAACTGATGATGTCTCCCGTTGTAAAATAGGTAATAAAATACTTATCGTTGATTTGAATTCTTGACAGTAATTGGCTCGTTACCGGTCGACATTGTGGAGTGAACGTGGGTGGGTATAAAAATGGATAGGGTATTAATGATACTTATTAAGTTAGAGGTCAATCGACAATTACAATAAACAGAGCTAGCGTACCTATAGCTCGTACCTCGTCAATATTCAAACGAATCGATGGCCAAATTACGGCTCGGCTCATTTCTTAATGTTTACAAAGAGATACCTGTACTTTTTAGGTAAGTACTATTAAGTTTCTTTTTGTAAGAATCCTGTGTTGGCTGTTCACCTTCCCAAAGGCTGAATTAAGTATTAAGTACTTCAATATGCATAAATTTCAGTATTCGAGTCTGGAGGGCTCTTTTCTCTCCACAGCAAATTACTTTTCTCGTACTGAAATTGTACAATTATTACAAATAATTCATGTCAAAATCCTTTGCGAAATTAATTAAATGTTTAATATTGAGTGAGAGCCAGATACAAGATACAAAATGTGTTCTTCATAAATAAATTAACGTACCTATTTCTTGTATTGATTCTTCATAATTCGTGACTGATGCAGAAACAAGCTGGACCATTTCGAAGTTTATAGGTATGACTAAACTACGTTTCGCACTTTTGGGTGCAATGCTTGTAAAATTTATAAATTACCCGTATCGTATGTACCTGTAAATGTGTTTCTTTTATCTGAGTAAAAAGTAATTAATTAAATATAAGTAATAACCCTGGCTGAACATTACACCTGGCCTTGCTAGGCAGTCAGGTATAAAATGACAAATGCATAGGTAGGTATACATATTTTATTAGTCAGCTCAATACGTGTAATTAATATGGGAGAAATCTATGAACGTGGGAAATATAAATTACCAGTTGGAATCAAAAACAAAAAAACACAACCACAACGCTACACCGCAACAGCCGCATTCTCGTAAAAAAACTGAATAACGTAATACCTAGATTACAACGGCGGAATGTTAGAATTTTCTGTTTATAAAGAAATAATAAATTAAAACGTTTTGATGTTTGTTTTTACAATGTATTGACAAGAAGTAAAAACAATATCGAATGACAATTTTTCAGTAAAAATAAAAATAAATTATAATTTTGATTGGCATACCAAACAGTATTTACAACACGGAAGAATAACCTATATATAACCACAGATAAAATAAAGTGATATTTTTAGGATATTTTCTCATTTACATTGGTGTTTCTGATTCTTTATACACCTAACTAACTAACTAGTTAGAATTGAAAGTGTGAAATAATATTCAGTGTTTTTCGCTACCGATTATGTAATTTGAGTAAATATAAAATACCCCGAAATTAACTAGACGTGCAAATCGAGGTTATCCGATGGTGGGATTCCTTAACTTCTTTTTATAGGTATTAAATTCTTCTTGAATCACTCTATCTATTAAAAACGCATCAACATCCGTTGCGTAGTTTTAAATATCTAAGCATTAGGGACACACAGGCAGGAGGCTACTTTGTTTTTATACTAGGTATGTAGTGAGTGACAATATTGGTCAGAAAACGTGATTTATTTCAAATAATCTGAAAAATATCAGAGATTCTGTCATAGGTATTTCATTGGATCATTTTATTTAATAATTTCGAAGTTATGGCCTGTCAAACATTTACCTCAATTCAAACTGCATACGGCAGTAGGTAAACCACTTATGAGTTGCTTTCACTGCATCTTTGCATAAAAAATAAAATATTTAACTTGTAATTTTACCATGTGTATTCGTTCTACATTCAACTTGACTATAATGTAGTAGTAGAGTTCATAGAACTATAATTTACTAGTTTTAATTTAAAAGAGTGAATAGCCTTTTTTATTTAGGATACACGTGACAAGGTAGGTATTTCAATTATTCAAGCAAGATGTTCGTTGCCCCTCTGGGCATAATTTAAATATCATCAAGGTATGTATAATTTTATAAATAATTAAATATCATCAAGGTAAGTGTATCGTGTTTAATATAGAAGTCATTTGATGTTTAGTCTCGTTTTTGTACTTGTTAGGCAAAAAAAGTAATGTAGATCCCAAAAAAAACCAAGTGTTTACGTCGAAATATTGATTGCCTTAATTCTGATTCATGTAATCCGGGCGACAGATTTAATGTTTTTTCTCCGATATGAGTCCTTGCTAGACGGTTTTCACCCCCATGAACCCCAAATACTCTAAATTTCGAATTATCACAGTCGTTGGAGGCGTTCAAGGACTTAGTACAATAATTAGCTTCCACGACTTGGTCCGAGTGGAAGCCGATGCATTCCCGCGAAATCTGTGCGTTTTTCCGGTATAAAAAGCAGCCTAGGATATCTTTCTCTGGGACTCATTATCTCCATACCATTCTATCTAAATCGATCCAGCAGTTTAAGCGTGAAGAGGCAAAAGACAAAGAGACAGACGGAGTAATTTTCGCATTTATAATATTAGTATGGATTTCTCGTTTAACAGTAGGTATAGGATACATAAATGTCCTCTTAGCTAAAAAATAAACATCAAATCCTTCCATCTGCTAAAACTACTCCGACGGCGTGAATACATAGCGTGATATACATAGTTACTGGTTAAATTTTGAATCTCTTTTTGCAGTAGAAGGAAAAATTTTAAATCCTGTAATCGTTGGTGTATACATACGGGTTAAACTAAAGTGGCTTAAGTAAGTACCACCCGATCCGATTAAGGAACTTGACGAAAAATGAAAAAATTAAACGATATTCAAGGAAATGCGATAACGACGAAAAGAACAAAGAAAATTCTGAATAATTAGAGCAAACAAATTGGCCGAACAATTGTGGAATTGCTAGTAATGCAATAATTTGTAAACACCCAGCCGTGTTTGGAGTGTGACTGCTCCTCGCTGCGATTGTAAGCAGCTTGCGTTAATATGCGGTGCAAGGGAGAGGCTGTAGCGGTGATAATAAGCGTTAATTAATGATTAAGTCTAAGTGGATCCTTATTTTAGTTTGAGGGGGAGGCTTGGCCCCAAGATTTTTATTTGGGGGGCGGGCTTGGCCTAGCTGAGCGAATAAATAAAGATTGGTCAAGAGTAAACTTAGATGATTTGGGGGGGGGGTTGAGCCCCCTAGCACCCCCCCCCCCCCCCATATATAACAGCTGGGGCCATGCTTAACGGACGTTAACTATTTAACTATACAAACCAGACTAAGAGGCTAACCGATGCAAGTTTTATTTTTGAAACTAATTTTAGTAATCTATTCTTCTAACAAAATTTCCCCGTAGTATACAAATTACTTACTTTAAAATAATTTTGTGATTTTTTTTCGTCTTCGTTCTTCTTCTACTATATAAAAATAAGTCGGGTTTTCCTCCCTGACGCTATAACTCCAGAACGCACGAACCGATTTCCACGGTTTTGCATTCGTTGGAAAGGTCTCGGGCTCCGTGAGGTTTAAGGCGGTACGAAGTCCGCGGGGTCAGCTATTTTTTATAAAAAGACAGTAGCAGATGACATTACATTATGACTGCATTTTCGTTTCTACAAATTGGCACGTAAATGCTGGTGACCCTTCGACCGCTCATGACTTACTCCGCTATAGCTTATGTAACAGCGTGTGCTAGCCCGCCGTTTGTTTAGGCACGTTTTAATTCAATCGTGGCCAAGAAATAATGAATTAATCAATGAAGCATGTTCACAATCCTCGATAGCAAATGTTTGTATCCAAAATAAGAAAGTGATCGGTCATATAAAACACAGTGTTCATACACTTGACTGCTTAGCGCAGGATTGACAGCCCACGCAATCCATTTAACATATAAGTTGACGAACTATTTGCAATTTATTGTGAAATCTAATATGGATTTCAAAAATTGAAGATTCAAATTGAAATGCTTGCGTCATTTACACCTATGCAACGAGTTAGCAATGATTACCTACATGTAACATAGTCTGGAAAAATCTACTTATCACCTTTCATCCAAAATCTTTGTCTTACTTATTTATTACACCTATAACTTTTAAATATTAAAGTAAAAACGTGTACTTATATAGGGGAAAAATTGCCAATTTGCACTTTCAAGTAGCAAAGGAACTTGGTCCAGAATCTATCCAGTTTGATATCAATTGTTTTAGTAGGAATGAACTTGTCTTTTTTTCGGTAATTTCGGTTATCTTTATTTAGGTTGTTAGTTTTTTTAATTGGTGAACCCCATCTTACATAATAATTATTATCTCAAATTAAGCTTATTAATGAATACGAGTATAATTACTAAAATAATATGTATGTACAGTTTTGTGACCAGCCATCCAAGCGGGCATAGTCTCTACCAGTTTTTTTGGTCAAATTATTTTGGTCACCTATATACTACCTACTAATAATAATTCTGTAGGGAGTCAAGTGACTGTAAGTATGTGTAGGATGGTGTTGGTAGGTATATGTCCGGCCGGTATACTAACTCTAGAAATACTTACTGATATATTTAGCACATAATTGCCACAATATTTCGCATGGGAGTAGATTATAACATTTATAACAGGCGTCAACATAATAACTTACTTTTGTACCCGGGAAACGAATAGATCCCGCGGGAACGTTCTAACCGAATTCCACGCGGACGAAGTCGCCGGCGGAAGCAAGTTATTTAATAAACTACAATGAAATAGCTAAGTGATAAATGGTGTTTTATTTTCCTCAAACATTTTGATTGAATATACATACCTAAGTGTGTTGTTGAGTTAGTTAATTTCAATGTTTTCAATTAAGTTTTGGTCTCCGCTTAGAGGCAAAAATGGTCCAAAGTCCAACCACATCACTGCCACTGCGGTTCACAGGTGGATGCTTTAGGCCAACCTGGCCTACTATGCACTAAAAGTGTTGTCCGCCTGTCTCGACATGCCTGCCTAAACGTCGTCGGCCGGGCCCTTGTAAGTGTCAATGTGCCGGCCATATTAGAGCCTCACTAGGCTCGGTCCTCTTACCGTAATCCCGTACCAGGCAGATGGGACGGCCCTTAATTTGGGATGCTACATGTGTGGACACCCTCGCGCCGTCGCATCTCCCCACAACATACTCCAAGGTGGGCTCAGCAACAAACGCTGCCGAAGTAGCAAAGCGATCCAAATACGCCAACATACCTAGCAGATAGCTGCGTATAATTGCGGCCTTTGCTGTCGAGACACTGGGCCATGGAAGCCGGAAGCCAAAAAACTTTTTCACGCCCTAAAAAGACGGCTTATCTGATCCTCACGAGTGACCATAATTCTGGCTCGTTCAATTGCGATAGGAATTCAACGAGGGAACGCAGCCAGCATTTATTTTGTAATTTAATAAATAATTATTATTCCCAGTTAAGTTTTAGCTGACCGCGCGTTGATGTCATTTTAAAGGAAAAAATACAGTACGGCTAAAAAGGTTATTTAATGATCTGTTACTAGGCTTGGAGTATTACACACATATTTTGGCCTTCATCATCATCATTGCAGCCGAAAGACGTCCACTGCAAGCCTCCATTTTGGGCTTTGGATGATAATCATTAAAACGCACGAGTACCTAGTCAACCTAAACTCACCGACAAGCCCGAATAATTGCAAATCTTAAGTGGCAGTAGCCCAAACCCTCTCGTGATGAGAGGAAACCTGCGCTCAGCAGTGGGACGCAAATAGGCTGTAGTATTAGTATTAAGTGGCGGGGCACATTGTTCGCAGGACTGATGGACGATGGCCGATGGGGCCAGAAAGTCCTCGTGTCGTACGTATGGCGTCCGTGACCTGGGAGACGAGCTGTCGGTAGGCCTCCAACGAGATGGAGCGACGATCTGGTGTAGGTCGCGGAAAAGGTAGGTAGGTAATGCAGAAACCCGGTCTGAGTGTTGGGATGGGAGGCCATGTCCAGCAGTGGACGTCTTTTGGCTGAAATAATGATGATGACGAGTAGGCATTGGATAATGAGCATTAAATTGATGGCGGCGGAGGTTACTTTCGCAATTATGTACGGTTGGATTGTCATGGTTGTTTTGGTTGTAGATACTCATGGCTAAAATGTTACCTAAGTAATTGGCTAGCACTACTACCCGATTACGACGAAAAGGAGAGTCTTATTTTTTGCTAGTACAGTACTTACCTGCCTACCTATGCATGTAATGTGTGTATGTTTGATTAGGTAGCTACATTTCTAAGCAACTGAAAACAAACCGGCTACTGGCTATTTTAAACGTATATTTGAAAACTCGAAAGTAATTTAAAATATGTCTTGAGAACTTTTATTGTGAAGTTTAATAGTCATAATCACAGTTCAAGTAAAAAATAATTTGAGATTTAGGTACGCCTTAACATTTAGCCTTTCTTACGAAAAACATAAAGGTAGGTATGTTATATGCCAGTAAATTCTTGACATATCACTACGGCATCGAAACAAAAGTAGACAGCATTTATTAAATTAGTTTGGTTAAATCGTTAAACCTGCCGAAGGCATCACAACAGGATCTAGCGACGATTGTGGCCAAGAAAAGAGATTTCATAACAATCAACTCTATCAGCGCTTAAGTACCTACTACTCGAAACCTTATGACACAATAAAATAATAGTTTAATTTCCTGAAACTCCCCTCTTTCCTCGGAACTGACGCGCGGTTATTTCACAAAACAATTAAATTTCTTTTACAATCCCGCGTTGTTTATGTGAAACTGGCGGTGACAAACCGCAGTAATTCTCAACGCGTAATGGTTACTTATAAAACCAACTCATAATGGCACAAAAGAAGCTCGTAGATTAGATATTAGAAGCTAATTTAAAAGAACATACCTGTAACGGATGACCGGAGGAGCCGGCAGTTTCTTAATCAAAACAAATCGCGGCGTCAACTGTCCAATTTCGCAATTATCAAACTGTTACGGCTAGGCAGCGTCTATGCGCGCTTCTTAGCGGCACTATTGCAACTAGATTAGAGTCTTGTTTTTAACGAAAAGTTTGTTGTTGTGTACGTAAATCTTTACGCGATTGGCGGGCCGAGAAGCGTGCGGCGCCTATGGACTCGAGTTGGTTACTGGCGGACGCTTATTCTGAACTGATGAGCGTTTCGTTAGACTTACGTCTGCGTAACGTAAACTGTAGAACAAGATCCAAGTTTGGGAGTTGGAAAACTTTGGAACAACATCGTCCGTTATAACCCTACTAACTATACTTAACCCCTCTAGTCTTCGACCCGTGTTCGACCCCAACTATAATAGATGTTTGCCAGCGTAATCTCGCCCTTCAAATGGGGCGCATACCGGGCTCATGCGTGACGCCGCTTTTATGCACCTCGAGTGGAATGAGAAGTGGAAGAACGTCAGTGGCGTATCCAGGGTTTTTGTTTAGGAAGGGCTTAGCCCAGTTGAGCGAATAAATAAAGAGTGGGCATTTTCCAATGACCTCCAGGTGCCACAACGGGGCTATCAATATGTATGTGTCCCTGGCTCTGTTCAAGTGACTCAGAACCTGTGATTTTATGTTGGGAAAGTTCCAGCCCAGTCCAAAATCTGAATATGTTGCAGAAAACGTCTGAATAATCTCTAGGATATAGAGTTACATTGGTTCTACCTTTGTTTCTGATGGAAGCAAGTAGGTAATTACCGGCACTACCGACTTTGTGAACACGGCCTGCGCGGCCTCTGAGAGCAGGTGCCATTCTGGTAGTGGTTTTCCTTACAACAACCGATCTGCTATCCTGTTGAACCTCCCCGGGATAGACCGGGAGATGCTGACACAGAATTCTGAACCATTTGTACCAGGCTGGCGAGTCTACAGGGGTATAATTACGTAATGACGAAAAGGAAAATCATGGTCATAGCGCCAGTACCGGGGGCCCAATCGCGTGAGCGTTAATCGAACGTGTCGCATAAATTACGAAAGTCGAACGATTTGTACCACAAAAAATCTTGTATTTTCCGATAGTCGATGAAAAACGAAGTAGGCGATCGCGTAGTGCCATACTTTTCCGGCGCGGCCTACATCCCGCCATACCGACGAAAACATGTTAATTAAACCGGCCAAGTGCGTGTCGGGCCACGCGCAAATTATAGGGTTCCGAAGTTGACGATGCCCACAGTACCTTTCTAAGACTTATTAGCATCTAGCTAGCCTGTGGTGTGACGTGCCCGCCCGACTCCCCTGCTGCTCGAGAAAAATCATCATTATAAGTTGGTCGACTATTACTCGTAAGTTTGTACAGCCTACTTAGCTCTGATAGTTTTCCTTTCAACTACGTTATATATGCCACAACCGTGATTTTTTTCAGCCATCCAAATACCACCATTTACCTGGCAGGGGGGGGGGACACGTGACTCTAACAAAAAATAGCACTTTAAAGCTTAATATTTCACAAACGCATCACTTAATCAAAAAATGGTTTTAACAAACCCACAATATTTTTTCGAGACCTATTCAACGATATGCCGCACCATGGGGTATGCAAGAAAAAAAAATTACATCCCCACTTTACGAGTAGGGGAGGTACCCTATAAAAAAATATATTTCAAAATTTTATTGTACCACTTTGTCAGCATAACTAATATGCATATTCATGCCAAATTACAGCTCTCTAGACCTAAGCATCTCCGAGCAATAGTGCGGACAGACGGACGGACATGGCGAAACTATAAGGGTTCCTTGTGGACTTCGGAACCCTAAAAAACCAAAAATTGAACCATTTGTACTAGGCTAATTTTTGCACGGATAATCATCGTCGAGCAGCCATTCACGAAAATCACCATGCCATACTTTTCTGACGGGGCCAAATAGCCGCCATACCGCTCCAAAGATGTAATTTTTTTTATTTTGTAGAACGATTTGTACCACCCTACATTTTTTTACTCGTTCTTTGTATGATCATAAATAGAAGTCTGATAATGCCATACCTGTAGGAGGCGGCCTGTGTGTACAATATTTTTTTAGAAATTGTAAGATTTTATGCGTAATTCGAACGATTCGTACCAGTATGGCACTATTATTTTCCGTAAGTGTGAGGTTCAAAGAACATAAATACAAAATTTCAAACACGTATGTGGCGGCCATGTTGTTTTATATCCAGATATTATGTTGAATAATATACTATTATCGTCTATATAGGCACATATAACTTTTCCGTTACTGGCTGACTGATAAGAGCGCACAACCGAAGAATTTGGAGTGTATGTTAAAACAGGACACTTAAACATTTTAATATTTAAGTCGGCCCGGTGAACTTTGTTTCACCATGGATTCCAATACAAAGTTATTGTCCTTTTTTTAGCCGTTCCTTTAGACTTCCTCGATTTTTTTAACGAACTGATCTAAATTTTACCCTCAAAACGTGTCGAAAAAACAAGTTTTTCAAGTATGGCACCACGTTTTTCTTATACTAGAAGTATGGCAACTATAATAACGGCCATATTGTATAATATACTTTCCAAAAATTAAATGCCATACTGGTACAAACCGTTCTGAAAGATAAAAAAAATACATCTTTGGAGCGGTATGGCGGCCATTTTGCCCCGTCGTAAAAGTATGGCATAGTGATTTTCGTGAATGGCTACTCGACGATGATTATCCGTGCAAAAAATAGCCTGGTACAAATGGTTCAATTTTTGGTTTTTAATTAACATGTTTTCGTCGGTATGGCAGGATGCAGGCCGCGCCGGAGAAGTATGGCATTACGCGATCGCCTACTTCGTTTTTCATCGACTATTGGAAAATACAAGATTTTTTGTGGTACAAATCGTTCGACTTTCGTAATTTATGCGACACGTTCGACTAACGCTCACGCGATTGGGCCCCCGGTACATGCACTATGACCATGATTTTCCTTTTCGTCATTACGTAATTATATCCCTGTAGACTCGCCAGCCTGGTACAAATGGTTCGGAATTCTATGTCAGCATCTTCCGGTCTAGGAGGTAACAAGCGGACATTATACATTTAACTGGGCTGCGTTCCGAATCGTGCTCAGAGCGCACACAGCACCTTGCGTCCTTTTTAACCGACTTAAAAAAAGGAGGATGTTCTCAATTCGTCTGTATGTTTTTTTTTGTATGTATGTTCCGCGATTACTCCGTCAATTGTGCACCGATTTCGATGGTTCTTTTTTTAATCGAAAGGTGGTACCTATCTCCAAATTGGTCCCATATTAATTTGGTTCAGTTCTGATGATGGGTTCCATGAGAAAATGAGGGAACTCCTCAAAATTTGCTAGCACATAGATGATTTTGATGTCAATTTCGAAGACTTCAGAGTTACTTATGTATTTTTATAGTAATGTTTGGAAACTGTAGCAGAAAAAAAAGCCGCCTTCAAACTCCGACAGACTGCGAAGTCGGTGTCAAGTGAACCGACCCAAAGAAATGATAATCATATAGTGAACTTGACATTGACATCGCAGTCTGTTGGAGTTTGAAGGCGGTTTTTATTTTATTTAATTATTTTTTTCCCTTTGAAAGTCGACTGCCAAGAGGAAAAGGGTTGCAAGGTGCTGTGTGCGCGATTCGGAACGCAACCGTGTACTGTCAGGGATAGGAGCTTCGCTGTCAGGTCCACCAACTGTATGAATTATGTTCCTACATGCAACTAATATATCTTTTTCTTATATGTAGACACAATTCTCGTGTCACAGTGTTTGTAACCAAACTCATACTTATAATCCTCTTTGCCAAACTCCTCCGAAACGGCTCGACCGATTCTTAAGAAATTTGGTCTGTATGTAGGTAGGTCTGAGAATAGGAAGTAAGCTATTTTTCATAGGTAACTAAAAAAAAATTTCAAGGCTGTACGAAGTCCGCGGGGTTAGCTAGCATTCCTATATATGCAACTATCTATACTATATGCATGCTTATCTTATATGCAACTAGTGACACTAAAATAGTGTGATTGCTCACTTGGTTCGTCTCTCTTTATTGCAGAAAAAAAACTTTTTCAGGCTTGAGTGCCATTTGCCCATATAGTTTAGAACCTGGATTAAGAAATAGGCTGCTTTTAATCTCGGAAATCATTCCTTCAGGAGGTAATAAGGGGGGTGGCAGTTTAGTATGAAATTCCTTGCTGACGAAGTCGCGGATACAAGCTCGTATTATAGGACGAAATAAATAATTATCACTACATATTATAAAACAAAGTCCCCCGCCGCGTCTGTCCGCCACGAAAGCGGACCATGAGCGGACTTCTACGTAGTGACTGGCAGAAAAACCTAATAATGCGTTCGGAATTCAGTCGGAATTCCTAATCTGTAAACTTTTTTTTTTATTCTTTATTGAGAAAAAAGGCTATTGTCGCTGAGCGACAATGTCAGCCCTGTGGAGTTACATTTTTCTGAAATCTGAAAACTTCATTCGGAAACCTCGTTTGCGCCCAGACGTGCTATATCTATGGTAGGTACAAGTGTTGTGCGTAGGTATCGGTGGTATAGGTTTACAATATCGCGCAGTGATACGGAACTCTACATATTTATTTATTCAAATGTCAGGCATATTTCAGTAGGAATTTAACTTGAATGGACAAGAGTACCTAACCTACGCAAAGTTCGACTCAGATGGCGCTGCAAACGCTTGACCCAAACCAAAACCCAAACACTGTAGCTGTAAAAAAATTACGGGTTTTTTTGTTAACAATTTTAAGCAGATTTGTTTAAAATTGTTAAATATTGAGCGCAATTTTAATTTTGGGTCAGTTATTTTTGATGAAAATGAAGACATCCCAATGCAATTAGGCAGGGCTTACTACTACTACTACTACTACTACAGCCTATTTGCGTCCCACTGCTGGGCACAGGCCTGCTCTCATCACGAGAGGGTTTGGGCTATAGTCCCCACGCGGGCCCAGTGCGGATTGGGGACTTCACACACATCTTTGAATTACTCCGCATATGCGTGCAGGTTTCCTGGTGCAGGCAGGGCTTGTAACCGGTTAATTAAAAAAAACCCCGAAATAGCCAAATATTTAGAATTATTTTATACTCTTTATGTGGAGCTCCATAGTGTATTTAGGTTATTACTTCGTATTATTTTATAGCCTTATTAAACATGAAATAGTAAACGAAAGAACGATAAGAAAACCGGTTTATTTGTATGGGGGCAAAAACCGGTTTCAAGCCCTGCAATTAGGTATACCTGCCCCAGATACATACCAACTCTTTCGGAAATACGTGTCGTCCGTTCTCATTGCATCTTGGGACTGCACAGCGCGGCATTTTTTAATAATTTAAGTAAAACCAATAACAACAAATATTTCTCTATGTAATTGACAGATGGTTTGGGTCAAGCAATCGCAGCGCCCCTAGTGGCCAAATTATGCAGATTTCTTGTCCGGAGGTTAGAATTTACTCTTCACATTGGGCCAACACGGAACGACAAATATTCGCCGGTGTTTGCGGCTATTTGCGGCCATGATCGGATAGCCATCCACACAATCGACGAATATTCATTCACCGACGAGTATTATTTATATTAATCTGTGCCGCTTGCCTTCTCTTCAAGATGGACGTCGACATCGCGGCTGTGGCGATATTTTTGTTTAGTACTATAAAAAGTATAAAATACTGTAAAATAAAATAACGAATAACTTGGGGCATTTCGTTCAAATTGCCTTAGACCCAAACCACAGAATATATAATGGTACTACATACAGAATAGCCACGGAATCACCCGCCTGAATCTAGCCCGCGCGCAACTCGCCGTGAGCTCGTCTCACCTCCATCCGGAGATGGTGAGTGAATCATTGGCCCGCGTAGTTATACACACACACATTTACAAGTATACCGTCCTCGCACGCACACATTGACACTACAGCGCGCTATCCGGCCTGCCATTTGAGTTGTGATCGAGATCGTATTTTTTATAGGCCCGCTGTGTCCGCCGTGTGCCCAAATTAAACAAAGTTGTACTATGGGTGCTAGACAACGATAATAAATACATATTTAGAGAAATACACATATAGGAGAAATACATACATAGATAAACATCCATGACTTGGGTACAAACAATCGTGCTCATCACACAAAGTTTGCCCCTAAGAGGATTTGAACCCGCGACCTTCGACACAGCGAGCAGGGTCACTTCACCACTATCTGAGCCAATCTGGTCTTATCTTTGTCTTTGTATCTTTTCCCATCGATCTGAGACTACGCTCACAAAAATTCACGAGTTACAATTTAGCTAAGGACTTTAAAAAGCCTGATATATGTGATAAAAAGGCCTTTTAAGCCTTAAACCTCGAAATACCTAAGCCTTCTAAAAAGGCTTAATCGTGTCCTTTGAAACAGTACCCCCAGGTGTCAACCAGCTGACGATTTAGCCCCTACAATATACTTACTGGTTTTGAACTAAGTATTGTGTGACAAACATTTCAAATGTTAATTTTTTACGTGTTTGCAAGGTTCAGCCTGATTACAAGTGCTTAATAAAAATATCGCCGCAACCGCTATGTCGACGTCTACCTTGAAGAAAAGGCAAGCGTTGAATGAATATTTCCGTCGATTGTGTGGTAGCTGCCCGATCATGGCCGCAAATAGCCGCAAACACAGGCGAATATTTGTCGGTTCGTGTTGGCCCAATGTGAAGAGTCCGCTTGAGAGTTCCGTGCCGACTCTTCGTAGTGATTATATTCTCTTTGCCCACGATCATGTGTGTTTAGAAATAAGTTGCAAAGAAGATTCTATAACAACCATTTCATTGTGATTTAGATGCTTAACATTACCTTTGTCAATTGAATTAACTCTAAAATCAAGTACAAAAGCTCTAAACAGTGAACAACGTTATTTCACAAAAATGTTATTGTGTGCTAAGTTTCATAATGGCGGCCCGTCGCGTCCCCCGCGCCTCCATTTCGATGACAGTCAAATTATGACAATGCCGATACATAAAGTTTAGAAATGTTGTGTTTTTGTAAATATTTTAGTGGAAGTTACTAGTGTTACATTTTAAAAGGACTGAAAATGAATCAGCACCACAATATCAATACGGGTGGCGGCCAGCCCCCAGGAGATTCAGAGGTTTGCCTGTTTTGAGTGCTCATTCATCGCTGTTTTATTTTCGTGTTAGAATGTTAAAATACTATTGGTAATTGCAGTTTCTGAGTATAAGAGTTCAATCTACTCAACAGCAGCAGCAGCAGCAGACGACGAATCTAACCCCTACGACATCTGCAACCGACCTGCGAGTCAACTCTGCGGCGGTAAACGTTGCTTTGTCTAGTGTTGCGAAGTATTGGGTGTTTACAAATTTATTCCCGGGACCCATACCACAAGTTTCGGTATACGGATTACCTACGGGAACACGTATAGAAAATGGAAAGCCAGTTCAGGTAATAAAATATTGTAGCACTGCACTCAATAAAGCATAAAATTACATTCAATTGAAAATGCATTTTGGTTACATTCATCTATGGGCAGTACCAGAGAACCAACTTTCAAGATAATTGTTAATGCCAATTGTTACTGGCAAACTGAAATCTATACAAGTCGTTATTTAGAATATACTATCTTATTAGTCTAACATTCGTCTCGATTTTCATGCCATGTTGTTAAAGCTATTTCATTTAATTTCAGGACCTTGGTCAAGCCCATACAAGCATTCTTAATGGTGATCCAAATATTATACTTGGGCACCACACAGGGCAGCAACAAGTTACTGTTTCTGCCGCTCAACAGTTACCACAAATCATAGCAACGCAAACACAAGCTCATGGTAATTCTTTTTTAAATAATATTAATATAATTTCTAGTAAAACTCGGGCTCCACCCATTCCATACTGTATGTATATAAGGTGCATTATGTAATTATTCTCAGATATTTTATCAATGATTAGTATGTCATGTGAATTAAAATAAATAAATGTAGTTATCTAATAAGCAATAATAAATATCCTAGTTGATGCTGTAATAGTGAAGATAATTTGATAACTTGAACTAGGTTTCGACTAAGTCACACTGGCAACCAGCACAACTAAACCTTGCTTTAGACCAATGCAATTCTATTGCTTATGTGATGTTAACATACCTGCGCTCCATTTCTTTTTTGTGAGCTAATAGTAGCCTGTTGGGCGGTTACTTGATATTGGCGAAATTGTCTTGCATTATAGACAGAAGGCATTATTTAAAGAGAAGAAAAGCTAATAGTATTTTGCATGGGATGACAACCGGATTGGTCCAGTTGATAGTGACCCTGCCTTCTGTTCCGATGCTTGTGGGTTTGAATCCCGCAAGGGGCAAACTTTGTGCGATGAGCATGAATGTTTATACTCAAGTCATGGATGTTTAATCTAATATATAAAATTCTCGTGTAACAGTGTTTGTAACCAAACTCCTCCAAAAGGCTCAACCGATTGTTATGAAATTTGGAGTGTATGTTCAGTAGGTCTGAGAATAGAACGTAAGCTATTTTTCATACCCAAAAAATAATTACTAAGAAGTATTTATATTGTTGTCTTTAGGGGAATTGGGTAAAATAGATTGTAAATATTATTATTATCTTGCATTGGATAATCTCTAATTCTGAAAAATTTTGTTTTCAGATGTATTAGCCCATGCACAACAGCAAGAGCTGGCATCCCAGCAGGCCACCGGAGTCACTGCCCAGGTGTCGGCCAGCCAAGCCACCCACCAGCAGGTAGCCAATAACCGCGTCGAGTTTGTACACCATAACATTGATATGGTAAATCATGTGGTAACCCCACTCCGTTTATTAGCGGGAATGCTGAACGCGCATTACTGTTATGTAGTTTTATAGTTACATGGATATGAGTATGTTAGGACCACCATACACTTACTGTAAGTTTACTAGGTAGTTTCTGCTAAGAGGGATGTCATTAGACGGATTTTACTTGAAAACTTTCAATATCAAAGCATCCCTCTTTGTTGGAACAGTCATGAGATTATGGGAGATGGTTGGTTTTTGCTTTTTTTGTATGGTTATTTGTTATTGATTTGGTTAGTATTCGCATGGTTCATTTAATTAAAGCAAAGTAGGCAGTTACTTCAATCATTGAGGGATAATTTTCTCTAATTTTGTTGAATGTGCCTTGTTTGAATAGAACTAGAATATAGTGTAAATTTAGTTGATTTCAGGTGATTTTTATACTTAGATATTATATGTGAGGCATGTAGTTCGAAATAAAGTATGTGCATGAAGTTGAAGAAAATGAATTTTATGCTGTGAATGATTGTAAATTGATGCCTTGATCTTTGACAAACAAATTTTTTTGTATGTAGATGTGTCATGTAAATTGCATAGATTCCAATGCAGTTGTTACTGGAAAATGTATATGAAACAGAATAAATTTAATTTTCTTTTAAATTTCCAGCAACATATGATGCAGCAGCAGCTTATGGCAAGACCGGAACACTCCAACCAGCAGGTATATAATAACAAACTATTGGATAATGTAATATAAGAGATAATAAGCATATTAATATCTAATTTTCACCTCTTTGCTTCACTGATTTGCTTGTAAATCTTGTAATTGATTACTCTACTTTCTGTGTTGGTATGCTTTGTACAATACATATAATATTTATTTTGTTTACACTGACAAGGATGTAGAATTCATTTGCAAAATCTTAAAGTAATTACCTAAATCCGTATACGTATTTTACGTACTATGAAAAATATGCTAATTACGAAAAAATATTGTCCGCAATTTGCGTCAACACAAAAACGCCGCCTTCAATATTTTTATTTTATTTGTGTACTTGCAAGAAAAAGTAATCTGCACTTAATGTTAGCTGCATTCTAAGCCATTGATGAATTGCACATACTTATATTTACACCTTGTTAAAAATTATTTCTAATTCACGCTGCTATTTATTAACGAATCGGCAGGTTAGCGAGGTAAGTTTGACTGATCAGTGATCACTTTGAATAATGTAAAAATATTTTATTGTAATTAGTCATTTCTGGAGTTGCTGGGGGACACCTGAATTTTGTTACATTTTAACATAATGGTCATAAAGGTCGCAACATTCGTAATTATAATCTTAATGATGTCTCAAACTGAACTTGTAAAAATCACACAACTGTAAATACAACTGCACTAACAAATATTCATTTAGGGTAACCCTAATGCAGTGCATTACTAAATTAGGGTTACATACTGATGCATTGATGTTCAATTTAAACTCTCTTTACTTAGATCCAGCTAACAGTGAGTGAAGATGGAATAGTCACAGTTGTGGACCCCGGCGGGGGCAAACTGGTTGATAAGGAAGAGTTGCATGAAGCCATCAAGATGCCTGGCGATCATACCCTGACTGTGCATCAGTTGCAGCAGATAGTCGGCCAACAGGTAATAAACTTAATATACAACAAACAATGTTCAATCTCAGAACAATTAGTTCGCATAAAAGATATAATGCTACCACAAAAATTGCCTGCCAACTATGTCAACAGCTAGTATTTCATTTTTACAACTAAACTTTGAATCGATACAGTATTAAACTTTGAAAACTTTCAATATCACTCAATATTAAATTTCCTAAAACTCCTAATTTCCTAAAACCTATAAAACGTACAAGGGTTTATCAGTCTACCCTATCTGTATTCGCATCATACCAGAGACTCGGTGATTATATATGGTCATACTAATAAAAATCCCAACAAATGTGATTATCTTTAACCCTTGGGATGCCAAGGATACCTAAAGTTTCTATGCACTACCGTGCCTTCCACGCCAACGGCACCTAAAGTTGTCTAAGCTAAAGATATTAAAGAGGTTAAATCCGTATGTGTAAGATCCATATTCGCTTTATTTATTTATTTCAGTACATGCAAGCTTACAGTTTGCAGTAATAATTTAACAAAATGGAAAAGTGAACATTTATATCAAAAATAAAAAAATATTGTGTTGCACTTATAATGTACAAATGGGATAAAAAATATGAATAAATTCTACATAAAATAAAATAATGACGGCCTCTTGCTATAACTTAGAAACTTACAACTAGGAATCAGTCAAGATATACAGGTTTAGACGTCAGTCACTCTTGGCGCGTGAATGACGGCTTTTGTATTTGACATAGGGCATTGGAAAGCTTAACCGAAGCTGCACTCCGAATCGCGCTCAGACAACCATAAGATCTCGAATGCGTTGCCTACCTTGAGTGCCAGAAATTTCACCAGCTGCCTTAACCCTTTACCGGAACACAACAGTGCGAGCAACTGCTATTTGGCGGCAGATTAGCGGGGAAAGACGGTGGCACCACCCCGGACGGACCTAGCATCAGGCCCTACCACTAACAAGAGGAAAAAGGGTGCAAGGTGCTGTGAGCGCTCTGAGCGCGATTCAGAACGCAGCTCTAATCTCGATAACGTTTTCAGGTGTTAGAGAACGTGGTCCGCATAGAGCAAGCGACCGGCGAGCCGGCGAACATTCTGGTGACGCAGAATCCCGACGGCACGACGTCCATCGAGGCCAGCGCCGCCGACCCGCTCGCCATCGTCAAGGACGAGAAGAGCGGCAAAATAGAGACCGCGCACTTCGCGCTGCCCGCAGAAATCAAGGACCTCAAGAGCATAGACTTGAAGGTCAGTGCTCGTATCATGATCCTCGATAGCACCGCCCCTTACAGTCCCGATGTGTTATAGTCACTCATCTGAATGGTCGTTAACTTACTACTACTTAGTAATAGCTTCCTACGTGGCGGCCTCACCAGTCATATCAGCTGAAACGCTTTAATAGGGAAGAATACCTACTAGGCGTCCATACAAAAAGAGAAAACGTTTCTCCACTTCTAAATATTTTCCAATCTCCATGTTTTTTTAGTATGTTATTGACACAATGAAATACTAGGTTTATAGGGTTTCTTTTTTTTTAAATTTGCAATGGGTTCAAAGTTCTTGCAAATAAAAAAACGGTTTTTTTTTTGAGTTTGTAAAAAAAATTTTTTGCTCGAAAAAAATTCAAAACCTTAAAACATGTTTAAAAATAGAATCGATAGTTGATTCTGTGGGTAAAATATCGTCACAACGTTTTGCTTGACGCCGTATAAAAGTGGTAGTATATAAAAGTTGCAATAACGAAACTTGGAAAATCTACTTAATCTTACCGAATCCTACACCGGAGATGACGACGCGGAGGAGCCACGCCGTTTCGCCGCGTAAATAGTTTTTGTATTTGGTTTCATGACGCATTGGTGTTAACTGTAAGGTCATGTTAAACTTTTATAAATAAATAAATCGGAAAATCGGAATATGCAAAAACATAAAACCATTCAACATGCATCACATGGAATGTTATTCACAATAAATATCGTATCACAAACACATCAACGTCACACGATAAGGCATATCATAATATCGCGAAACCGCTCTATGATGAGTGTATAGTCTATTTTCGTCCATTGAAACAAGTCTTCGGTAGTATAGTGGTAAGTATCCCCGCCTGTCACGCGGGAGACCGGGGTTCGATTCCCCGCCGGAGAGTTCTTTTTGCATTTTTTTTCGCTCCTAATATTTTTTCTGAACATGGTTTTGGCAATTACGTACTGTGTGGATATTTTTTTTATATGGAAATCTTTAAGGGCTGTACATTTTTCATCCATAACAAAAACAACCCATCACCCATCTGCTTTATTAATTTGTATCTCAAATTACCCTTCAGAAATGAACCTTGGAGTAATATTCATGTATGTTTGTTTACTGATAAGCAATAAGTATTTTTTACTGATGGTAAACTACACTTCTTGTTTTGTCTGTGAACAGAGCGCGATGGGCATGGAGGGCGCTGTGGTGAAGATCTCCGCTGGCGCCAGCGAGCATGACATGCACGCCATGTACAAGGTCAACGTCGAGGACCTGTCGCAGCTGCTGGCCTACCACGAGGTGTTCGGCAAACTCAACGCCGACACGCAGCCGCAGACCAAGGTAAAAGCGACCGTTCGGTGGATGGGGTTGATGTAACTTCTGTAGTTTATGTATTTCCGTAACGCAATCGTGAAAATTACAGAACGATACAATTATACTTGCCGCAAACCATACAAACTTTTTCATGGTGGTAGGGCCTGGTGCTAGGTCCGTCGGGGAAGTACCACCGTCTTTCCCCGAGAACCTGCCGCTAAATAGCAGTGCTCGCACTGTTGTTCCGGTAGGGGGTTAAGGCAGCCGGTGAAATTTCGAGATCTTATGGTTTTTTAATGAGATATCATAAAATTTCGGTGTCCATAGGCCGCAGTTACCGCTTACCATCAGGTGGCTTGTGCGCTCGTTTGCGTACCAATGACAAAAAAAAACTTCTATGGTGGCGGTCTATGCTTTGCGGCAAGTATAACAAGGCGCGTGGAACCGCCGCTGACACTTGACACTGATGATTATTCAGTTCTTTGTAGTTTTGGGTCCTCTTCATAGTCCAATTGAGAAAAAAAACCTTTTTCGATAAATTAGGAAAAAATTTCACCATCGACCTACATACTGAAAAGGATTTCAGTATGTAGCTCAATGGTGAAAATTTTTCTTCTGTTATTTGTATTTTACCCCAAAACCAGACTTGAAAAAAAAAAACTTCATAACTGTTTCCTCATTATTTTCGCTACTTCTTCCTGCTTACTTATATGTTGAATGTTATTAAACAATATCCATGTGCCAGGTGATAGGCGAAGTGGAGGTGGAGGCGGGCACGAGCGCCGCCATGTCGGCCGAGGAGTCCTCCCCGGGGCACCACGCGTGCGACATCTGCGGGAAAATATTCCAGTTCCGGTACCAGCTCATCGTGCACAGGTCAGTCCACGTCGACATGTCGGGACTCACCTATCAATCTGCTAGGGGCTTGTTTAAGGTACCGTTGGCAAAAACCGTCGAGTTACGGCAAACCAGCCCGCACTAACCTATACCTATAATATAGAAAAAGTAAGGTAAACCTAGAATGCCATACAAATCAGCGTATGTCCGAAATAAAGTGTTAAATGCGATAATAGATGTCGCTGCCTAGGTAGCCTGCACATAAATTTGAACTCCATGAGCTACATCCAGATGGCGCTGTACAGACGAAGTATGAAAATCTAAAGCCCCTGGCTATAGCCGATGTACGCCGTGATGTAAGGAGATTGACGATCTAAAGTAAAGTAGTAATCAGCTATCGAATCTAAGCATGTTTTTAGGTTTTGTTTTTTTTTGAGTTGGTCAAAATTATTTTTTTTGTATGGCGCAGTATCATGGGATGGTGTGAGCGATACCTGAGTCCCATACAAAAATTTATTTTTATCAACTCAAAAAAAGTTAAACACCTAAAAACATGCTTAGAATCGATAGCTGAGTTTGTGGGTAGAATATCGTCACAATGTTCGCTTGACCCTGTATACCTTGTCTCTGCCTGTAATCACCCGGTCGATCAATAATGCTATGTGAAGTGAAAAGACTCGGATTGCCAGTTTACTTTATTTTCATATTTCAAACCTGTATATTGTTGTATAGTTAAATTGGTTGCCTGATTAATTTGTTAGTAATTTTCAAATTTGATTTATCCTATGATCTAATACTGTTTGGCCTCATCATTTCAGCCGAAAGACTCGCCCAAGGCTCGCCACTCAGACCGGTCATGTGCTACTCGCTTCCACCAGTTTCACGCCTATGACATTGGTTTGGCCTATTGACATTGTAAACAATAAACAACTTATTTAAGTTAGATTCAAGAGATTTTAAGGTGTTAAGAGTTAATAAAATTGTATGTAGTAAACGGAGCAATACATGATTTTTGTTGTAATTTGTTTAACACAGACGTTACCACGGAGAGAGGAAACCGTTTACGTGTCACGTTTGCGGATCGGCTTTCGCAAATCCTGTCGAATTGTCGAAGCACGGAAAATGCCATCTAGGTTAGTAATTTTTCGATAATTTTATTTGCATTGTAAATAATATCTATACTACAATAAAAGAGCAGAACCCGGCGTGTCTGTACATGGAAAGAAAAGTTCAAAAAAAGGAACCGGGGGTCTAAAGATGTATGGTAGACCACAAAACAGCGATTTTTAGAAATCTTTTCTGTCTGTCTGTCTGTCTGTTTGTTTGTTAGAGTTAATCTTCGAAACTACTGAAACGATTTGATTTGCAGTTTTCAAGGGTAGATAAAGCATCATTTGGAGCAACATATAAGCATATAATGTTTGATTAAAATCGGATGTCGGAAAGAAAAGTTATCGGCAATTTTATATTCCACGCAGACGAGACGCAGTCGCGGGGCACAACTAGTATATAATAAAATTAGAAGTGTAAAATCGTAATGTATTGATTATGTTGTAGCAGCTGATTCAGCCGACCGGACGGCGAAACGATTGACCCAAGACAAACCCTACGCGTGCACGACCTGCCATAAAACGTTCGCGCGAAAGGAGCACCTCGACAACCACGTCCGCAGCCACACGGGAGAGACGCCTTACAGGTGATAAGCCATCCATTACTGCCACAGAATGAGGGCCATCGTATTCCCGCTCACTGGTTGGCGCCTCTATCTGCTAGGTGGTGCAATGTCAACGTTTGTCATTTCATACAATAGTGTCAATGTCACTGTGACATTTGACGTTCCGGAGACCTCAGTGTTGCCAATTTAGCGTGTACAATGGCACGTAATGTGCTAAATTGGCAACATTGCACCTAGCAGCGTATTCACTCGCGGTGACGCTGATTGCGTATCATAACAACGATAAAAAGCAACCCATGTCCTTTCCTGAGACTCGAACTATCTCTATAACAAATTTAAATCGGTCCAGCGGTTTCAGCGTTGAGAGGTATTAGTTAGACAGGATTTACTTTGTGTTTATAATATTAGTATGGATCTGTTAGTCATGATCATGATTCAGGAAAGAAGTATAGTCACAGGACGGACACGGCCTATAAAAGATACGATCTCGATCACACCTCGAATGCAGCACTGCAATGTCGCAATGTGTGCATGCGAAGACGTCTGTACACTTGTAAATGTGTGTGTGTGCGCCACTCTCCACTCACGATCTCCGGATGGAGGTGAGTCGAGTTGCGCCCGGGCTAGATTCAAGCGGGTGATTCCGTGGCCATTCTGTAGAATTTGACATAGAAAACGACACTACTGTACGTAGTACTATTAAATAATCTGTGGTATAGTGCAACATAAACCTTGTGCTATTTGTCCACAGATGTCAGTTCTGCGCAAAGACCTTCACTCGCAAGGAGCACATGGTGAATCATGTACGGAAGCACACGGGCGAAACGCCGCATCGCTGTGATATTTGCAAGAAGAGTTTCACTAGGAAAGAGCACTTTATGAACCACGTCATGTGGCACACAGGTACAGGTTTACACTACTTAGAAGGCCCCTGGATTAAGCAAAAATAGACTGTGGCAACGGCTTAAGTGCTTCGTTGCGCGCCTTCTAAGTTGTGTCGCGCTATACGGGGTCAAACAAAACGTGAAGATATGTGACCCACAGAATCAGCTATCGATTCTAAGCATGTTTTTAAGGTTTTAAATTTTTTCGAGTTGGATAAAAAAAAATCGGGTATCGCTCACACCATCTATCCAATACCAGGCCATACAAAAAAAGATCCTACTTGAATATTTTTAAAAACCTAAAAAACATGCTAAGAATCGATAGCCATACGTTTTGCTTGACCCTATACATGGTGGGTCAGAAAATATGGCAAATAATTAACCCACAGTATCGGCTATCGATTCTAAGTATATTGTATAGGTCTTTAAATTTTTTTGAGTTGGTTAAAAAAATATATTTTGTATAGGATTCAGGCGTCGCTCACACAACCAATCCCACATACAATTTTTTTTTACCAACTCAAAAAAAATTCAAGACCTATACAATATACTTAGAATCGATAGCCGATACTGTGGGTTAATTATTTGCCATATTTTCTGACCCACCGTGTATACTTCACGTTTATACCGGAGATTGTACTTACGGACTATATTAGGTGTAGAAAGAAACAGAGGGGAATTTCCATCTCTTTGATTCAATTAAAAATAAATTTTATACAGATCTTAGGTTCTTCCTATGTTAACCATTCTTGTGGAGGGACTGAAAACTAAGCAAAGTAATTTGAGCTTGATGATCGAAGATATTAAAATATTGCCTAAGTACAATTTCTGGTAAGAATTTTTCCTTACACGAATTATTTTTGTTATATAGTTCTTTTAATGATTTTCAACTTTTTTCTCGCTTGCTTTAATTAAATTTTAATACGTTTTTTTTTACTATGATTTTGATTTAATTTCAGTTTTACTTGAAGTTTTTTCAATGTAATGTTTAGTTTGACTTGTTCTTGCGGATCCAAGCCTGCACCAATCAAGGTAACGGTGGTGCAGAAATAAGAGTAAATTGAATGATTCAACTATTGACCCAATACGTTAAATACGAGTTATTGCAAATCTAACACGTAAATGTAAGTGACATTAACATTATGGTCTCCCAAAGTTATAGTTCTCTTCGATAAACACTAACAACTGTTTATTTCATTTACCATTATAATTTTCGGGAGACAAGTTTGCCGAAGAGAATAATAAATCGTTGGGAGTGACATAGTTGCATCATTGAATGTTAACATTTTATTTTCTGCCCCACCTCCATAGGTGAAACACCACACCATTGTCAAATATGCGGCAAGAAGTATACTAGGAAGGAGCATTTAGCGAACCATATGAGATCCCATACAAACGATACCCCGTTCCGCTGCGAACTCTGTGGGAAATCCTTCACGAGAAAGGAACACTTCACCAATCACATATTGTGGCATACTGGTTAGTATTGGCTTCCATTCAAACTTCGGCTCGATACTATGCTAAAATTGGTGGCAGGCTTGGTTTTGTTGAGCGAATATCACGGGAACTTTCGGAAATCATCGACAAATACTCTTCTGCCATTGGCGAGAATCATATTTTTGTATAACTAATTACGTGATGACCATGATGATAATACATGTCGAGACTAATTTTGTGACCATTCCATTTCGAAATTGAAGTTGGCGTAGATTCTCGCAGTGATGTCCTGAATCTCAATTTACCACTACGACATGCATTACAGATCGGTCATACATGTAATTGACTACGACCTGTAGTAATAATAACACAAGACACGCGTCCAGGCTTAAATCTCATCTTTATGCTTCTGCGCGTCGGTACTCCTCGAGTTATTTAAAGTGTAATTCCCCGCAGGTGAAACGCCCCATCGCTGCGACTTCTGCTCGAAAACGTTCACTCGCAAGGAGCACCTTTTGAACCACGTCCGGCAACACACGGGCGAGTCTCCCCACCGCTGCAACTACTGCTCCAAGTCGTTCACGCGGCGCGAGCACCTCGTCAACCACGTGCGCCAGCACACCGGCGAGACGCCCTTCCAGTGCGGCTACTGCCCCAAGGCCTTCACCCGCAAGGACCACCTGGGTATAGGCTTTTTAATATTACTAACAGTCGACCGACTCATGTAATTGCGCGGGGCAAAAATGACGGAGACGCGGGAAAGCGAGCAGCAGGGTCGGCGAGCGGAATCTCTTGGTAGTTTGCGCTCTATTGGAAAGAGTGTAGCAAAATTTAATACCTGCCAGACAAGGAAATTTCGTGAAGCCACAGCACCTACACTAAAGAGCTACACATTGCCGGTCTCAGCGAATCTTCCTTCATAAAGTTGGGCTACACAACAGTCAAGATGAAAGCGATAGAAACTGCACAAGAATGACCGTTTACAAACTATCATTGCCAAAATAAAACCCCAAGTTCGTCCCGCCTGTATGCCGCGTCGCACTTCTATCGCCTAGCGAATTGGTGGTACAGAAAGTATCATTAAAGGCACACTTGACGCCTCCCGACAATTTTCCTGTTACATGACAATATTGGGATAGTCTAAATAAAATACATGCCTGTTTCCCGTTGGTGTAGGCAGTGAACACAACGCCACCTGCTTCTATCCAAGCATATCTCCCTCGTCTCTTCAAGCAAGCTAAATTAGTTTCAAATCTTCCAGTGAACCACGTCCGGCAGCACACGGGTGAATCGCCGCACAAGTGCTCGTTCTGCACCAAATCGTTCACGCGCAAGGAGCACCTGACCAACCACGTCCGACAGCACACCGGGGAGTCACCCCACCGGTGCAGCTACTGCGCCAAGTCATTCACGAGGAAAGAACACCTGAACAACCATGTCAGGTAAGGCTAAAACCAATTGGGGTACTCTTTGTAAGGCATAGACTAGAGATCTTGTGGACGCCGAATCGGTGAGATTTAAAGAATGTTGGCGAGAAAAAACTGTTTTCATTTCGTCTCCTGACAGACTGAGACAAAATAACAGCAACAAATAGTTGATGAACTTCTCGTACTGAAAAAAAAAAATACCCACAAGCAGTGGCAGAGGGCTTCGCCCGGCCAAGCGGGGTCTTCAGGATCTCTACTCTTGTTGTGAGGTAGTGGTCAAGTACCTATTATAAGGTTTACTAATAAACGGGTATTTTGAATTATTAAGATATATTGAATATCCTTGATATTTGTAACTAAGTATCGATCCTGTGATTATATTATTATGATAGCATGTGCCAAATATCACTGATTAATTCTCACACTCGTATTATTGTGTTTAACCTACAATGCTGTGCTACAAAACCACTGTGCAAAATCATAATATTCATTAGTTAGTTACTCATTCCTAATAGCATGTTACTAGCATGAAAGCATGTTAATTCTCTCGTCAAAGGTAAGCTCCAATTTTATTACATAAAAAATCTCAGACAGACGTCATTTGTGCCGTTTCCCCCGGAGCTAGTAGCACAGCATTGTACATTCCGAGCTCCCCCTCTATTGGTTAAGGTGTGTTGTATTAATAGTCGGAATGTACTTTGCGCAGGCAGCACACGGGAGAAACTCCGCACAAATGCACGTTCTGCCCGAAGGCCTTCTCCCGCAAAGAGCATCTCAACAATCACATACGGCAGCACACCGGCGACTCTCCCCACAGCTGCTCCTACTGCAACAAGAGTTTCTTGAGGAAAGAACACCTTGTCAACCATGTCAGGTGCGTATGAACAGGGTGAACTGTTTCTCTATCGGAAGAATGGATAGAACTTTATGAATGAAAGGCGAGAATAGTCGGCTGTTACGAAGATGTCTGGTAGGTATACATTAAAATATTGGGCGGGATCCTTAAGCATGTATGTACATTGTTAAGCTTTTTTATGAAATAACACATGAGGAAATACGACCTTCTTCCAGAGGAAGCTGTATCGGGAGATAGACAAAATCTATAGGTAGTGACAGATGGAGCTATGTTATATTTTCCATTCTAAAAGAGACTACCTGATGTAGCAGTCTTCAACAGACCCTATAACAACCTTTTTACGCCCCACTGCTGGGCACGATTTTGAACACATTTTTAATTGTAGTTTATTCATGGTGTGGTTGTCCTTCGCCGAAAATTTCAATGGTGAATGTGAAATCGCAAAAGTAAACTCGGACGTGCGAGGCGTTGACCCCCGACCATCCACATGAAAAGCGATAAATCAAATCCACTAGCTGCTATCACGGCTTGTGTATTGACACAACACCGACACTGCAACCAAACGGAACCTAAACTGCATACTGAAATATCTTGGTTTAAAATTACGTCCGCGTGTATGCGTGATTGCTCTGGAATATATTGCCCGTTAGCCGTTACAAGCCGTGGTCTAGTGGTTCGACCTACCGCCTCTCGTACAGAGGGTCGGGGGTTCGATTCCGGCTCGCATCTCTAAGTTTACTTATGTGCGGAATTCAATTTGAATTAACCACTGTGCTTTCCGGTGAAGGAAACATCGTGAGGAAACCTACACGCATTTTCGAATTAATTCAAAGATGTGTGTGAAGTCCCCAGTCCGCACTGGGCCCGCGTGGGGACTATAGCCCAAACCCTCTCGTGATGAGAGGAGGCCTGTGCCCAGCAGTGGGACGCAAATAGGCTGTAGTAGTAGCCGTTACATTATTTTATTGCAGGGCAGTACGTGCCGCTACTGATACGATAGTTGTACCTCTTACATATAGAATGGTATTGACGTGTGTTTTATTCCGCAGGCAACACACAGGCGAGACTCCATTCAAGTGCTCGTATTGTTCCAAATCGTTTTCACGCAAGGAGCACTTGACAAACCACGTGCACCTCCACACGGGAGAGACACCGCACAAGTGCCCCTTCTGCACCAAGACCTTCTCGCGCAAGGAGCATCTCACCAACCACGTCAGGTGAGCCACTAGCACAGGGCGGACACGGCCTATAAAAGCACGATTTCGAACACAATTCGAATGAAGTGTCAATGTCAGCGTGCGAGGACCTCTGTACACTTATGTGTGTGTACCACTACGCGGGCCAGTGATCCACTCTCCATCTGCGGATGAAACAAATGACGGTAAGGGCGAGTTGCGCGCCGGCTAGATTCAGGCGGGTGATTCCGTGTCCATTCTGTATGTAGTACTATTAAATATTCTGTACCACTAGTCCGCCGACCAACCCATGAGTCCTTGGAGATTGTGGATTGGATTGAGGGTCCCAAAGTTGCCGATACCGCCAGTAGATTTGTAGACTGCTAAATAACACGCCGCCCACAATCTTGGTGAAACTGTCACACTATACAAACCCAACAGCAAATGGCAATCCAAAAAAAGACCGATACCGTCAGGTCCCCAGATAATAGAGCTACAAGACGTAACTTGGATATCCATCCATACTTAATTTATAAATGTTTCGTGGTATGGAGATAGTTCAGGTCCTGGGAAAGGACATAGGCTACTTTTTATCCCGGAACAGTATAAAATTCCCGCGAATACGCGATTTCCATGACGAAAAAGACGCGGGCAGAACCTAGGTGAGGATTCAGGTAGATCTTTTTTATGATTCCAACCAATAATTCTACCTAGAAAACAACTTCCCCTCTCAATATAATGTTTCTCCCCAGGATACACACAGGAGAATCTCCGCATCGCTGTGAATACTGCCAGAAGACGTTCACGCGGAAGGAGCACCTAACGAACCATCTGAAGCAGCATACTGGAGACATGCCTCACGCGTGTAAAATATGCTCCAAGCCCTTCACCCGCAAGGAGCATCTTGTCGCACATATGAGGTAAGAACCTATTACAGTTGAGCTCGCCAACATGTAAACACTTGACAATAAGATTGTGATCAGAAATTTATGATCACTTTGTTGTCTTTCATACATCTGATGGCGATTGTAGAAATATGCAGCTAAAGAGACAGATGCCACTTCTTCATGGAAAATAGCTACAGACTTCTTTACAAACTGTTGATGATTGAAGTACTTACAAAACTAATAATAATGAGTTTGTATGTGTAACAGTGGCGCCCTCAAGTTCTTCCCATTTTTTAGAAGTACTAACTGGTCATGTGAATATTATATTAGGCCGGTGTAGTGTGCCGAAAGATTTAAGAATTAAGTATTATTTGGAGGGGTATCGACAGGCAGCGTAACTTGTAGTATAGCACGACACAACTTAGAAGGCGCGCGGATTAATCAATAATGCACTCTGCATCAACGGTGTAAGGGCTTCATCGCGCGCCTTCTAAGTTGTGTCGTCGTGCGCTACATGGATGATGGGTCAATGATGCTTAGACTAAGGGCCGGTTGATTGAAACCGTCCATTAAAGTTAACGTTAAATATTTTAAAATGACGTTTCTGTATGGAATGACAGCTCGGCGGCCATATTTAACGACCAGGAGTCCGTCAACTATGCATGAATCAAATCACCCTAAGCTCGTTGTTTGTTGCGGCAGGTCGCACAGCTGCGGCGAGCGGCCGTTCAGCTGCGGCGAGTGCGGCAAGTCGTTCCCGCTCAAGGGCAACCTGCTGTTCCACGAGCGCTCGCACAACAAGGGCGCCGCGCGGCCCTACCGCTGCGACGTCTGCTCCAAGGACTTCATGTGCAAGGGTACACCATCCCTGACTAACATACACACTGTCTCTAGGGCTCAAATTCTCTTAGAAACTGTGTCATCAATTTTCATCACCATCATCATCTTCATCATCATCATCATCATCATCATCATCATCATCATCAATTTTAGTGTCAAGAAAATCAACTCGAGCATCCACTCAGGACTCAAACAATAATAATTCCGGATCTTACTCAATCAATCAATCATTTATTCAGCAAATTGGCCACATAGGGGCACTTTTACACGTCAGAAATGAATTTACCAGCGCTTCCTAGACCCATTGCTTGAGAAGAAGCGCAGCAAGCGGAGCAAAATCTTACTTTGCTCCCTGTTAGTGAGGCAGAAATGGTGAGGGAGCAAAATCGCATTTTGCTCCCTCAACGGGGAATAAAATATTCCTTTTCGAATAGGACTGAAAATATGAAACCGCGTTAATGTCTCAGGCCACTTGGCGTCGCACCGGCGCACGCACAGCGAGCCGGCGGCCGAGGGCGCCGCGGACGCCGCCGAGGACTGCGGCGACTGCGTCAAGTGCGAGAAGGACGCCGCCGACCTGCCCGAGCGGAAACACGAAGTCAGGTACGCCACCTAACCTGCCAGTTCGATAGTAGTAGATTGTATCACTATGGAGCAAAATGGTACCTTAACGAGGAATCGAAGCAAAATCGTACTTTGCTCCCTGGGGAGCAAAATCGCATTTCACAGGGCAGAAATGAAGAGGTAGCTACGAGGGGCGTTCAAAATATTCTCGGTATTGATATCTTATAACCTCTTTTTGAATTTGTTTTGTTACTGGCTGGTAAGGTTCATTCTTTGACATTAAAAAAAAGTATAATTCAAACCGAGATGTTCTTTTGTTTTTCTGCAATTTCTGAACAAACACGAACACAATGAGTGAATTAACAATGTTAACGAAATTAGAACATCGTTCCGTAATAAAATTCTTGACGAAACAGGGTAAAAACCAAAAAACCATAAAAGAGGAAATGGATTGTGTTTACCGTGAGTCTGCTCCTTCTTTATCTACAATTCAAAAGTGGTCAAGCGAATTCAAACGTGGCAGGGAGAGTATTGAAGATGACCCTAGACCTGGCCGGCCTGTAGTAGCTACTTCACAAGAAAATATTGATCAGGTGGAAAACCTTATATTGGAAGATGGTCGAGTGAAGATAAAATCAATAGCTCAAGTAACCAATCTTTCTATTGGTACCGTACATGACATTATCCATGACCATCTTAATATGTCAAAGGTCAGTGCAAGATGGGTTCCGCGAATGCTGACTCGACTTCAAAAAGATGTGCGTGCAGCTTGCTGTTCCGATTTTATTGACCTGTGTGGTGAAAATCCTGATGAGGTGCTGCAAAAGATAGTTACTGGAGATGAAACCTGGGTTCATCATTATGACCCAGAGAGTAAACAGGAGTCCATGCAGTGGCACATTAAGGGTTCAGCTCATCCCAAGAAGTTCAAGGTCGTCCCTTCCGCTGGCAAGGTCATGGCAACAATATTTTGGGATTTTGAAGGAGTATTCTTGATCGATTATAAAGAAAAAGGTGTAAATATCACGGGACAGTACTACGCGAATATTCTACATCAATTAAGGGACGCAATAAAAGAAAAAAGGCGAGGAAAGTTGTCTAAAGGTATTCTGCTTCTGCATGACAACGCCCCTGTCCATACTGCTCATATTGCCAAGGCAGCTATTGCTGAATGTGGGTTCGGAACTATAACTCATCCACCGTATAGTCCGGACTTAGCCCCCAGCGACTTCTTTTTGTTCCCCAATCTCAAAAAGGATCTGCGTGGAAATCGATTTTTTGACGATGAGGCGTTGAAGGCGGCAGTAGAGGAGCACTTTTATACCAAGGATAAAAAATATTTTTATGAGGGATTAAAAAAAAAAATTGATCGATCTTTTAAGTGTATTAACATAGGGGGGGAGTATATTGAAAAATAAAAAATATCAAACTGTTCATACTTGTTTGTTTTCATTCCAATACCGAGAATATTTTGAACGCCCCTCGTAAATCGCATTATGCTTTCTCTAACTAAACCGGGAACAAAATACTACTTTTCTAATTAGGAGTCATTTTCTCCTTACTAAATAAGGGTGACTTGATTCAAACCGTCCGTTAACATTAAATATTTTACTATGGGACAACGTTTCTCTATAGAATGACAGCTCGGCGACCAGGAGTGCGTCAACTGTGCTTGAATCAACCCACCGTAGTAATATCGGCGGCCATATTTAACGAACTCATCATCGTTAACTGTCTTGATTCAACCTGGATAAATCCGGTACTCGCAATTCTTGAAAAAATGTAGATGGGCAGTCAATATTATTATTATCAAAGCTTACGTGTTAATTTACATCTTTTTGTTCCAATACGAAGTGAATACCAGACGAGTTTAGAATTACGAAGCATATTAAATTGTATTTATTAATTACAGGCAAACCACGGAAAGCAGACCTGAAGAAAGCGACGTCGTACAAAACCCCCAAGCTAATGCAACCGTGATGCAAATTACCAGTCAAGTAAGTTTACCGTCCAAATACCGGAGTCAGTCATCGTCAGTTAACCGTGTACAAGAACAAGATAGCATTGAGATGTAACTGTAGTTCTGTACTTTGCGTTTCACCTGAATACCCAATTAGATTAGTTTTTGGCATACTCTATGTTAAGAGGGTATATGACGTCGCATATAGCTGTCAAATGTTTCGCTGTTTTTATTAATGTCTCAATGACGAGTCTTGTGTTATATTTGTTGGTTAGGCATTCAAATGATAAGATTACATTAAAATACATGGAAAATGCGATGGAAAGTTTTCAAAAGATATTACATCCATAATACAAAAAATCGTGTTCCTCTGATAATTGTTGCAATCCGTACTTGATGTTTTATTCAACCATAAAGCAATAATTCATGTTTTCAGTCAGTCATATTCAGAAATTAATGAAAACAGCGAAATATTTGACAGCTATTTGCGAAATTGCCAACATTCAGAGTAAACCCTCTTAACACGACCGTTGATCGTTCAGCAGGTGCGGGCGGGAGGGAGTACGAGCGCCGCGGGCGTCACCAACGCCACGTTCACGCATTCTACCGGCGCGCACCACCCAGTCACCGTCAATTACTAGCACACTTCGCGAACGCAGCTCCAACACTTCACGCCCGTCGACCAATAATAATCTACCGTGAACACGGAGGTGTGAATTGCGAGGGAGTTTCATATCTAATTCACACCAGGATTAATTCGCTATCAAATGTTTATCTGAACTACGAACGATTCCAATCCAAAGTCATCCTAGATCGGGCTGTCAAGCCTTCATGCCAACGCAGACTTGCCATTAGACGTACATGGCTTATTCGCTAGATAGAGTTTGTTAGTGCTGACAAAGTGCGATTGGTATGACAGAACTGGAATATTCTTAAGGGTCATCTTGATACATGTTGCGGTTTATTTGTTTGGAAGTTAGGAAGCTAGGAAGGCTCTTTATATTATTTATTTTTTCATGTAATTGGCGTCGGTTGGTTGCTAGTAGCATAAAGCCTAAATTACAGTTTATAAAATAAACGTCGGCCACGTAACAACTTCTTTCTTGAATTTTGTTCAAACATATTTTTTGTGACTGCCACAACCGGCGCAAACTCAATGCTACAGTTGTTGTCTGTAAATTTTACCTTATTCTTTACGCTGTGATTAAATTCGCATGTCGGTGAAATACGAAACAGCACTATTCATTAACACCACTTTTTTTAATATTCTGACTACATAGTAGTTTCTGAGCATTTTTAACGTTTTTCTTAAATGTTGTTTCGTATCGTTGGTTATTTCCTAGTAATTAAGCTACCATTCATTAAACATGATACAGGCGTCTCTTAAGTAAATAGCCTTATCATAGTTTAAAAATGCATCTTATCTATCTAGAAATCTAGAGCGTTAAACACGGACGAGGCAATTGTACCTTTGCAATTCACAGCCGCATCTCCACTTTTAAATATAATGTGACCATCGCATTTTCAGGGGCCATATTTCGGGGTTATTTAATACGTGTCAAATCGAAGCTATATACTTGAACTTTATGTTGAACAGTTGTGATAAATCATTATTTATGATTTTTTCGAATTTCTAGAGATATAATTTTTTTAATATATAACTTTTAAAAATAATCATTTTATAATCACCGATTATGACGGATAATGAAAGTATGGTCATAAATGACCCATTTGGTAACATTTTTTTTAAATATTCGAGAGAAACTCCACGCATGAAACATAGCTTTGAATTAATAATCAAAGATTTTTTTTTATATTAGTAAATTGGTAAAATAAACGTTTTCTGTGAGTTGACATAGTCTGTGACATCAGCGACAGTTAACCCCATCACTATGATTGTTATTGTATCTTCCATTCTCTTGTTACGATATTTTTAACTACAAACAGACACGGTTACCACGTTTTTTATATTCTCCGGTGTATATACTATATTTAAGCAATTTTATTTTACAGCCGTATTTTCATGGGATGAAGGTTCAAAATAAACGACGCGTGGATCGTATGAGAACCGAGAACTGAGCGTTGTATTGTACATTCCTACTAACAAAATGAATGCAGTAGAAACTGCAGGTTTTAAAACATTTTCGAATGTTTTCCGATTAGAAGGAATGAAAGAGATTTGTGTGTTATATAAAATTCAATGATTTTATCAAATCTGGGACCACAACAAAGTCGGAGCAGAAGTTCAATGAAGGCTCAGTTTCCCGTAAACTTACTGTGTACACTTAAGTGATGAATTTTCGAGAAAATTGGTGTAAGTAATGTTTTAAATAAAATGTCTATTTTGTCTGTATGATCAAGCTTATAGTTATTATTATGTTTGCCATGTATGTACAGTACAAGTGTGATAAAATCAATGTCTTAATTACAAGGATTGTGTATAGCTATAGATCTATGCTGGTAAGAATAAGTGCTTAGCTTAGGCTACCGGCGCCAGGAGTGGTGTTGTAATCACTTCCTTCGCCGTTATAACCAGCTTGTAAACAAATATAGCTTTTATTTCATTGTAAATAGTTTAGGTGTAAATTATAGATCTACCCCTTAGCTATTTTAAGTTATTTTAATTTTTTTTTGTTTAACACTGGCTGGATTATTGAGCAGATAAAACTAAAACGATTGAAAATCGTTTATGATTATTGAGATATTATCTTAAGTTGCGAAGGTGACCGTCAAGATAGCGTACACCGTAACGATATCCAGGATCTGATTATGCACATAAATAAATAGCTCAAAAAATAGTACCCTACGACCGTCAAATTTCAACACTCAATAGAAGTCGAGATATGCCAACATTTAACGGTGTACGAAATTTGGCAGCGTTACCACGTAAACTCGTACAGTATTCACTCAAGTTCGTAAAAAGTTAAGTGGTTGATTATCTCAGCTTCTATTATAGATAGAACGGTGAAATTTAAGGGGCGGTGGGTACTATTTCTTGAGCTGTAAATCATTCCCGAGATCCAAGCCGTTCCAGAGATCCACGCGGTGTACGCCAGCTTGACGCTCGGTAGCGTACACCGTGAACAGGCCTTATATTTCGAAAAGTTCAAGGGTACTATTTTTTTAACCTAGATATTCCGTAGGTACTATTTGGGTACTATTTATTTGCACAATCAGATCCTGGATATCGTTATGGAGTACGCTATCTTGACGGTCACGTTGCGAAGAATCATTGGGATAAATTATATCAGAGCCACACTAAATGGTTACTTATCTGCAATGGTGCCGCTAATTTATATTTTTAGGGGGAAAAACTAAATCCTTAGATACAATAGTAAGTACTAAATTATGTTCAGTAATTTGATATGAATGAGATTAAAAAATGAAACAAACAGGTCTGTTTCTTTTGATGATTGATACCTACATGTTAATTTATTCATCACTTGACTTGTTATAGTTAACAAGACTAATGAATGATCAATGATTGTTAACCCTCAAATGCATGATCTCTGTTTTAATTTAAGACATCGAATATTTTGCTTATGCAACATAACAAATTAAAATCATATTCATTTGCCGTTTTGGCACCAAGTTCATTTGAGGGTTAATATAGCACTCAGATCAGGCCATCAGTCTCTACCTTTAAGGGTCAGTTGCATCAAATTCTGTCCAGGCAGGAGTTTACAAAATATATCTATACAAAAAAAAAACAATTATGGTTGTGGAAAATAACGGCCTATTGCGGCAGTGCGAAAAAATGGGGGGAAATCCTAGTAGGAGGGCACGCGCATCGCATGGTATCGCGGGTGCGGAAAACGTATTTTTGAACAGACTTCAAAAAAAGGTTCCCAATTCGTGAACCGATTTCGATTATCCTTTTTTTTAATGGAAAGGCTTCAGATTGGATCCATTTAAATTTGAAGTTCTGATGATGGGATCCATCGGAAAATGAGGGAACTCTTCAAAATTTGTTACAAAGTGTACGACTTTGGCATCAATTTCTAAGACTACATGATACTTACGGCCCGTTGTAACCATGCATAGAAACTAGCCGAGTTAAATAAAAACAAAACACCGCCTACAAGCTCCGAGAGCCTGCAAATTCGATGTCACGTGAACCGACCCAAAGTGCGCGGGTTTTTTTAAAGTTTTTTTTTTTCTATTTTTCGTACTACTTGCTATTATTTTGGATGATGCGTAACACACGTGGTCCTACGTTCCGCTTCGTAGTGAAAGAACTGAGTTTGTTAAAACAACACTAGATTTGGCGCCATGCCAACTGGTCGCCCGAAATAGTGGGCGAGGCGAGCGAGAGTTGTGTTAGCGGCTGGAACTGGACTTCATAATAAATTAATTTCACTGTCAACATGGAGCGTCACAATCCTGGTTATTCGAGCTTCCATGGTTCAATGCGCAGCAAGGACTCTTCATCCACGACAGGTAGTGACGCAAGAGAGAAAATAAAGGATTGTTTGAGAAAATTCATAGCTTTCATGTTTACACAAGTGGGTGTGGGGGCCTTAGTGGTGTGTTACGCGATGCTCGGAGCTGCCAGCTTTATTCAGATCGAGCGGAACAGCCAGGACGAGCAGCTCGAGGAAGTGCGCCGATGGCGCCTCCGCTGCGCCCAGCAGCTCTGGACCATATCTCAGGAACACAACATCTTCAAAGAATCTGCCTTCAAAGAAGGAGCTAACAAAGTGCTGCAAGTGTACCAAAACAACATCACTGCCGCCATTCATACAGGGTATAATGGTCGCTCCCCAGAAGATATTTGGTCCTTTCCAGCTGCTTTGATGTACAGTTTATCCGTTTTCACTATGATTGGATACGGCAATATTATTCCAAAAACGGTTTGGGGTAAAATCCTAACAATTGCCTATGCTTTCTTCGGCATCCCTATTTACATTTTATACTTCTGTAACATGGGAAAAGTTCTGGCTAAAAGTTTCAAATGGCTGTATATCACAGCTCATGAATGCAGTAGACGGGAAGACACTATTATAGAAGATGGCGAGCCCATTAAAAGAAAAATCACTGTGCCTTCCACGGCTTGCCTATGGGTGATATCATTCTACATCTTGTCAGGAACTATTATGTTTGGAGCTTGGGAGAAATGGAACTACTTAGACTCCACTTATTTCTGCGTAATAAGTTTGTGTAAAATAGGATTTGGAGATTTTGTTCCCGGAGCTAATATAGCTGATTCAGCAGGGGGCTCCCATGTAAAGCTGGTCATCAACTTCGTATATGTCCTGCTCGGTATGGGACTCGTGGCCATGTGCTACAACCTCATGTGCGAAGATGTGAGGGTCAAAGTGAGAGAACTGACGGAGGATCTCAAGAATTGCTTGGATGACATCACACTGAAGATAACTGTCTGTATGAATGACACCAAATATTACCATCAAAAAGCTAATAGACATGGAAAGTAAATCCAACCTAAACCCTGAACATTAAATTAATTGCCAAGGACATATCAGAAAAGTTTCTCGTATGTGAATTGGTCATCTTGATACATGAATTATTTATATATTAACATGACCGATTAAATTAAACTAGGTAACCTTTTATATTCCGGTTCTACAGCTGTCAAGTAAAGAGTGCCGTTGCGTTCGTCTGTGATTTTATTTAATATTCAGTGCAAAAACGAAGTGATCAGTGAAAAAACAGACCTAAAATCATACAATAGATTCCCGCACACCGAAATACTATAGTGAAAGTGAAGATAAAACAAGTGCAACCTTTTATATACTGTGATTTTTTATTGAGCTACCTACTGAAAGGACCTAACAAAGCAAATTGATTAGACATCGGGCCAAAAAATATAAAGTGTTAGTTACACAGGAGACCTGCATTTAATCGAAACAAAATGTGTACAGAAAAATATATACTTATGACTATTAACAATATGATCTTTTTAATAACGAAATAAACAATTTACCCTTCAACAGCAATCTTTGTGGGACGCTCTTTAGTTTTACGAGGTGTCTCTGCAACCTCTTCATCGATGTCTGGTAACCTATCTCTGGGCACATCAGGAAGTTTATCACTGACATCCAATATGGCTTCCAATTCAGCTTCTACAGCTGCATCATCTTCCTCCGTCAACTGCCCAGAAATTAATTCGTCTATCTCCCTCTGTTTCTCAATGCCTTCCCTTGTTTCATCCATGATCTTCTCAATTTCATCAATGTTTAGTACTTCATGAATACTCTTTAATGCTGCATTTCCGCTCTTCAACCCATCCAGTACCTGCAAATACAACATTTATTTAGACCATCTTTCTTCATTAACTTTGGCAATCTTTGTTTAATTAGGAAAAAGAGACCCTCTTTCAACGAAAAAAATCTAAACTCTATTCTTGTGACAGAGAAAAAAAATAAGCCAAAGATCTTTTTATTTTCCATGGCAAGTAAAAAAAAGGCATTATGCGAAAAGCAGTATGAGCAGCGTACCTGAATTTCAATTTGCGCAAATTCGAGATCATGAGTCAATTGCTCCAATTTATCTAGCTGCGTCTCTGTGTTTTGGAGTAGTTGCTCTTGATACCTCTTCTTCTTTAGAAGCGATTTTGCTTTATCACGTTTACCTTCCGCCAGAAGTTTTTTTGCAAACTGCCGATCTCGTTCCAAATTATGCTCTATTTTCTTCTGATATTGTTTTAGTTTATCCCTTTGCTGCTTTAGCTGCAATACAGCTTTATCTTGTTCGGTTACCCTGCTTATGGGTTTTTTGTGTTTTCCAAATAGCCCACCCATCGTGGTACTTCGAACATACAACTAAATCAAAGGCTATTAGTTGAATTTTGAACACATGAAGGAATTGCAAGCTCAACAGCTCATAGTAAGTAAGAATATTTTCTTTAATTCGCCTTATCAAAGTTATCAAAATAAAATCGTACACAGACGTGTGGTGAAATAAATAAGCGTGGCTGCGTTCCGAAACGCGCTCAGAGCGCTCACAGCACCTTGCATCCCTTTTCCTCTTGAAAGTGGAGTACTAAGAGGAAAAAAGATGTAAGGTGCTGTGAGCGCTCTAAGCGCGATTCGGAACGCAGCCCGTGAAATGAATCACGAACTTGACAGTTGTCAAATTTACAATGCTCTTTGAGCGTTTTGGAAAAAACTTGAAATTAAAGATTCATCTACATATATTGAATTTATTTATTTTTTCCATCTTCATTTGCGTATGCTCCTAATTTCATTAATTTATTTTACTGAAAAATGGTATGCCATTTTTTACTCCAAGAAAAATAATCATCGACAAATACCAACATTCAACATATATTCATCTCCATAGAATGGCCGAGCCGAGCTGTGGAGCCGAGCCGAGTTTGACAGCTCAAATAAAAGAAACTTGATCGCGTTGAACTTTAATGCTGTAAAATAAATTAAAATGACAGTACAGCAACTGAGCTCCAATATTTCTGACGACTCCGATGATATGGTTAGCTTACCATCGGAAGAAGAGATTTACAGGCGTAAATACCAACTGCTACTGGAGCGATGTGAAGTACTGCAGCAGGATAACGAAAGAATAGTGAATAGGTTTGTGTTTCGCTGCGCTATGTGTATTTGGGACTATAACTTGAAAAGCTAACTCCCTTTGTTATTTCAGGATACATGAAGCAAAGAAAATAACGAAGCGATATCGTAAGGATATCAAGCTCTTGGTGGAGCAGTTGGATAAACATGGTGATAGCTTCAGAACTGCTTCTATGGAAGTGGAAGTGAAACCTGATGTTGTAGCAAAAACTGCTCGCTTGTCAGCCAAGGCGCACCCATCTAAACAAGCAGAAAAACAAAGTGCTGGTGGAGGCAAAAAACCTGGTCCCAAGAGAAAAAGTAAAGCTGATAAGGTAGTTTGTTTAAATGACCCACTATTGGTATGTGCATTGAACTTAGCAATAACATAAGTTGGTTTAATTATTTGTTTGTATTTCAGCCTGAGAGAGATCCTAATGCACCTAAGAAACCTTGCAATGCATTTTTCCAATTTTGTCAAGAACAGCGGCCAGTTGTGGTTGCAGAGACCAGTTCAGATTTGGGAGGAGAGCCCACCAAACAAGAGGTCACCAGGCAACTAGCTTCAAGATGGAGAGCCTTATCCACAGAAGACAAAAGGGTAATTTTACGGACATTTATCTAACAAGTAACCAATTCTTAAAGCCGTGGTGGCCTAGTGGTTCAACCTAGAGAGGAGGGTCAGGGCTTCGATTCTGGCTCCCACCTCTAAGTTTACAGGTTTACACAACTTAGAAGGCGCATAGATTAAGCAATAATAGACAAAATTCAATTTGAATTTACCACTGTGCTTTTCGGTGAAGGAAAACATTGTGTGAGGAAACCTGCACGCATCTGCGAAGTAATTGAAAGATGTGTGTGAAGTCCCCAATCTGCACTGGGCCCGCGTGGGGACTATAGCCCAAACCCTCTTGTGATGAGAGGAGGCCTGTGCCCAGCAGTGCCATGCAAATAGGCTGTAGTAGTAACAAATTCTTATTTATAAGACTGGTGAACTGTGTATGTGACTACTATTTTACTTCTAGGTTTATGTGGCGATGTTCGAGCGATCGAAAGAAAAGTATGCAGAAGAAATGTCAGCATACATAAAAAAGGAACAATGACATACAGCACCTTCTTAGCTCTTATTTATCTTGTGATTGTCAGCTTTAAGTTTAGGTTAATGTTTATTATAAACTAATTTATAATTTCTTTACAGTTTCATTGGGTCAAAATTTCTTCTGAGTTTTTATAGGGTCAAGAAATACATTTAACAACAAAAAAGTGAACGAAAGAAATTGAGTAATAATATAACAATGATTTTATTTCATGAAATGCAAAATAAAATTTATCCCATATCCCAACAAAAGTAACATGTAAAAAAGTATAAATAAACATTCCACAACTTTAATGTGAGTGAATAGGTACAAAATAGATCTCACTGAAGACCCCAATATCTTACTAGGATCTCACTCTTTCTAAAAAGTACACTGAAGTTGGCAACCCATGTAGTTTGTGCATAAACTGGAAAACATGGATATTTTATGAATACAAACAGTTAATAAAAATAAAATTATTTGTACATCCATAGTAAAAATTCAAGGATCACTGCATCAAAGCGAGCTTTATTGTTTCCTCAGTTCATTAAGCCTTAAAGCTGTCTTTCTCAAGTCTGATGATCTTCATGGTCTCAATGGCATCATTGTTATGGGCATGTCTCATAACAGTTGGCTCTTTCACACGCATGAATGGGTTGTACAGTTTTTCTTCTCCTATTGTTGATGGCACCTGAAGAAATGGTAATGCACCAAATCAAGTCTGACAATAAATAAACAGATCTAAATCACTCTAAATGTTATTTTATCTCATCTACTCACAGTTGGCTTGCCTTCCTGTCTTCTATTTTCGGACCACTCATATTTTGCTTTGACTGCTTCGTTTTGAGGTTCCACATGTAATGCAAACTTCAAATTCTGAAGAGTGTATTCATGGCCACAAAAAACTTTGGTGTGGTCAGGAAGGGAGCTCAGGACATTGATGAGAGCTGCATACATTTGATCAGCAGATCCTTCAAAAAATCTGCCACAACCTCCCAGAAACAGTGTATCACCTGGGGAGTTAAAATGTAAGTATCAGTATCTAAAGCAAAGGAAATTGACAGTGCGAAATTTGAACAGATTGTCCTAATATACCTTCAGAAAAATAAATGTGTTCAAGAAAATATGAAATTGGATTTTGCAATTTCTGACAATAATATGTATCTACTTTCGTTTTTACCTGTAAAAACGGCAGGTTCACTTCCTTCCTCGGGAGCAGAAACAAAATAACAGATATGTCCTGATGTATGGCACGGAGTGTACAAACACTGAACATTCAAATTACCCACATTGAATTTATAATTGTGCTGGACCTTTTTTGTCAGGGCTCCAATGCGATCATCTCCTCCATAAACCTCGAGGTTGCCATGCAACTTTACCAAGTCTTCATTACCGCCAGCATGATCCCTGTAATGTAATAAGTAAATGAAAGGCTGACTCGAGCCATTCGAATATCATGCACAAGGGTTCAATATAGTATTAAACAACAATTTACATACTTAAAGGATGTGAACACTGTAAAATAGAAATATAGAACAGGTAAGAATAATCTTCTTGAACATTATAATCTAAACATGCCACAACAAATTAGGCCATTAGTATAAATCGACATACCAGTGATGGTGTGTGGTCATTACAGTAGTGAGGTTGACCCCATGTTCCTGAACAGCCTGCAGGACAGATTGGGGATCAACTGGGTCAACAATGGCCGCCTCTTTAGTGGCCTTGTCCACAATCAGGTACATGTAGTTGTCTTGCAGAGCCGGCAATATTTTCACATCCATGGCCTTATACTGATGATGTTCAATTAGGCTATGAGCTCCTTTTTGGTTCTTAATTAGAGCTAGAAATGGTAAAAATAGTATTCAAAAGTAGTATTTTTAAATAAACAGCTATGAAGATAATCTTACCCTGGAAATATAACTTTGTGATTTGTTGAGATAAGCCGAAAGGCAGGGAATTTACAATCCGAGCAAGCATTGAAAATCAATAAAAACAATTTAATCACAGGGTTTCTTTAACATTAAAATCATTTAATGACATGCATATGAGAACCACGGTCTTAGTAAGTAAATTCTAACGACTTTTATCAGCAAAATTTGTTTTTGTAGATGTAGTAGTAGTGTTCAAGACCGACATTTGACTTGACAATGACAGATAGAAGAGATACCATTGGGTGCGTTCCGTATCGCGCTCAAAGCGCTCACAGCGATCACAACGCTCAGAAGTGTCCCGAATTGGCTATGGGTGAAAAATGACAATGTGCTCGATTTTTTTTTAAAGGATAGGAATAACCTTCCGTATCAAGAGAAAAAAATCTCAGAATTTTCCGTGGCGTAGATTCTGCGTTAAAAATAAAATTGGTTTTGCGTTATGACGATTGAAATAAAGGCGTTACCTTAGTCCAAGTATGCAGCACTACGTCTTGAAAAAAAGTGTTGACACTATTGACATTATTGATTTTTTCAAGAAGTAGTGCTGCATACTTAAACCAAGGAAACACCTTTATTTCAATCGTCATAACACAAAATCAAATTCTTTTTTTTACGCAAAATCTACGGCACGGAAAATTCTGAGATTTTTTTCTCTTAATACGGAAGGTTATTCCTATCAATAAAAAAATAATCGAGCACATTGTCATTTTTCACCTATAGCAAATTTGATTGTCACGCTCACGACCGTGTGAGCGCGTTTTTCAATCGGAACGATCATAAACACGTTCACGGCGCCAACACTAGTAACTGTCAATCTTTTTTTTTTTTAATAGGGAATCATGTCCTGTCAAATGTCACTTTGACGTTTGCGCTCACAGCGCCCATGCCCCGCAGCGTGAGCACCGTGAGCGTCGATCGATGACGTCATCAATTTCCTGAGCGTTGTGAGCAGGCTGACAAAGTGTCCCGAAATGCGCTCAAAGCGCTGTGAACGCGATTCGGAACGCACCCCTAACCATTCAAGCTATTGACTTCAACGTCCATTTATTTCGAAACAGTTGCTGTCAGGTCAGATGTCACTCACATGTCACTGTCTATCTACACAACTCTACGCTACGTCAAAAAAGTGTGGTGTGCGGTGAAGCCATGTGGTTTTATTTACTTGTAAAAGTTAATGGACATTAAAGATATTACATGATATTAAGAAATATTCAAGATGAAAATTAAACCTGTAAAACATAAAACCACGAACACCTTTAGGGTTTGTATAAATTAGTCATTAATTAATAAATTACAGTTGTCTTCATGATGTAATACTTTTTTTACTGAATAATTCTGTTTTTATCCACAGTTTGTTCCTTTTGCTGAACGAATAAACTCTATAGATATTCGGCATGCAGCTCTATACCACATAGAGCACGCATATACTGAACAACCAGAAGAAAATGAAACTCACTTCCACCTTGCATTAAGAAAATGGCATGGGCTTAATTTGAGTATAAATTTTAAAAAGTTTAAAAAAGAGGTGTTCGGTGTTGTGACGGTGCCTCAACTGGTCCATAGAAAAGATGAAGTTGTAGAAACATTGGAGAGATATTTGAATTTAGAGGATCAGTTGTGCTTACAACCCTTGCTAGAGTAAGTAAACTTAACATTCTTGAAGTGACAATCATAATGTTTCAGAAAGTTGATTATTAACTGAAATTATCGTATTAGTTCTGATTCAGTATAGATAAGAAATCTTTCTTAATGTGTAAACATGAAATTCATGAAGCCCGTTAAGATTTTAACATTGCAATTTACCAAACATTTATTCAGAATGCTTGCACATGCAAATTCAAATCTTTCCATTAAACCATTAATTTTTTAATTTTCAGAATACTAGTATCTCTTGCTAAAGATTTGCGAGATGACTTCTATCCATACTTTCCGAGGTTCCTGGATGTGCTTATAAAACTGTTAAAAACGAAAGACGCTGAAAGGCTCGAGTGGACTTTGGTCTGTTTAGCATTCCTGTTCAAGATCCTTAAGCCATATCTAAAGAAAGACATAGCTTTAGTATTGAAAAGAATCATCCCGCTGCTTAGTGAAAGTCAACCACAGTATATAAATAACTTCGCAGCCGAGAGCTTTGCCTTTGTGGCTCGGGATATAAGAGACAAGAAGAAGTTCATAAACCTTGTTCTGAACTATTTGCAGACAAATGATGATGTAAGTAAAAGCACAGAATATTTAATAGTACTACATACAGAATGGCCATGGTATCACCCGCCTGAATCTAGCCGGCGCGCAACTCGCGCCCATCTCGCCCTTACCGTCATGTGTTTCATCCGGAGATGAAATTGTGTTCGAAATTGTGCTTTTATAGGCCATGTCCACCGTGTGGTAAAAGTATATTCATTGGGATTTTACTTTACATAATTCAATATTTTCATATTAATGACACTTTTAACAGTTAAATAACTTGCAAAGTAATCCTTTTAAAGAACAATAGGCATACAGCCGAACCAATTTATTCCTCCTGTAGAGATTAGAAATATTTAAAGAATATATTATATTATTTTTCAGGCCATTACAGGGTGTGGACATCTTATATTTGAGATAGTAAAGGGTGTCCCTGGCAAGTTTCATAGCTGCATAGAGACTTTTATGCCACTGCTATTACAGCATCTAAAAGAACAAAAGGACCAACAGGATATTCTCTTTAAATTGCTCACACAAACATTTGAAGATTGCTTGCAGACCATACATCATAAAGAATTCGCTGTCTTCTGGACTAGTATTCTGAAATACACAGAAGAGATACTCAAAGAAGATGAAGACAGCAAAGGTTTAGAATTCATACTGAGACTTGCTGGCCAAGTCATTGAACACCAAAAAGGAAAGTATCTGACAAATCCACCTCAATTTGTCCTGTTACTGATAAAAGTAATATGTGATCAATCTGCAGAGAATGTGCTAGAAGTTTGTGCCCAGATAGGAGCTCTGTTACTCCTATCTCCTAACATATCCCTTTCCCAAGAACATGCCGGAATCATAGTAAAAGTCCTCCTGCCATTGCCATATCCAAATATTCTCATTAATTTTGTGCAAAATGTCATTGACTACACACAATTTGATATGCACATTCTGCCACCATTCATAAAGTTTGTAATACAATCGGATTTCGATAAAGAAGCAATGTGCACACTAAGTAAGATTTGCCTCAAGAAATCCCCTCTTTGTATGAATGGAGTCAAGCTTTTTGAATGGGTCAAATACCCTATTGATTTTGGACAAAATCTTCCAATGTTCATGGAGCACTTTTTCAATGCAGTAAATGATGACATTGACCATATATTTGAGAATCCATTAAAACTGATGAACATGTTGTTATGTTTGCCACATATTGAGAAAATAGATATAGAAAGTTGTGTTGCTGCATTGAGCAAACTAGTAGCAAGACTGATAGGAATTCTGGCAAGTTACAATTTGGATAATCAATCTGAAGGAAACAGATATCATAGTGAAACAACAGAGTTGTCAAAATGTGCAAGAAAAGTGCTGTTTATTCTTGCTAATGCAATGGAGAGTGCTATCCATATATCTAGCTGCAAAAACTTGAAGACGATATGTGAAATAGACACCGTACTTCCTGTGTTATTACCTTATGCAGCTGATCCCAATTATTTGTCAGCTCTGCATGTGACTGATCTCTATTTAACCGCCTGTGAACAGGATACAGGACTGAGATCTCCAGTGCTATCATTGATTGATTCTTATTTGAACAGCAATGTGTCTTCTCCATTTCATGTGGTAAGTTTTTTTTATCTAATGACATTTACAATTTTACTATGAATGTGATTCTATTAATCGGTTGTCTTTGTTTTAGGTACGACTTTTAACAACACACATTTATAAATTGTTTGAAAGCACAGAGGCATTGAATAAAACAGTCCAGGTGAGTGGAAATACTGAAAAGTTATCAGTATTTAGCATGTGCTATTCCGTTGAGTCTACTACTCCTTCGATTCAGGAATACAGAGCTCAACAGAATACATTACAGAAGATGGTTTTCAACACCACTCAGTATGCTCTGATAAAAGACACAGATTTTCGTCTATATCCTCTCAACTACATGTTTGGAGTCTTATACATGAATTTCAAACTGCTTTGGGAGCCAGTGATTGAATTTATCGCCAGTTTCGGCAATGCTCTTGCCACCGATGAATTCTGGCCAACTTTCCACAAAGCATTAGAAACAGCTTTTGCTAATGCAAGAAAAGATCTAAAACAATTCAAGTTTGATGACGAATTTGATACTGACTTTGACGTACTGAACAAGTTCTATGCAGAATACAATAACATTTCCGAAAGGCCTGATGTGTATAATTACAGAGACTTGCTGTTGAAAGTGATGACCAACTGCATACAAGTATGTGAAGCAAGGAACAGAGATGTAGTAGTTCTGTTTTTGAACTTCATTGAGAATGAATACAAACGAACTGACAGCGCTAATGCACTTAAAATTGACATAGAAACTAGGGATGACACTGCAATGGAAATTGATGAAGTAAAGTCGAATGAGCCAAACACGGAGGAAATAACAGATATAATTGACTATGTAAAAGAAACAGTATCTGGAAAAGTAACTTTTAGAACCCTTATAAATGTCATGCAAGTGTTAGCACAGTTTAAGAATCCTAGAGCACTTCACAAGGAACCAGTTTTCTGGGAGCTGTACATGGAATTTCTAAAGCATAAAAATGCAGGTCTTCAAAAGTTTGCTTTAGATTGTATCATAAACTACAAGAACAAGAGTGTAGTTGCGTACAAAAGCAATCTGTATAATTTAGTGGATGACAAAAAGTTTAAAGATGAGCTAACACTATTCAAAATTACTGAAGATGCACAAAGTATCCATCCAGAAGACAGAGAACATGTGATTCCAATTATTTTAAGGATTCTTTACGGAAAAATGACATCAAAAATGGCGTCAGATAAGAAAGGAGGAGGTCAAACCAGAAGGTCCCTCATCATGCGCTATGTCGCTGGATGCAATGAAAAGGAACTCAAGATTTTTATAGAAATGGCATTCTCTCATGTGAAAGATTATATGACTATGCAGCCCAGAGAGATATATGATTCTATTGTTTCCACATTAGATCTGAAGTCGGTGATTATTCCAGGGAAGCTACATAGTATTCTTAACTTATTTGAAGTAGTTCGAGAATATTTCGGTGGATATCTCAAGGATGAACTACTATCAGATTTGCTGAAGATATTTATCTTTGTTTGTTCAACTGTTGGAGGAGTTCTTTCTCATGGCGATAGAGTTCACGTGGGTTATTCGAAAGTCATGAAAAATCTCAGAACTCTGGCTATAGGAATTCTGACGAAACTATTTGATCAATTTGACAAGTACACATGGAGTACAGACGAATTGTACGTTTTATTTGAAACTTTGATTTGGCCACTGATGTCTAAACTTCACGTTGAAGGCATACACAGCCCCACCGTGTTACTGAAATTGTTGAACACTTGGTGTCTAAATCCAAGATACTATGCATTGCTTGTGACGTACCAGGAAAAGGACCCATCAATAAGCCCAATACCCGAGATATTCAAACTTTTATTGGCTCCAAGGACGCATCCTGTCGTAGTAAATATGATTTTAGATATGGTAGAAAAACTATTGACACTTACAGAAGACGAAGAAGACAAAGAATTGCCTCCTCTTGTGGCCTTTAATGCTTTGCCGGTTGAAAATAAAACCGACGTAACTGGGGAGATAAACTTTGGTAGCAAAATTTTACTGCCACACATTCCAAGCATACTGGAAGTAATGAAGAGGCGAATTGCAAACTCAGCCAAATCTAATACAATGAACAAAAGAGACTTATTAATTCTGTCGCGTGTAACAGAACTTGTGTCGTCACCGGACCTGTGTGACGAACTTCTTAACCTCCTACTTCCAATTCTTGTTAAAAAAGTTTGCATGAATATGGCAGAAGAAAACATGGAACACGCTGTTAATACAATCATCAATCTACTAGGTCACAGCTCTAATCCTCAAGCATACATCAAAAATATTGCTGTGCTGTTTAACAAAATTACGCCCGTTGATGTTCGGAAGCTCCTATTAAAACTGCTTTCTTCAATAGCTGAAGCAGCGACAGAGAACAAGGAAGTTCTATCGCGAATGAGTAACGTTATATCTGAAATGAATGCGTTCAATAAAAGATGGATAGAGCAGCCCGATTTCGATAGACGACTTGACGCATACAAAAGAATTTACCAACTCTTAGACAGTAATGAAATTGATTTGGATTTGGCTATTCTTATTGTAAATAATTGCTTCTATTTCATTCGCTCTGAGAAAGACATTGGATTGCGTGACAGCGCATCTTTATGTATGAAGAAGATCCTTCCGAAACTGTTACTCAAATATTGGTCAGCAACGGATGGTCAGTTCTTTGTTCGCGACACCGTTTTGTCTCTTCTATCGAATGGTGTAAGAGATTCTAAAAACGAAGTACTAAGGAATGAATGTATCAATCTACTAGGAGAACTGGCAAGAGAGTGTCCAACAACTGACGTCGTTTTATCTGATATGGCTCACTTGGCCAATAAAGAAGACAGAGAAGTGGACTTCTTTGATAATATGTGCCATCTCCAAATGCACAGACGCGTCAGGGCGCTAATGAAATTTTGTAAAGTTGCAAAGAAAATGACCAAATGTCTCGCGCCCAGGACACTCACCAACTTCATAATGCCTTTAGCAACCACTTACATTTGCGATGACAAGTATACCGATAAAAATACGTTAATAGACGCGTGCATAGAAGTGGTGTCAACTTGCTGTAGGCTACTTCCGTGGTATCACTATGAGGTTATTCTGAAACTGTATTTGAACAAAATGCGCCATTCTTCTGAGCATCAAAAACAGCTAACTCGATTAGTTGTCGGAATATTAGACGCGTTCCACTTTGACTTTTCTAAAGCCAAAAATATTGAATTGCCAAAAGCATTGATGGCTAGTATTGATAATAGGAAGCAAAATAAAAAAGGAAAGGAAAAGGCTGAAATTAACGGTTCTGTCGCCGAGGAAAAGAATAATGAAAAAGAAGAAGAAGATGACAATGAAACGGAAGGCAATGATCAACATGATGACAATGAAGCTGCAAAAGATTCAGAAAACTTAGAAGATACGCAATTAGATTTGGAATCGGAATTAAATGCCGCTGATGATGAAGTTTCTCACGAAGAAGCTAGTAAAGAGCCTTCGAACGTTCCCGCATTTGAAAGAGTCACGCATGTGCCACCGTCTTTGGCCAAAAGGATTATAAAGTCGCTCTCGGCGGGATTACTTCCTCAGTTAAATCGGTGAGTAGTATCATAGCAATACGGTAAATCTAGAATGACAACCTTCATAAAAATCAGCGTTCGTGCGCCCGAAATAAGTGTAAATTGCTATAATAGATATTGCTGCCTAGGTAGCCTGATGAAAATTTGAAGCGCCACCTGGATATTGCTCAAATATAGAGCTTTTCCGATGTACGCCGCAATGTAAGGAGATTGTCAGTCTATCTATCTTGTTTATATTAGTATCAATAATTGTGATTAAAAGCTGAGATGACCTCCTCATCATTAGGTTTATTATGGAGTCATCTAAATATGACAGTTATTTGTGAATGTAAATGATCTTTGTATGAATATCACTTACGTTTTCTTCCTTGCAGTGCGATAGGTAAGATGACTGATCACGAGGAGTCCCACAAGGTGAACAGGCGTCGTCTGGGCCTGGAGAGGCAGGAACAGGACATGCTGAGGGTGCCCATTGCTTTGGCTCTCGTCAAACTCCTGCAACGGCTTCCGGGGGATGTCCTGAAGCACCATTTGCCAGGGTAGGTATATTTTAGACTAGCCATCTCCTGCAGTATTAACGGATGAAAAGTGGGATAAAATGTAGCCTTTGTTATTTAGGAATAATCTAGCTTTCTACTGATGAAATAATTCTCAAAATCGGTATAGTAGTTCCAGATACACAAATCCTACATAATTCACAAACTTAAAAGAAAGTTCTGTTCTGACATGGGGAAAGTTTTCACGTGAGAATGTTATTTCTTTGTTTAGAGTTAGTTTCAAGGAGTTTATAATGATCATCTTTTCCAGAATCATCATAAAACTCTGTTCCTTCTTAAAATCCCCTCTCAAGCAAGTGAGAATCACGGCGCGAGATATTGTAAAGAAGATAATGGTCACTATAGGATCATCTTACATTGGAATTCTGCTTGAGCATTTAACGATGCTGCTGACTAGGGGCTTCCAAGTCCATGTATTAGTGTCCACAATACATACCGTATTAGATGCTTTGAAGGCAGACTTCAAACCTGGAGAACTCAACGATAACTTAGATTACATATTAGATGTCTGTACAAACGACCTGTTTGGGGCACTCTCAGAGGAAAAAGAAGTTGATAAACTACATTACAAAACGCCCGAGGCAAAACCCAGCAAGAAGAGCTACGTGACTCTGATGATAGTGTCTCAAAATATAACAGAAGTATGTCTCATAAATCTTCTTTTGCCTTTTAAAGAAGTTTTGCAAAAACATCAGTCGAAAAAGATCGTAATGAAAGTACAGGAAGCACTAATGCACATAACAAGTGGATTAGTGACGAACAAATTTATAGACATAGAGTCATTGTTCATATTCCTACACGGAATAGCGTCGGAGAGTATCCCGGAATTCGTTCTTGGCGCCCCAAAAAGGGCAATAACGGAGAAACAGAGGGAGAAAATGTTGATAGCTAAACCTGACTGTTTTTTAATACCCGAAACGCCTAAGAGAAATAAAGAGGTTCAAGCGAGGCATGTGAAGGTCTCCGCTAAAGCAAATGCTCATGTTTTGGTCGAATTCAGTCTGAACATACTTTACGTCATCCTTAAAAGAGAAAAGGTTCCAAGAGCGGAGTGTAGAGCGTTCGTGGATCCATTGATACCGTTGCTAGTAGATGCATTGAGTAGTGACCATATCAAAGTGAGCACAGTGGCCTTGAAGTGCATTGCGACGTTGTGGACCATTAGAGTCAGTACTTCGACTCTCGAGGAGATGGTGAAGGATATTGTGAAGACATTGTTTCTCATACTGCATAAATATGCGACGTTTGAGATTAGCACGCAAAATGACAATTACCATTTAGTGAGGAATGCTTTTAAGGTGAGTCACTTTTTACTTAGTTTATGTCTTTTTGAAAAGTCTTTTCCTTGTAAATTCTTTAATGTAAATTTTACCTTATTTGCAGGCAATCACAGTTCTAATCCGAAACGTAAAATACTATACTCTAGAAGTGGACCAACTGAAGACGTTATTACTTTACGCCGAGGAAGACTGTCAGAATGACGAAAAACAAACCAGTTCCTTCTCCCTTCTGAAGGCGATTCTGGAGGCCAAACTAGTCTCGCCAGAGCTACACGAAGTTATGGAGAAGGTGTCGAAGATTTGTATATTGAGCGAGTCGGCGAGATCGAGGTACGTTACAGTTAATTTTAATTTTTGATTGCTTTAAATTCCATCATTATTTGCCATTCTTAGCCAGCTGCAAACTACTTCTCCTTGTTATTAAACTTAGTTGAAATTATTTAAATACTAATAATTTTGAATTTCAAGTAAAAAAAGTCCTACTGCTATGACAGAGTGACTGACAGACAATTTATAGCCGAAACTGCAACTTACGACAAGTAGGTCGTAGAGAGCTGAAATTTTGAATGTAGGTTCCTAACAAGGGGGGGGGGGGAGCAAAGAAAGGATTTCCCGAAATATCTACGGGAATGAGAAAAAAGTAACCGGTTATAACCGCGGGAGACTTCTAATCACTACATAGTATAAAACAAAGTCGCTTCCTGCTGTCTGTCCCGTGACTTTGTCCTACCCGGACGAAGCCGCGGGAAGAAGCTAGTCTATACTTACAAATAATAAATCTGTAGAAAAAGTCGCGTCTGTAACTTGAAAATTAAAAGAAATTCAAGTTAAGGGGACTAAGTAAGTATATAATTATACTGAACACAAAATAAAGATTTTTAGAAAAAATCTCCGTTTGTGTGTATATATGTTCGGATTTAACTCGAAAACTACTGGACGCATTGCAACAAAATTTGGTATGTGGGGTAGTTAATAACACTGGTCAACATATAAATAAATAATAAAAATAAAAAATAAAAAAGCCTTTACTCTACCATAATTTTGTCTTTACATTCTTCCAAATTATATACAATATCTCTATAATTATTAATTGATTATTTAATTAGTCACAATTTTGTATTACCTATGTGTATGAACATATAGGCTATTTTTTATCCCGGTAAAACTCATAGCTCCCACGGGAACGTCATTACCGAATTCCACGCGGACGAAATCGCGGAAAGAAGCTATAGTAACTATATATGAATATTTTTAACAATATACGATTGTTTGTGTATTAAAATAAAATTTTCACTTTGCAGGGACGAGGCCCGTGCAATATTCGTGCTTTACCTGACCAACTATTCGCCGGGCAAACGTTTGGAGCGCTACATACAGTTCTTCGTATCTCAGCTCAACTACGAGCTGCAGCACGGACGGGAATCCTCTCTTAAATTCCTCGACATGATCATCAATAAGCTGCAAGTGGTAAGTTGTCTTTATAGTCTCCAAAAAAGTGAGAATTAACGAAAAGAGAAAAAAAACTATCCTGTAGACCATTATGCACGAGTATAGGCATTCAATTTTGCTACAAGTAACACTCCTTCTAATAGAGAGTGAAAACTACTAGGAAATTACGATTTTGTGGCCTTTTTCAATTATTAACATATATTATTGGGGTTAAGGCAGCCAGTAAAATTTCTGGCACAGAGGCATTCCATCTTGAGCTGAGGCCCAAGAAGGGTAGGCAACGCATTCGAGATCTTATAGTTTCCTAATGGGGGATCACAGAATTTCGGTGTCCATGGGTCGCAGTGACCACTTACCATCAGGTGGGCTGTGCGCTCGTTTGCCTATACCAATGATATAAAAAAAAAAACATTTAAGAGATTTGAAAGATTAAATTCATTATTTTATTAATTGACCTGGTCAAGTACTACATTGATTTTTTTACTATCTCTATTTTATTAGCTAGTAAAAGTTGGAAAAAATTAGGACACCTATTTTTTATACATAACATTGATATTAAACACACTGTCAACGGGACTTAATCGCGTAAAAACTATTTATATTTTACCACGGCCGTTGCATCGCGGCCGAAACGTCGAGGTAAAATATAAATAGTTTTTACGCGATTAAGTCCCGTTGATAATGTGTTTAATATAAAATTGATATAAAAAAAACTCCTCATTCTAAAATGGCGTAAGTCAACAAAGGTAATAGCTCTTTCTGCGCATTGAAATAGTTTTACGCGTAGCATCTTTTAGCCACTGTATAGCGAGAGAGAAAACTGACATCACGCACCAGTTACCACTAAAACACGATTTTGTCTAAGTAATGAAAAAAAACTATCTTTTTTATTGGATCCTTCAGACAGCGATACCGAAACGGTTCTCGAATTAAGCCTTCTAAAAATTTGAAATGTTCTCAATTGTTCCAGCCGCAACTGGCCAAGCAAGGCGACTATCTCCTGCTGGCACTGGGGGCGAGCATGCTCAACGATGCCGCCCCCGCGTGCCGCGAGGCCGCCGCGCTCTGCATAGAGAGCATGCTCAGACGGTTCTCGACGCTAGAGAGGAACAAACTCTTCGACCTCGTATTGAAATTCTTCCAGGACACTCAGGTAGGTTTGGTGTTTTGTTTTGGTAGGTAGGCTACCAAAACAGATTTACACAAGTTAGAAGGCGCGTGGATTAAGCAAAAATAGACTCTGCATCAACGGCTTAAGTGCTTCGCCGCGCGCCTTCTATGTTGTGTCGTGCTGTACAGGCAGTCGACCAATTACGTTTTGTGAAGCTTAGGTGGCACTGTTTGTGCACACCGTCAGTACATGTAACTCTACATTCTCTACCTAATTTCTTTGAATAAGTCGATTAAAAATAAAATTAAAAAAAACCCGACTGCATACAAACTTGATATACCCAATATCACTTTCACAATCATAAAGAGCTGTCGGTAAGCCTCCAACAAGATGCAGCGACGACCTCGTAAAGGTCGCGGGAAACCGGTGGAAGCAAGTAGCACAGGACCGGTCTGAGTGGCGAGCCTTGGGGGAGGCCTATGTCCAGCAGTGGACGTCCTTCGGCTGAAATGATGATGATGATGAATCATGAAGACGAATCTAACGACACCTCACAATCTAAAATCCAACAAGCCGTTCAGGCTACAGAGCGTGCCAAAGAAATATACATACATACATACACTCGAAAAACGTAACCCTCCTCCTGGCGCAGTCCGGTTAAAAAGAAGATAGGTATCCTTTTCAATAAACTAAAAACCTTCAAACACCGTCATCGGACTTAAAACAACAATGTTTATAAGTATGTAATTACTTAGTACTTTGAAATTCTCTTTGAAGTCAACTGAGATACGAGGCTTTTATGAAAGGATTGACGATATGTCCTTGATCTATCTAACAAAACAACAAATGTTCATTAAATGCACATGCGTTTATTTGTTTCCCATTCCAGCCAGTACATTTCGAGCTAGCCGCCCAACTCAGCATCCGATTCGTGAACGTAGAAGTCGATGAATTCAAAAATCGACTCAACGACTTACTACCCTTAATCGGAGGAAAACTACTTCTATTAAGTAACGATATCGGCGAAGGAAGATTTGTTAAAATTCGCTTGGAACTGGCCGACGACAAAACTGACGAGGAAAAGCAAAGAGAGAAAGACCACAGTATAATTCAAATACTAAACCTTATCGATAAAATCACAGTACACTGCGCGTCCAGTTTGAAAAATCCAAAATACTTCAGTGAATACGATGATGTCGCGCAGCAATGTCAAGCGTTGCTTGCATATCCTCACTCCTGGGTTAGGTTGAGAGCGGCTAGAATACTACATCGAATTTTGTTATCTGTGGACGCGAATGAATTAGATGCGATGGTCAAGAATAAAGTGGACAATGAAAGGGGTTTCATTTATGAAAATACTGAAGATGTACTGAGAAGTTTGGTCTTGGATCTCTGTGCGCAATATACCGCTGGCATTGCCCAAGAAATGGCTGAACAAGTAAGTTTATAATTAATTATTATTGAGTCTAATATTACCTACAAAAATCTGTTTAATTTCATGCATCAAAAAGAAAGCTCTTGTATTGGTCCCTCGAAACGGATACTCTTCTAGTAGATATAAGATCAATAATAATTTAATATTCTAATTTATTTTTCAGGTCACAGCTGTGTTATTCGAAATATTGAAGCTAGTGCACTCTATGACGAGTTTCAAGCTGTCCAATAAAATAAAGGACGACGCTGAAGACTCTGAAGGAAGTGCGAAAGTCAATATACGGTGGATCCTCTTCAAGCTTAGGAAAGCTGTGAACGTTGAAGTGGCGAAAGCGCCTAACTCTATGAACATCGTATGTATCCATACTAATATTATAAATGCAAACGTAACCCTGTCTGTCTGTCTGTTACCTCTTCACGCTTCAACCGCTGGACCGATTGAGATGAAATTTGGCATGGAGATAGTTGGGGTCCCGGAAAAGGACATAGGCTACTTTTTATCCCGGAATAACGCATAGTTCCCGCGGGAACGCGATAAACGAATTCCACGCGGGCGAAGTCGCGGGCAGGAGCTAGTTCTATATAAAAAAAGTACTTATATTTAGATAATATTGAAGCTAGCAACATATTTCATATACATACTTATCCACAATTCCTTTCATCATAAAAAATATGATACAAAAAACCTCTCCATACTTTATAGAGATTTTTCAATCAGCATATTTGAAAACAATTGTCAAAAATGAACATTTCAAAAATGTTTATAAACAAAAACAAAATGACAACCTTACTTAACTATACATATACAACTTAGCATGCGTTCGAAATAAGTGTTAAATGCGAAAATAGATGTCGTTGCCTCGGTAGCCTGTATGAGCCCCTGGATATTGCTCACATAGAGAGCATTTCCGATGTACGCCGCAGTATAAGGATGTTGTCAGCAGGGCTTGTAACCGGTTAATTAAAAAAAAACCGAAATAGCCAAATATTTAGAATTATTTTATACTCTTTATGTGGAACTCCATAGTGTATTTAGGTTATTACTTCGTATTATTTTATAGCCTTATTAAACATGAAATAGTAAACGAACGAACGATAAGAATACCGGTTTATTTGTATGGGGGCAAAAACCGGTTTCAAGCCCTGGTTGTCAGTCTATCTATATAATCACCGGGACTCATTACATTTTCATTACATAAAACTTTATTTCACAGCGCACCTCAATATTCACCATGTGGCTCCATCTAGTGAGCGCGCTCGAAAGCTCTCACGTCGACTCGATAGTGGACGTCCTCTTACCTCCGTTAGTTCGGGAACTTTCCACCGGCGACGCCATGGCGCCAGCGTCGCCAGCCAAACAACTTGCGACGCGGCTGGGCAAGAAATTGAGAAGGAAAATAGGAGATATCGAGTACAGTAAATTACTGGCTGCAGCTCAGACAAGGTTGAATATAAGGAGAGCTGAGAGGAAAAAGGTTAGTCGTAGTTAGTAGATATAAATATTCATTTAGCTACTACACTTGATAACCCCCACCCCCACGACAGCCTATTTACAGGCCTCCTCTCATCTCGAGAGGGTTTGGGCTATAGTTGAACTACTTCACAGATGCGTGAAGGACATCCTTGAATTACTTCACAGATGCGTGAAAGTTTCCCCACGATGTTTTCCTTCACCGAAAAGCTCAGTGGTAAATTCAAATTGAATTTCGCACATAAACAATTTCAGAGGTGCGAGCCGAATTCGAACCCCCGACCCTCTGGATGAGAGGCGGTAGGTCAAACCACTAGGCTACCACGGCCTTCACTTGGTAACAATTCCATTTAAATTTAAACCACATTTTCTGTGACAAAGGATTTCAATTTCAATAGCACAACATAGGGATCAGAGATACTATTACAAGGTTCAATTTCCATTGACAGTGTGTTAGTACTTTTAGTAACAAATTAAAAAAAAACAGGTACTGGTGCAAGAAAAGGTCAACAACCCCGAAAAGGCGGCCAAGAGGAAACTCCACTTGAAAGAAAAGAAGAAACAGTCAAAGAAAATGAAGATTGAAATGCTGCAAGGCAAGAGGCCGCGACCAAAGAAGAGAAAAGCAGAGGATATCGACCTGGAAGATACTCTGTTAGGAGACTAAAGCCCGTATTACTAGTCTCAAGTAAGTTCTTTTATTCCGTAAGTCACTGAGGGTAGGCAACGCATTCGAGATCTTATGGTTTCTTAATTGTGGATCATAGGATTTCGGTGTCCATGGGCCGCAGTGACCTGTTAACATCAGGTGGGCTGTGCGCTCTTTTGCCAATACCATTGATATAAAAAAAAATGACTGTGACAGACTGACGGACAGACACACGAGTGATCCTATAAGGGTTCCGTTTTTACCGCTTGAGTTTCGGAACCCTAAAAAAAATAGCTATCATTTAAATCGGAAGTATGGGATGGAACCAGATGAAACTCATAAAAGGTCGGCCTATAAATACGGAACTATGGCCGTATTTTGTCTGAGGACAAACGAAAAGGATTGCTTAGTTATATCAAAATCATTATCATCATATCTGCCCAAAGATGTCTACTGCTGGACATAGGCCTCCCCCAAGGCTCGCCACTCAGAATGGTCAATAAAAATCATTAAAAAATAATGTTCCGTATATGGAAATCTATGGACATATTATTATTATCGTCGTTCCCACTGATTTATGAGATAAATTAATTTGGTCCCTTTTTTCTGAATTATAATGAATCCACTATTAGTAGTACAAAAAGGCTTCATGGATGGTTGTACGATGTACAAGTTTCCACAACTTATAAGGTGCTTAGATTAAGTAATAATGTAAGTGCTTCGCCGGGCGCCTTCTAAGTTGTCATGCCTTATTCGGTAACATTGTAATTTATGTAATTCGTGATATTTTTCTAATATAAGAAAATGTTGTTAAAAACGCACTCTGAATTCAATTTGTAAATATTAAACTAAGAATACTGGTGCAATAAAAATGTACGTTTTAAAAGGTTAATTTCATTTATACCCGAAATAAAACTAGTTTTAAACAAAATAATATTGCTTTATTATGCTCTAAAAGTATAAAATAATTAACAAAATCTACAAACATAAATTGAAATTATTATCATAACACATTTCAATACAAAACATTTTAAACACGTAAGCTTCAACATCGATCGTATAGCCACGCATTATCCTTACGACTTGAATTGTGCTGGTATTTTGAATCTTAATATACGCTAACTTACTAATAGGCTAGATGACTGAAAAAAAATACCTAAGTAGTCCGTCAGTTAGATTATCAAATAACTCGATAAAAAAAATCCGACTGCATACACTTTATATATCCAGTGTCACTCTCACAATAAAGACGAAAGTGACACCTTACAAGCTAGAATCCATCAAACCGTTTAGGCTACAGAGTAAGCCAAAGAAATACAATCGAAAAACATAACCCTCCTTCTGGCGCAGTCGGGAAAAAATATTTGACCCGTCTTTTTTTCTTTTGTGACGTAAACCAAAATTGACGTAGATGATAACGCTTTTAAAATTTGCAGTCGTACGTCACGTTTTAGTATAATTTGTATTCAATTCTAACGTCACGAGCTCCCATTACCGAGTTTTGGTGCGTTTTATCTTTGTCAATTTGAATTGACTTGAAAAAAACGTGTCTGTTATTTTTCAATACTCTAACCGACGGACCCCATAGATTTGCAACTTATTGATGTTGGAATCATGCCTATTTGCCTGTCACTTATTTACATCAATACTTAATTTAAAAATTACTACAGCAGCGCAACGAAAAAGTCACATATAGGGCCGCTATTGTCGATGGGTCGACCTAGAACTAATATTGACAAATGATGTGTTCACCTATAATTGGGGTACATAAATGCCAAAGAATGTTAGGATAATCTAAGAAATACTTTTAATTATGTACTCTGTTGGTGTCCCGTCAATAAATAAATAAATAAATAAATGGTTCATGACGAAAATCTTAAAATGAGCAATTGATGATGAAAATAAATGTTGTACAATTGCTACACTTCTTTCCACAACTCTGATTGTTCTCTATTTTCCTTGCAAGTGACTGGTAAGTGACGTTTTCATAAATTCTGATATTCTAACTAAACATCAGACATTTTCCCCTGATTCTCATCTCCTTTAACATAATTCGTTTATATATATTTTTATAAATAACAGCTCCTTCATATTCATATACTTTTTAAAAAAAACTGTCTTTTCTTTAACCTATTGATTATTAATTAAAACCCATTATTTTCACAGCACCTTTTTGTATCCGAACGGGTATCTTCGATATTGTGTTTTTCTATCTACATTTTAAATGGCTGTTCTTGTCTTCACGTGCAATCCAATGCAATTATTATTTAAACTATTTTCTAATATCTACCTACGGCACATAAGTTCAAGCTGATTGCTTGTGCTACACATTTTTTCCGAGAATCTTTTGACCAGTTCTGAAAGTGAAACAGTGCAAGAAAGCAGTGCTTTTAATTTTACATTTTAACCTTTTGTAACAAGTCCGCTCTATTTTAATTTATTTAATGGGATACGTACTTAACCACTATTTTTATTAAACGCTCGACGCGATTTCGACAATATATTTCATAAAATATCATTAAAGGCTATCGACAGGAATAGAGAAGCAAATCGATTAAGCTTAAAGTTACAACATCTTATATTTAAAACAATACAAGAAAAGTGTTATAGAAGCTCGTGACAAATTGTTAACCTCTTAACCAGTTGCTGGGTAGTTTAATTGAACTTTAAATCTACCTTCTTTAAGTTCGGTTTCAACGCCGCGACGCGTGAGCGCAGGGATAGGGAATCTCCCTTTCCCTATGTACTGGGGCTATATTCAAAGTCTTAAATAGAGATCTCCCTGTTCCCTATAGGATCGCTCACGTGTTAAGTTGAACTTAGATCTAGCTACTTAAAGTTCACGCGACGCGTGCGTGAGCGATCCTATAGGGAACAGGAAGATCCCTATTTTAAGACTTCGAATATAGGCCCTGTTTCGAATAGAGCCCCAGGTAGGTCAAGCCTATTCATACATATTATGAAACATAGCTTCAGGTTGAAAGGTTAAGCCATTAAAAACAAGGTAGGTACAAAGTTAACAATAACATGGACGGCAGCAAGCTCGGCGATTATCTAGGTTAAAAAGCAATATTTTTGTAATATACTACATATAATGTTTACCATTTTTGCCGAGGGATTTATACTACAAGCCTTAGAATATCTCAAGTTTTCTTAAACTACAGTAAATAAGTTAATGATATAATCCTAATGTTGAGTGATTCGTACACTACGGATATCTTCGCTGTTAGCATTTCTTTATTTTTATCTATACCGAAAACTGCTCGTACTTCTACGGATACTATTTAATATTTTCACTTATGACAAAATAACCATGTTCCAACAATTAAAATGATCAATTCTCCTCAATACCTACTATTTATTTAGTTCTTGCTTAATCATCCAACCATAAGACTGAATATAATTAACACAAGCTATTAAAAAAGGCGAACATTCAAGATACAACAATTCATTTCAAATATTTCAATCTTTATAGTTTCAAATTTGATGGTTAAGAGAGTTTATTCCGAAAGTTGGCAACATCGCAAATAGATAAATATTTCGCTGTTTTTATTAATAATCGTTCTATGGTTGAATAAAATTTAAGTATGGATTGCAACAATTGCCAGACCAACGAAATTTTTTGCATTATGGAAGTAATATCGTATCGTTTGAAAGCTTTCCATCGCATTTTCCATGCATTTTAATGTAATCTTATCATTTGAATGCCTAACCAACAAATATAAAGCGAGACGCGTCATTCAACCATAGAATGATTAGTTCTTTTTTTAATTTAGTAATATTGAGAAATTAATAAAAACAGCGAAACATTTGACAGCTATATGCAACCCTCTTTAATAAAATAAAATAAATAAAACAAAACATTTGTATAGGTAGTATGTATAATTTCGACTGTTGTGTCCTATTGTGTTTAGTAACAACACAATTTATTAGTCGAATTGTGTGAAATTGACGATTACTGTTGCTGTAAATCGGGGATTATTAATTGACTAACATTAAACGACTGCCAACAATTTCAACAACATCAAATAGTATATATAAAAATTCACATTCGCATATTTGTGCTTTTATAGTTATTCTTAATTTATACGGTCTGTAAATAGCAATTATTATGAAGGGAGAGGACTGAGCGAACTGTAAGGAAAAGTTAGTCTTTATAATAACTTAACGCTAATACATGCCCATTATAATCGTGTCTGACAATGGGTTTAGATGACGATTCTAATCAGTGTCTTGTTTGGTCTTCATGAAATTTTTATGGTGCTATTTTGTAAAAAAAATATGACACTGAATCGACAACCAAACCAAGTGGCCGTCACAATTAGCCCGCTAGTTTAGGTATATTCTTATTTGATTTATGGATATACAACCTGTACATAACTAGCTGGCATATCTATTATAACATTTGTCATGTTTTTGTTTAGTTAAATGGTTCAAAAACTTCGTTTTCTAAAACTTAAATACTTTTAGCAAACAAAGTTTTTGAACCAAATAATAATAATTAAATAGCTCGGTTGATTAAATAGCAAAGTCCCCAAAAGCAGCTATTTCTTTTTTCCTAAATACGTTTTATTAATGGCTGAAAATCACTTTCATACTCACGAAAATAAACAAAGCATTTTATATGTATAATGCTAATTAAAGTCAGTCACAAAAGCCAGCTTTTATCCCACGAAGCTAACCTAAAGTAGCATCGCAGATATGGGGTTGTACCTCATAATCTTCGACAGTAGAATCCAAAGTAGTGACGTGGTGGTCGCTAGCACGACTCCTCCCCATCCCAGATCCAATGACCAGGAGGTGGAGAATTCCCTGGCCGAGAGGAGGGGGTAGGCTAGTGCTTGGGGACCTACGACCCCATCGCCCGTGCCGTCCCCATGGGCCCCTCGCGTCGACACCCGCTGGACACGCTTGAAGTGGATTATCATTAGCGTGAACATCGCGAACAGGCCTGCGGAGGAAAGATTTCGTAAATTGGGGTACTTGAGATAATTTATGAGAGCCTATTTCTTTTCTGACTAGGGTAGATAAATCTTAGGCTTTATATGTATAAGTACCTACATGTTTGCACAACTTAGAAGGCGCGTGGATTAAGCAAAAATAGACTGCGTCAACGGCCTAAGTGCTTCACGCGCGCCTTCTATTAGGAAATATTTGTCCACTAAAAAACTCATTAATTTCGTTGCCAACTCGTGTGTCTTAAACGTCTATTGGAGTTCACGAAGTGAACTAATAGCGCACGGAATAGGAATTTCCCTATCTATTTTCGGATTAACCTGGTATTCGATTCGTTATACATAAAAGGGGGACAGTAAATCCTTAAGCATTAACGACGTTCGATGTATAAAGTGCCCGCTCAGTCAAATCGTGAACGCGCATGAGTGAGAGTGAGACGCACGATTGGATAAGATAAGTGCGCTTCCTGGATTTGTATTTTGTACGAGTGACTTACAAAATACAATGACAATAAGTGGGAGACTGTCTATCCTCATTTAGTATGTTATATCCCTATTTTAATTTAGGTACCAACTCGACTGATGCCCATGATGTTTCATCCGTTGAACAACTGTTTCGTGTCGCTAACGGACCGTGAGGCATATCTACAAGAAGTCACCGGCCAGTCTTCAGCACTGAAAAGCCAAGCTAAGAGACAGAGAGAGGTTCCAGTTTATGGTCACTCACCAGCCAGCAGGTACATGACTCCAGTGACCAGAACAGCGCTGATCTGGTGCTTGCACACGCCAAACGCGCCGACCAGCGCTGCGCTCCCCAGCACTATGAGGCACACCAGAGCGCACGATATTGACAGATTCTGCATTCCTGAAAACAATGTAGACAGATGTATTTAGGTAGTTTTGTTGCTTAATGGTTTTATCGATAGGTACCTATACCTAACTACTATTACGAGTACAGCCTATTTGCGTCGCACTGTTGGGCACAGGCGTCCTCTCACCACGAGAGGGTTTGGGCTATAGTCCCCAAGGGCCCAGCGCGAATTGGGGACTTCACACACATCTTTGAATTACTTCGCAGATGCGTGCAGGTTTCTTCACGATGTTTTCCTTCACCGAAAAGTTCAGTGGTAAATTCAAATTGAATTTCGCACATAAGTAAACTTAGTGGTGCGAGCCGGAATCGAACCCCCGACCCGCATGACAGGCGGTAGGACGAACCACTAGGCCACCACGTTTTCCAAAAACAATAGGTTGACCTACCAGAGACAATGTTATTATATGCCTAAGAAGACTGTCAAACTCCTACATTACGGATTTACGGCGTACATCGGAAATAGCCAGCTTCAAATTTTCATACGCATAAATTTGAACTCCATGAGCGCCATCTAGATGTAGCTCATGGAGTTCAAATTTGTGTGCAGGCTACCTAGGCAGCGACATCTATTATCGCATTTAACCTTATTTCGGGCTTATGATACCTAGACTTAATATCAATACGAGTATCTATAGGTACTATAATAAAATGGTATTTTTCTGTTTTTCTTTCTATCTGTCTGTTTGTTAGAGTTAATCTCCGGACCTACTGAACCAATTTGAATGCAGTTTTCAAAGATAGATAGATCATCATTTGGAGCTATGTTTGATTAAAATCGGATATCAAAAAGAACAGTTATCCGCAATTTTATATCCCACGCAGACGAAGGCGCGGGGCACAACTAGTATACATATAAAACTTCCGTTATTGACTCACTTATTGATTGATAAAGATAAAGATAAAAATCATTTATTCAAGTAGGATTTTACAATCACTTTTTCATCGTCATTATGTACAATTTGATGTAGTTATCATTTAAAACATACTGTTATCCGCTGCAAGCTTCGTCATTGATTTAGGTACCTACATCAAACTTTTTTTTTATCACACGCACTATATCAAATTTTAACTAAGTCATATTGGCTGTTGACAACGTCGTAGTCGTCGTAGAGAGCTGCAATTTGACTTATAACTAGCTTCTTTGAAGTGTAGGGGAGCACTAACTAAGCGCGGATTTCGCGGAAGTCCCACGGGAATGGGAATAAATGGGATTTTAAGTGTTTATGCGCATACGAAGTCGCGGGCAAAAATATATTTACAAAATACATAAATTCGACAGTGACTATGTTTGTATGTCTACTACATTTTCGCGCTGTAAAGTCTGAATCAAACATGATATCCTTGGAAAGGCAGGGAAGTTTTAATTCCGAAAATCAAAGAAGTGGAAAGGGGGACGGTCTCACAGATTCGGCATTTTCGATTTAAGGACATATACAATACAATTCTGTGTTCGTGAGTAAACCTGCACGCATCTGCGATGTAATTCAAGGATGTGTGTGAAGTCCCCAATCCGCACTACGCCCGCGTGGGGACTATAGCCCAACCCTCTCGTGATGAGAGGAGGCCTGTGCCCAGCAGTGGGTCGTAAATAGGCTGTTGTAGTAGTAGTAGTAGAATACAATTACGTAAGTGAATGATATTTATTTGCGTGAAATATCCTAGATATTTATTTTTATTTTTATTAATGAAATGAAAAAAGCCATTACGTTATCCCCTAATCGGCGGGTACCTCTATCTCTGAAAGGAAAGGTCTGCTGAAAACAAAAACAGTTAGTTTCAGGCTTGTTGTTAGCGGAAACTAAGCGCATCGTGAAGTTAGAACGCCAGAACACCCCGAAGTTGTGGCCGTAAAAATAAAAATAGCGGAAATGAACAATAAACTGCCGAACCGACCACTTCCCTGAAATGAGAGGCCTTTGTTCAACATGCTATAAACATAAATATACACGGACAGTGTGAGTAAGCACTAGTATAGGTACTAGCAGAGACATAAAAATCTCACTGACGTTTTGTATGTATAGCATAAATGTATGGACGTGGATAGCTAATTAAGATAGATACGTCACGTCAAATTCATAGAAATAATTCCGAGTTAAGCGGTTAACCCGAGGTTAGCGGCTTGGTGCAAGTGGGCCTTAGTTTACTTACCTAACCCTAACACTTAATCTCTATTCCTTTATTTTTTTCTTCGGTTTCTAATACACTATAAGTAAGTAGAGAGCTTTTCAGCAAATGTGTATTTTCTTTCTACGGTTGTATAAAGCCTCATTTACTGGAAAGCCAGTCTCATTTGTGGAAACTAGAGATGTAGGAACCTATCCATATATACTTGATAGCCATTTGTATAGTTGATATCACATTAGCGCACGGAAAATAGCAGTGCTATATGCCTAGCGAGCTTCGTGGCTTGGAACATCTCCGGTGTAAAAGTCAAACAAACTTAGTCTACTTTGAACGATATTTGCACGCCTACCGATTTACCAAACAAGTCTGACGGGGATGTGTGATTTGATTTGTATTCAAAGCCTTAACAGGTCAACATCTAGACGGAATCTTGTTATACATATACATGTGTTGGGGGCAACATTACTCGAGGAAAACAAGGGTCGGCCGCCGGTAAGTGCTGTAGACGGGAGGGTCTATTTTCTCGCACAATGGGAACATAACTCTCTCAGCAGCTAGTTTGATTGAATATGTTTACGTAAGTAGATTCACCCATATCTCGCTTGTAAAGTGGAACCTATTTCGTTTCGTGAAACCACTATCAAAATCAATTTTCGGAAATCGAAATGAAACGTTATTGAAAGGGCAAACATATAAAAATAGCGACCGGAAGTTAGAAACTTGAAAGTACTTTTATCTTTTACAGTTTACGAAAAGAAAGGACAAAAGACCCATTCAATACTATCATTAGCAAAAAAAATGGTTGTCTATGAAGTCGGTTTACGGACGATAATTTTACGTGATAACGTCACGCTTAGGCTTTTTAAAACGTTATCACGCCAAAAACGAACTAACCTATTATTTAGCAATCAATGGTCTTTGTAATAAATAGCCTGTTCGAATTCTTCTAACAACGATCCCGCATAAAGAGCGTTCAACATTAATTTAGATAGATACGTCAGCGGTACCGCTGAAAATTTGCGCGTTCCGCGTTCAAACCGCTATTTCAGTACCGCGGCGGAGATGTGAACGGCGTCAAAGATGTGTTTATTCTCCTATGAATATTTAAGTGTCAATTTACCAGTAAAATATCGGCATAAAAATCCATTAAAACTCAAACCGAATGCAAAAGACGTTAATTTTAGGTATTTATTCCACGAGAGCTCGCGTCCATTCCGAGCGCTGCCTGAAAGCATTTTCACACGTCTATAGTATAAGTACTAGTTTCTGCCCGCGACTTCGCCCGGGTGGAATTTGGTGATTGCGTTCCAACGGGAACTATGAGTTTTTCCGGGATAAAACCGGGACTCCAACTATATCCCCATACCTTTCATTTAAATCGCTCCAGTGGTTGTAGCGTTAAGAGGTAACAGACATACAGACATACTTTACTTTAGCATTTATAATAAGTACTACCTTCTGCCCGCGACTTCGCCCGCGTAGAATTTGGTTATCGCGTTCCCGCGGGAACTATATGGGTTTTTGCCGGGATAAAAAGTAGCCTATGTCCTTTCCCAGGACCCTAACTATCTCCATACCCTTCATCTAAATCGCTCCAGTGGTTGTAGGGTAATAAAAATAAAAAGAGGTAACAGACAGACAGACATAGGTACTTTAGCATTTATAATATAAAGTATGGATACCGAGAACTTCGATTAGAAGTTTCTATTTAAGAATACGACGGCGAAGTATCGCATGAATGCAAATGATAAGTTTTAAATCGTTATTTTACTTCAAAACTCGTCCCACAACAAAGTAAACTCAAATTTCATGGGGCTCTATTCGAATTCGAAACGTTTGGTGATATGGAACTTCCATATCCCTAACGTCAAAACGCTACGGCGAACTTTAAGACTGTTTTCACACCTCCGCCGCGGATTGAAAATAGCGGTACCGCTGAAAATTTGCGCGTTCCGCGTTCAAACCGCTATTTCAGTTCCGCGGCGGAGATGTGAACGGCGTCAAAGATGTGTATAATAGACAAACGATGGCAAATGTTCAGCGGTACCGCAGTTTCAAATCCGCGGCGGAGGTGTGAAAACAGCCTGAGTAGCTAGATTTAAAGTTCAATTTGAGCGCCGTGACGTTTTGACGTTCTCTTTAGCTTCCCAATGAAATCCCTTTTGCGTCTAAAATAAGGCCCCTGGAGACTACGTCAGTGAAAGTATCATCACAGGGCGGACACGGCCTATAAAAACACGATTTCGAACACAATTCAATTCGAATGAAGTGTTAATGTTTGCGTGCGAGGACGTCTGCACACTTGTAAATGTGTGTACCAGTAGGTACGCGAGCCAACGATTCACTCACCATCTCCGGATGAAACAAATGACGTTAAGGCGAGTTGGGCGCGAATTGCGCGCGGGCTAGTTTCAGGCGGGTAATTCCGTGGCCATTCTGTACGTACCTAGTCTATTAAATATTCTGTGGCACCAATAACATCGGTTGTAATCCGCAATTTCACATCTCTTATCGGCTCCAGACCACAAAATATTTAATAGACATACAGAATGGCCACGGACGGAATCAATCACCCGCCTGAATCTAGCCGGCGCGCCACTCGCGCTCGCCCAACTTGCCCTTACCGTCATTTGTTTCATCCGGAGATGGAGAGTGGATCATTAATTGGCCCGCGTACTAGTACACACACATATGTACACAAGTGTACAGACGTCCTCGCACGAAACATTGACACTTCATTCGAATTGTGTTCGAAATCGTGCTTTTATAGGACGGTCCGCCGTGTGGTCAGGTCAGACCTCAAAATAAAGTAGCGATAGCAATGAACTCACGGTGTTGCCAATCAGAGCGCGGTTCGTCGTCGTCGCTGCTGGCCAGATAGTTGGTACATACTGGCTGCGTCGGGAACCCGGCTCTGGACAATATTGACACCTCCTCCTCTGAAAACAAGACATGATTTGGTCTGGCAAGTCGACAGTTTAAGACAGATGTAGGTACTATACAGCAGCCTACTCAAAGCCCCACAAGCCCTGGGGCTCTATGCGAAGTCTTAAATAGGGATCTCGCTTTTCCCTATAGGATCGCTCACGCGTCAAGTTGAACTTTAAATCTAGCTGCTAAGGCCGTTCCTATACCCAGCTCAGCCGTCACTGTCACTCGTATAACGAGTGAAAGAGAAAGCGCTACGCACAGAACGCCCGATTTTGTTAGTATTTATTTATTTATTTAAACTTTATTGCACATAAAGAAAACTTAGTGTACAAAAGGGGGACTTAATGCCTTGAGGCATTCTCTACCAGTCAAGGCAAAGCAGAAAATGGTTAGGGGCGGTGCCAAAAATATACTTAGACACTAGCAAAGAACAAATATACCTACTTACATAAAATAAACATACTTAAACTAAATACATCTACATATACTTACACAAATAAGACATACAAATAGATAAATAGTATATATATATGTACGAGCAATGAAGATACAAAAAATATAATCGGTGATAAATGATAGGGACAGAAGGGAAGTAGGTATTTAACGCGTTTTAATTTCTATAAAAATACCGTCTAAAACATGTCATTTATAAAGCTGTCGATGTATGCATATAATATGGATAATATTTCTGTTATATTTAGTTTCACACTGTTTGATATAATAAACTGGAGTAAATTTGGATAAAAGGTCCGAGTTAGAGGTTACTTTGGAATTAAATTGTATCGAGCGAAGTTTCGTGAAACGTGTAATGAAAGCTGTTAATGTACGGATGATATAATCAAATATAACATATGTTTTTTTCATATTTTTAACTTGTAACATTTCTTAGAAAAGTATGATCTTAAATGAGCAATTTGACGATGCTGGGGCGGCCTTAAAGTTCACGCGACGCGTGAGCGATCCTACAGGGAAGGGCGGATCCCTATTTAAAGACTTCGAATATAAGCCCGGCTTGCAGTGCCAGTGCCAAATCATATTGTGTATATGTGTAGATATGCATTCAGGGCCGACATGAGACCTGTTTCATGTCGGCCCAATTTAAATATCGGCTCTGCATGCATACACACATTACGATTTGGCAGTGCAGTGGCACTGAGTTGCTTTGAGTTGGCCGCTTAAGTAGGTAATGAAACAATCATATGAGAATGAGGTTGCATTGGAGATTCTTTCTGTCAAGTAGAAGCATCAGCGGCGTTATTCGATAATAGTCAAGATTGGTCGATTCTTATCTTGCCGTATTTTTATACTTTTTCCTTTCGTGCAAAAAAGCCTTAAGAAGAGCAACCATATGACGCATGCATTTCGACTGTGTAACGGATTCACTGCCACTTCTTTTTAAGAACTTTCGCCAGGTGCCACATCTGTCATTAAGGGAACATTGTAAAGCACATGTGCGTTCGAGGCACTGCGGGAAAGTCAGCAAAACGCATATATGCGTTGGTGGCAGTGAATGCCTTAATCGCTTGCTGATACAAATACATAAGCCTCAAAAGCCTCAAATAAAACAGTTCGTGTTGCTGCTTATGAGCGATGAAACTTCGAATGTTTACCAAACCATCAATCGAAATACATATCATAAGGCAATTTCATTGGATACTTTATTAAAATGAACAGTGATTTTAATAATGCAGACGATAAAATACCTTCCAGAGACACGCACATGGTCCAAATTCCCCCGTTCATGGGCACAAGGAACGTATCGCCGCCTCTCCGGCCTGAGCGCTCGATCTGGAAATGAGACAAACTTTCCAATAACTCTTGAGATGATTTATGTTATGACACTTTTATATCGATTTTAATTAAATTGCTTGTTTACCAGGGGCTATCTGGTTAATAGAGAAATGATAAAGATTGATTATATATAATGAGACAAACGACGTGGAAGTTGAAATTAAATAAGAGTATTGGTAAAAGTGGAGAGGGCTATACTCGGGGTTTCACTGCGTGATAGAATCAGAAATGAGTATATCCGCAGTAGAAATGGGGTCTCCGACATAGCCCGAAAAATTGCGAGCCTAAGTGGCAGTGGGCGGTGCACATTGCTCGCAGGACTGATGGCCGATGGGGCCGGAAAGTCCTCGAGTGGCGTCCGCGAACCGGGAGACGAGCTGTCGGTAGGCCTCCAACAAGATGGAGCGAAGACCTCGTGAAGGTCGCGGGAAACCGGTGGAAGCAAGTAGCACAGGACCGGTCTGAGTGGCGAGCCTTTGGGGAGGCCTAGTCCAGCAGTGGACGTCCTTCGGCTGAAATGATGATGATTGGTAAAAGTCACTAAGCCCACTTACCTCGGGTTAACCGCTTAACGCATTCACTGCCACTTCTGTTTTACCAACTTTCGACAGGTGCCACATCTGTCATTAAGGGAACATTGCAACGCACATATGCGTTCAAGGCACTGCGGGAAAGTCAGCAAAACGCATATATGCGTCGGTGGCAGTGAATGCGTTAACTCAGATTTATTTGTATGAATTTGACGTGGGTTAAGAGGCTAACCCGAGGTTAGCGGCTTGGTGCAAGTGGGGCTAAAGGAGATACTTATGAAAGTAAGAAAGACATTAAATTGTCTGAGTATATAAGGCCCACTTGCACAATGCCACTAACCTCGGGTTAGCCTCTCGAGTTAAGTTGATACAACTAACCCTGAATAAAGACCTATAACCCAGGTTAGCGGCTCGGTGCAAGTGGGCGTTAGAGGCTAAGCCGCGGTTAACGGCGTTCGTGCAATCAGATCTTGACATGGATTACTGGGTATTAACACTAATGTGCGGTAAAGTATGAGTTTGGCCATAAAAAAGTCGGTAGATTCGTAGGGCTTCGGGATCAGTGTACCTAAGTGGAATAAATCACTCGTTCGGAACGCGCGATTCGCACGTGTTTGCTCTACTCGTGAGGGTTCCATGTTTTACTTAATAACCCGCGTAGTTCCCATTTCTCCCCTTTCCGTAGAAATTCTGGGAAATCTATTTGTGCTACCGGAGACGAGGAAATTATATATACTGATGATGTCCTTACATTGCGGCGTACATCGCAAAAGCTGTAGATATGTGAGCAATAGATATATCTACAGTAGCCGTTTCGCGCGGACGTCCCGCATAGACAGAATATGCGTACCTACCCGATGTATTGAAAAAACTGTTTTAACCCGTAGAAATCCCGTTCCCGTAGAAATACCGGGATAAAAAGAATCCTATGTCCCGGGTCTCAAACTATCTCCATACCAAATTTCATCCCAATCGGTCCACTCGTTGCGACGTGAAGGAAGGACAAACAAACAAACACGCTTTCACATTTATAATATTAGTATGGATGCAGGGAGCGCTTGAAATGTTCATACAGTCTATACTTAGGCAGCGATACTCTATTACCGCATTTAACCGTTACCTCGGGTGTACGCAGATTTCTATGAAGGTTGTCATAATACTCTACTTAGGTTCAAGTACCTTGCTTTTTCTATGGTAAATGGTAGGTACCACGCTCCCCAAGGAGCTTTCGGCTTTGCGTTCTCCGTCAGTCACCCAGTAAGTAACGGAAGAGTGTTCTACAAGCTGAGTGTGTTGTGCCCCTTAAGTACACTGTAAGCTTACTACTGTCATTTCTATCCACAAACAGTATACATACCAAAGAAAACATAACAAACGTCATACTCACATACCTAGACCGTGTAAACTGACCAGAAATTACCGTAACTTTGCGTGAGCTGTGAAGGACTGACTACACACATGGATGGCCAATGTCACAGATCGACAAGGTGTGGAAGTAAGTAAATAGTTATGACCCGATATACTCATGAACATAGCAAAGTTTATTTAGCCTTGTTACATATATTGCGTCGTAAAGGCTGTGGTCGACTTTTGGTCTGCCGAATTAAAAGAAAGAATTAGCCATCGTTTAATTCTTTTGGTTGAATATACTAACGCAAAAAGGACGAGTTTTTGGACACTTTTAAAAAGGACTAAACTCTTGTGATAGTGTATTTTCAAATGTTAGGTTAGGAGCTCCACAAAATAAGGCCTAAGTCATTGAACACTCCCAAAGACTTGAACCTTTGAAAGACTGGACATCGCGTGCCAAATTGTGCAGTACCGCGTGGTGATTGCCATCGGAAATGCCGATGCTGCCTCATAAGAAGGCCTTGACCTGATTGAGCCTTCGCTGGTTCCACCCAGCTGTTCGGTTCGCAAAGGACGTAATAAAACGCGCTTTCGTGAATATAAAATCAATGGCCGTAATCACTGCAATAACTACATTTTACAGGGAGTTTGGTGAGGCTTCTTGATAGGTATAATAATAATATGTTGGGACATTTCATACAAATTGACTTGGGGCTAGCCCAAACTAAGCAAAGCTTATACTATGGGTGCTAGACAACGATATAAATACTTATATAGATAAATACATAAGTACATACAAAAATACTAAACATCCATGACTCGGGTACAAACACCCGTGCTCATCGCACAAAGTTTGCCCCTAGCGGGATTCGAACCCGCGACCGCCGGATCAGTGGGCAGGGTCACTACCAACTGAGCCAAACCTGTCGTCAACTATAAGGGTTCCTTATGGACTTCGCCTTATGGACGACAGGTTTGGCTCAGTTGGTAGTGACCCTACTACCAACTGAGCCAAACCTGTCGTCAAAATATACCTACCGTATAGCCACAACATCCTATTTATGCGGATTACCTACTTTACAAAAATCATTGTATTTCGCAGATGCTGTTTGCGCATGATTTTTATGAAATATGACTGCCAACCTTCTCTGGTGGAGAGATTTTTAACAGCTTTAATTGACTGATTTTTCAGGTTTATTATTTATTTATTTAAACTTCATTGCACATACAAAATGTATACAATTGGCGGACCTAATGCCTAAAGGCATTGTCTACCAGTCAACCATAAGGCCAAACAGAAAGAAAAATGAGTAGGTGCATCAATATCAGAAAGAAACTACAGAAATACAAGGAAGATAACAAATAATTTCAAAAGAGGATAAATTTACATAAACGTACATAAAAATTATATAAAAGATGAACATACATAAACTAATACATACATAAACCAGCCGCACGAAGCAAAGAAAAAATATGAAGGATGAAATATGATGGTTTATGTGTTTAATTGGGACCGCTCGTAACTAATACAATTTGATATTATAGAGAAAAGGAGTGGAGATAAGTCAAATTCAGCAAACTATTATTTTGTCCTCTATCAGTGGTTCATATCACACAAAATATAATTGCTCCTGATACAACCAACTAAATTAAGGCACAAATAGGTAATTTCTCGACAAAGTTCCGAACTCCAGTAATGCAAATTATAGTGCGGTACCTTTCAGCAACAAAGTCGGGTCGTCAACAATAAATTGTAGCTATGGCATTTCCATTTTCGAAGTAACTTTCACTCGTCGGTGACTATAGTTCCGTTCCGCTCCTGTAATATTGCTTAGTTTATTATGTGCCTATACACCTACATCCTTAGTAACTTATAAGGAGGTAGGATTTACACAATACAAATAATGTAACTAATTACTACTACAAATAGAAACGGACAAAGGGAGAGGCACCTTTCGTTATCGTCATATAAAGGCGCTCCCTTTCAGTGGGCATTGTCTTGAGAAAGTATATTTTCTGTGAATATATGTGGCACGTGTTCGGGGCTATACTAGCAAGATGGAGTGACGCAATACCTTTACGTAATAAAAAAGGTGGCCGAGCCGTAAATTTCGTGTTAAATTTCAATCAATACTATTACGTATTACGTCCCACTGCTGGGCACAATTTAAGTCTCCTCTTCGAAGTTGCTATTTAAAGTTCGGTTGCAACTCCGCGACGCGATAGGGAATCTCCCTGTCCCTATTTAAGACTTCGAATAGAGCCCCCGGTACACATGTCTGGTTTTTTTATACCAATGGTATAGGCAAACGAGCGCACAGCCCACCTGATGGTAAGTGGTCACTGCGGCCCATGGACACCGAAATCCTATGATCCCCATTAAGAAACCATAAGATCTCGAATCATTCTCGATCGCGTTGCCAACCCTGAGGCCTAAGATGGAATGCCTCTGCGCCAGAAATTTCACCGGCTGCCTAAACCCCCTACCGGAACACAACAGTGCGAGCACTGCTATTTGGCGGCAGGTTAGCGGGGACAGACGGTGGTATCACCCCGGACGAACCCAGCACCAGATCCTACCACTAACAAACGCAGGCTTACTTCACAAGAAATACCTATCTGGATAGTCATAGACAAATTTAAATATTCAAAAGTGCGATCCGCCACTTGTTATCCCAATTTTCTGCATGAGAGTCAGAAATATAGGCTACTTAAGCTTTTTCAATAATTCATATAATACACTAAGAAGAAGTATCACACGACATAGATGACTTCATAGCGAGCGCCCGTACCAGAGTAGGTGTACCTAGATATAGTTACAGTACTTATACATGGTAGATATATCATTTTTATGGACGAAACTTTTTCATGAAACCTTACGAACCCCTCCTTCATTCATTACTCTTCGTGTGCCCATTATAAGGTAACGCGAAACTCATGATGCCGGTTTAAAAAAGTTTTGTCTTTCATCTCCGAAGCTTTAAAACCTTGATTACCTTATTGTTAAACTAGACACGTTTTATCGTAAAAGGTTAAGATAAGCAAATCGATTGGGTACTTTCACAACGTCAAAACACACCGCATTACTATACTTGAAATCTGAACCATACAGTTTGAAAGATAATGTCGCTTTTCTAGTTGTAAAGATGCGTTGGGAAAGTGGAATTAACCCCACATGAGGATACATACCCTCACCTGAATATTTTAGGGCGCAATCAAACAAACATTACGGGTACCTAAGTGCGGTAACCGACACTAGAGGGCGCGGCAGACCCCCACAGCGTTGGGTCGATGACATCAGACGACACGGAGGCCGGGACTGGATGAGAGGGGCGCAAGACCGCCGGAAGTGGAAACAAAGGGAAGAGGCCTACATCCAAGAATGGATACTTATGCGGCCACCATGATGATGATGATGATGATGAAGTGCGGTAAACAGAAAGGTGGTTGTGTACCTTTAAAGGTAAGCCTGTGATTTTCGTCAATCAATCAGGTAGGTAAGTATGCCGCCCCTGTATTAAAGTTTTTTGATTAATGAGCTTAGGAAGAATAAGGTGGAAGTTTATACATAAGTTACCTAAGACTTCGTATCAACCGATATAATATACTTTTGGTTTGTTTAAAAAATTGCAAAGAGCTTTCGTCCTTTAGTTTCGAGTCACCCCCGATTTCCGAGAATAGGTAGGTACATTTTTCAAAGAATCGATGCCTTAACCTTTACGTTAATGAATTGGCTATTGAACAAAGCGTGCGTGCAAAACATGTCAAGGTGACCCAAAATAAACTTCATTATAACCCAAATGTCCCCATTATAGCGAAATTACTTTTGCTGCCATATATTTTTGTGGTATAAACGGGAATTCATTAAAATGTTTAATCTATTCGCTCGCGGGACTTTCACGTTTCTGCTTTAACAGACTGAGTTTTCGAACAAAATGTTTGCAGTAAGTCGTGATGAGAGTTAAATGGTAATAAGTGATGTTTTAAGTATAATAATTCATGGTAATGTTAATAAGTGAAATAAAATCTCTTTATCAAAATTCTACTATGAAAATACAACGCAATTTTCTACCGATTCATATTTTTGTCATGGTATGTACCTACCTAGCAGTCCTACCCTATACCTAAATTTTCGGCACTTGTACTATGGGTGCTAGACAACGATATAAATACTTATATACAGAAGTACATAAGTACATAGAATAGCCTCCCTGTCCTCTAGTCTAGCCTGAAAGTGACTTTACAGAAAGCGAGGACGGTGTCTGCATACTAAGTAGAGTAAAGCTAAGTAGAGTCGTAGATTCAGTACTTACTAATACTGAATGTCGCAGATTCAGTACTGATATCTAGTTGTCTAGGGTCACCGACATAGCCCGAAGAATTGCGAGCCTTAAGTGGCAGTGGGCAGGGCACATTGCTCGCAGGACTGATGGCCGATGGGGCCGGAAAGTTCTCGAGTGGCGCCCGCGAACCGGGAGACGAGCTCTCGGTAGGCCTCCAACAAGATGGAGCGACGACCTCGTGAAGGTCGCGGGAAACCGGTGGAAGCAAGTAGCACAGGACCGGTCTGAGTGGCGAGCCTTGGGGGAGGCCTATGTCCAGCAGTGGACGTCTTTCGGCTGAAATGATGATGATGATGATGATCTAGTTGAGAACACTTTATTTGCACCGTTGTAAAAATATAATCTGAGATCTTCGTCCGACATCCAGAGTTCCGATTTGTACCTATTCGTGGCAGGCACTTTATGTTGCTTTTTTTTCTATTTATAAGGTAAATCAATAATACTCACTCGCTAAATAGGGAGAAAGTGTATTTTAATTTAGGCAAGTGACCTATCCTAAGCCTATCCCATCTAGGTACAGTTTCGAATAGAGCGGCAGCGCCAGTTTTTAAGTCCCACTGCCATTCATTGCCTTCTTTATGCATTTATTTAAGTAGATTCATACTTAGCTTGAAGATGAAGTAAACTTTCTACACAGTGTCATAAATGTCTGACCAAGTCCATACCTATCTTTCTTGAAAATATGGCAGTCCAAGTTGGCAGCGATGAATAATAAAACCAGCCTTCAAACTTGTAGTACACTGCCGCCGAAGGGCGTAAGTTACAGCACAAATAAAGTTTCTATTATGATGGAAACGTTTCAATACAACTTGTATTTAATATTGGAAATTTAAATCTTTTAAAGGCGTTTTTTTCTTTTTTTTTACAAGTAGGTAACAGTAACAATGGGTTAATAAAAAAGCGGGATATCAAAATCTTGATGGAGTCCTTGTCGAATATTCAATTAGTCAAGTTATGAAAGTTATCCTTAATCGAAGAGGATGAGATAGGTTAATTCGAGCGTACCAGTCGTAATTGTCATATTACATTTATATGCAGTTGATTTTTTTTTTGGTTGCAGTTGAAACTGCTACGAGTGTAAGTGCTTCCTGTATAACAAGTTTAATAGTTAGAAATAGTTATGGAGGGTGGTCTGTGTTACCTTAGCGACTTTCTCGTCCAGCAGCCACTGCAGCGCCGTGTTGGAGGCATTAACCAGTGTCGCCAGCGCCGACCGCTCCCACCACGCCCCAGCTGCCGCGAGGGTGGACTGTGTTGGCTACCTTAGCGACTTTCTCGTCCAGCAGCCACTGCAGCGCCGTGTTGGAGGCATTAACTAGTGTAGCCCGCACCGACCGCTGCCGCCACGCCCCAGCTGCCGCGAGGATGGACTGTGTTGGTTACCTTAGCGACTTTCTCGTCCAGCAGCCACTGCAGTGCCGTGTTGGATGCATTAGCCAGTGTCGCCAGCGCCGACCGCTCCCACCACGCCCCAGCTGCCTCGAGGATGGACTGTGTTGGTTACCTTAGCGACTTTCTCGTCCAGCAGCCACTGCAGCGCCGTGTTGGATGCATTAGCCAGTGTCGCCAGCGCCGACCGCTCCCACCACGCCCCAGCTGCCGCGAGGGTGGACTGTGTTGGCTACCTTAGCGACTTTCTCGTCCAGCAGCCACTGCAGCGCCGTGTTGGAGGCATTAGCCAGTGTCGCCAGCGCCGCCCGCTCCCACACGACGTGCTCCCAGTGGTCTGTCATGATGGCCGCACATAGCATCGCCGTTGAGCAACTAGAACAAAACCAAATAATATTTTTAAGGATTATTGTCCGAACGACCAAAGAGTCTCTGTTTCAGAAATGCTTTCAGTAGGTATATCTATCTGGCTGATAAGTAAACGGGTCTAAAATGAAAAGTTTCACAAATCAAAACACATGTCGCACTCAGATGATGAGCAATGAGAACATTAATATTGTTTTTGTTTCTCAAACATAGGTAACGGTATGGTGATCCGTTTCTTTACGCGTCTCACATTTTATGCAAAACCTTCTGGAGTCACAAAGAATATTTTTCTTATAATATACCTACATAATAAGATAGTTATGTTATACACAAGTGAAGCTACTACTACTACTACTACAGCCTATTTGCGTCCCACTGCTGGGCACAGGCCTCCTCTCTCATCACGAGAGGGTTTATTTATTTATCAAAGCGATCTCAGAAACGACTCCAACGATACGGACGAATTAGAATATAGGGGCTTACAGGGGCGACAATTCGATCTAGCTGGGTCTCATATCTCAGTAAACTAGGTTTTAGCTATTTTCACCAGAGCAAAGCTCGTGCGCCCAGGTCCTACTTTATGTGAATAAAATAACGTCACGTGGGGCATGTCGCTTATTTTACGCAGTGAACATGTAGGAGAGATAAATGTGTTGCGGTCTCGCTTGTCCTTCGCCTAATGAAAGCGAGCTGTCGTGTCATGAAGTTATGAACGGTATTTGGAAATTGAAACAAACGCTTAAGTCCTTAATTTAACCTAGCTATTTCATTTTGTTTTAATTTTCTGGGCTAGAAAATTCAGCTTAGATTATTTAATTATTATTACGTAGGTGGGTGTCCCCGTAAAATATGCAGTGACTTCGCCTTTGATACGAGTAGGTATATGAATAAATATCAAGTTTACCGTCCCATGTATTAAAAATCCATATAATTACTACTGAAACGTACCTACAAATTAAATGTCACTGGCTTTTTTTATAAATATATATCACCCCAAGGTTGACTGGTATAAATAGCTTGTAGCATTAAGTCCGCCTTTTGTTCATTCATACATATACCTACCATACAAAAAAAAAAAGTAGAAATCTGGTTAAAAACATCAATTCTCGTAGTAATTCGTAGCTCGTAGCATGCTCTACGAAAGTGTCTACGCGTGCGTCTACGTGCGTTTACGAGCTACGAACAGTGTATTTGAATTTGATTTATGTTTGAAGTAAAAAAATGTGCCTTATGATTGAAACTTCATGCTTATCACCTTATCACGCAAATAATACCTACTTCTAGGGAGCCCTCGATCTTGAGTGTAGGCACTTGCGGCATTTCAACCCTTTTAAAATACCATGTCTTTATTATTTTTTCAGTAGAAACCCTTTTTAATAAACTGCTAATCACTCAGCATTCCCAGGTTCCTGCCTCATGAAATATGGAGTACACAAACCGAAAATTGTTCTTCAAACATCTATACAATCATACACTTGATAGCCTATGTCATAAGGTCTCTTTTCAATCTGTGAATAGGGAGGACATTCGACGTTTTCCCCCATCACTGTTCTGTTATGAAACAATGACGATTAAATCCAGACGATTTGAATCTGTAACAGTTAAGGAGGGTTTATTTTGTTAATACTTAGGTACAGCCGTCATTCAAGTTTACGAAATAACACTCGTAATAGATACGAGAAATAAGTAGATAGCTAAAAGCAAACCGGGATGTTATCTGCGGAAATTTTGACCCCGGGGGAATGTCGGGACGAATGGAACCTATATGTTTAATTCTCATAGCCAATCTACAATACAATACAATATTGAACACCACACATTCAAGGCACAATGTACAGACATAATGTAATTATACAAAAGGTCATACAGCAGGCGGTGTAGCACTTAACCTCTAACTCGGACCTTTAAACCAACTTTACTCCAGTTTATTATATCAAACAGTGTAAAACTAAATATAACAGAAAAAATATCCATATTATATGCATACATTGACAGCTTTATAAATGCTATGTTTTTAGACGGTATTTTTATAGGAATTAAAACGCGTTAAATACTAACTAAATCGGGCGTTCTGTGCGTAGCGCTTTCTCTTTCACTCATTGCACGAGTGATAGTGACGGCTGGGCGGGGTGTAGGAACGTCCTTAATTAGCGATCTACATATATAATTATCTGAACCAAATTACATCAATATCCGTATTAAAGATACATCCATCGGGAAATTTTTCACGTTTGTACAGTTACAGGCTAGAATAATATTATATTAGCGCCTTCTAATTGACACTTGATGCAAAGAGACATGCCACCTTATGCTTATACGAAACTAGCTTCTGCCCGCGACTTCGCCCGCGTGGAATTTAGTTAACGTGTTCCCGCGGGAACTATGCCTTTTCCGATCTAAAATGCCTATGTCCTTTCCCAAGACTCCACCATCTCCATACTAAATTTCATCTAAATTGGTCCAGCGGTTGTAACGTGAAGAGGTAACAGACAGACAGAGTTACTTTCGCATTTATAATATTAGTTGGTATGGATATACAAGGGCAGCACATAGTTTGTTTTTCTTCATCTCCACTACCCAAAGGTTGTCTGGTAGAGCTATAGCGATAAGACCGCCTGCCATACCTTTTGTGTAATTACATTATGCCTGTACTGTTCCTTGAATGTGTGATGCTCGATAAAGTATATTGTATTGTATTGTAGCACTTGCCGGACGTTTGTGTGCCCCATGAAAATAGGGTCAGTTATGTCACAATTCGACTATTTGCCAAGCCAAAGTATATCACAGTTGGGAGCCTACGCAGCCTCCCAACCCCCAATTACGCAATTGCGCCACTATTTGATATCTAGGAGCGCTGTCCTTCATTCGCCTTCAACATCAGCATCGGATTAATCGAGCTCAATTTAATTATTTACTTAACAAATGACAATCCATCCATACTCCATAGGTACCATGTCTGTCTGTCACCTCTTCACGCTCACAACGCTGGACCGATTCAGATGAAATTCGGTATGGAGATAGTGATGTAAGTCCCGGCGAAAGAAATACTTAAGCTACTAAGTATAACCGAATTTCACGCGAATCCAATCCACGCTAGTAATAAAATAAATGACCTTTTGGCAAGTATTGTGCAGGATGTAACGCATAACATAAAGTAAATAAAAATGATTTTGGTTCACAGGAAAATGGGACACAGTCACTCTCTAGTAGGAAGTATAAAAACGCGTAGCTACAAGTCCGCACAACGACATTTATCAGAATAGTAGACTTAGAAAATAAATGTATGTCCTATCGACAGCATACCTACAAACTGAAATAAATTGATATGAAACGTGGTAACGTGGAATTATTTCACTGTCCATATTAACTATTAAAAATGATGGTGACACACACGATATCGTTATTTGTGAAAATGCTATCGGTGCCGGTGCCTTTGAATTCTTTATGGCAGCTAATAACAGAGTATCGGCAGATTATATCGGATGAAGGCTGGTCGATAAATATAGCCTTGACACGAGAGATTGCGGTGCTGCCGAGAGAGTATCAATGTACTTGCATTACGTTCTAAGCACCAGGTACCTACTAAGCTGTTACTACTTGTTTTTTTTTTTAATGTTGGTTTGATATCTGCCTAAGTAAATATTTTTAAATGTAACATATTTTGGCCAATAATAGGGGTTCCAATCCTCCCATGGAGACATACAACGCAATTTGCGATGTACTTTGGTAAGTAGGTACTGTGAATTTTTGGTTTTGGTATAGACCTATAGGAGGTGGTTGTAACCACTGTTTTTCATCTCAAGTAATATAAAAAAACTTTACCATCTTTCTTCTGAAATTCAGTTTCCATCTGCATCAGTATGTCTGCTTCAATAGTAACTTACTTCTGTCTACAATACTCCAGGCCATCGATGGAATCCATAAATGTCCCGCGGTAAAGAAGATAATCGTAGTATCCAATCTTTACCGCGCCAGTTTTCATGGCAACAGCAATAGCAGCAGCCACAAAATAAACAGTTAAGTAGGTATATCAAAATTAGCATATTCAAGTAGGGAATATTTTTGCATATATTTAGTCAAATTGGCGACATTAACAATGATCTAAGTCCCGACCAGACGCTGCGGCGCCGACCGCCAATCGATGCCGAGAAGAAAATTATATAACACTTAATTCAGAACTAGAAGAGTCTGAAGCCTAGAATTACTTTAGAAGATTGTGTATTTAGGTGCTTTTACTAACTAAAAGTTGGATAAATCACATTTAAATTTTATAAGCTTGAGGGTAACCATAACCATAATAATGATGCAAATATGTACAGCATCAATCCTCATATCTCACTAACTAAACACTAAAAAACTTTCGTACTTTACTCCTCGTCGTACGGAAAACTTTTCCTTTGGCTGAACCTAATAAAAATATAACAGACACCGAGATACATACAATGTCTAAACCATATTTATTATACCACGAGACAGACTGACGGCATGTCTTCTATCACATATATCTTTCTTACTAATATAATAAAGCTGATAGTTTAGATGTTTGGATGTTTGTTGCTCAGTCACGCTAAAACGGCTCAACCAATTTGCATGAAATTTCGCAAATAGATAGTTTGTAACCTGGAATGAGCTATAGGGTAGGTAACTATTATCCCAGAAATTCCGGTAAATCCCGGAAAAATCCCAGAAACTCATTAGAGGGACCCCGGAAGAGAACTTTGGTTAGAAATCTCGGGAATCCCACAAATCCCGTAATCCCGGGAATCTTTATTAAATCTTGATTCACCAGACGTCATGTCACGTACCTCATTTCATTAACACTTGACCAGAACGGTTGTCTGCTTTCCACGTCTGATTATTTACTGAATTGTAATGCAATGCACGTAGTGTTTATAGGTAGTCTGTGTAAAATGTTCCGCACTCCCTCCGTCCGTGGGAAATGGTGACTTCTCCATACGTAATAATACAAAAATTTGAATGTAGACCATTTAACTCATCAGTCATTTCCAAACGGTTTCAATTTATTGTAATTTTCCGTTATTTTTTTAACAAAATGAATAGAGCCCTCAATGTAATGCAAACATATTGTGCCCAGTCGTAATATTTGACATAGTCATTGTAACATTTGACATTGTTATTTTAATATTTGACTTTTTTTTCTTCTATAGTTTTCGTTAATTTAAATTGTTGACATTTCATAAGTCTTATTATAATTATTTTATTTATTATTATTATTAATTAATTAATTGTTTTTAAATAAAATAATAATAATAAAAAAGCAACAACTACCTACCTACTCAAATTGAATTTGACGGTAGGGCTAGAGAATTTTGCCGTTCCTAGTCACGTCGTTTCGATGGTTCTGTGAAAAAAGTCTGCAGCCTTTAAAAGCTCAACCGTTTACGTAAGTTTACGTAAGACTAGCGTTATTCTATCTCGTTCCCCCGGGATCGAATCGAATGAGATATATTTTCTGAGGAGACCGATACGATACCATAGCATAGATAATAGGTACTGCGTCCGACACAAAACATACTGGTGCGAAAAACATCTGTGGTATAAGGGTATAAGTATTAGCATAATTACAAGTCGAGCTTGTGATAATAGACGTTCCTGTCGATAAATACATTATTATAGGCTCGAGCTATGAGTTTGTGGCCTTCGGGGCGGAGACTATGGGGTCATGGGGCAAAGGGGCGCTGGGGCTCCACAGGGAGCTAGGAAAGCGCTTGAGGGAGGCAACGGGAGACCCTCGCGCCGGCAGCTTTCTCGCGCAAAGACTGGCTATTGCCATACAGCGAGGGAATGCTGCCTGCGTGATGGGAACCCTTCCGAAAGGCCCTAATTTAGGTTTTTAGTTTATTTTTTAGCTTTAATTTTTCTTATTTCTGTAAATTTAAATGCTATTTGTAGTTTATTTTTAATAGTTTAACTTGTTCTTTTCTGAATAAAGAAATGCCCTAAAAAAATTATTATAATAAGTAGGTTTTATAGTTGTTTGAATTGTACGACGTACATTTTAAAGTTCGAGTTTCAGTCATATGTACCAATTTTTTGTCACAATTTTACATATGTTTACTCAATGAGAAATGCATATTAAATCCATATCAAACAAATTTTATTGCTATATTTTCTTAGTTTCTATTTTATTCAAGTTTTATTCATCGTTTAAAGGCCGGGTTTTTCTTTTACTCACATAAAAAGAAATCCAACAGACAAACTCAAACTCAACTTGACAGATTTATTTACGTCGTATCTTTTAATATTTCGTTACAAAATACACCAAGCATGTAACACAAAGGTTGCTTATTCAGTGGTGCTGTGGCAGGCAACTGACATTAGATGCGATGCGAGACGCAAGTAGTTTTTTTCTGTTACCGTGTGGACTGCACCGGCTTGCCAAGCGATTTTGTAAATAAAGGTGACATTCAGTTGTTTTTAAGAGTTCGAAGCTGTGTTCGAAGCCGATTTAGTACCCTGACGTGCAAATCTGCCGTAAGGAAAGCCATTCGTGAAGATTCCCTGAAAATCTCGCAATATAGTTGGGTATCGGCGGAGATTGCGGGTGCCGATGAATTCAATTTGATGAAGTATGTGGAGTAATTTAGATGCTTTGCTCTAGAATGTGATTTGGTCTCACCCATGCATTACTTATATTGTACAGGTAGCATTTTCTCACACCAGAAGCTCATGAAACGTTAAATTAATATATCTATCTAATACAATCTAATCTATATAAATATATAAACTGACTGACTGACTGATCGATCAACGCAGAGCCAAAACTACTGAAATTTTGGGGAGAGTGTAGAGAGGATTTCCCGAAATTCCTATATAATATAGAGTTCTTAATAGTAGATTGTTTACCAAGGGACTAAAACAAGCCATTATGACACGAGATGTTTAGCCACCCGAGCAGAGCGAGGGTGGCTATAGTTCGAGTGTCATTATGGTTGTTTAGTCACGCGTAAAACACTCTGCTTTTCACTTCGAATGCGAGGAAAAAAAAACCAAATTCCATACAAAATTACGATATTTATTATAACAAAGTAGATAACCGGCTACTTCCCGATGACCTAGAATCATGAAATTTGGCCAGAAGCAAGGTCTTACAGGACACGTACAGGAATAAATCTGATAACCGTAAATATTATATATTTTGGTGCAAAAACAGCCAATTTACTAATACAAACTTATCATTTGCGGTTGGCGCAGTAGCCGTGTCTACTTCAGCAACCGCAAATAATAAGTTTGTATTGTTAAATTTGCATCATCAAGTTTGTAGGTACGGAACCCTCGGTGTGCGAGTCCAACTCGCACTTGACCTGTTTTTTATCACGTGACGTTTTGAATGATATTTTCCAACAAATTAAAAATATTTTAAAACTAATTGGGTCATTGCATTATTAAATGTATTAACTTTAAATAAAACAAGATTCATAGGTATTCGTAATCATTAAATCGTGTTTCACGAAATTAAATCGTTTTTTCACGCCCTAGAAATTGTCTAGCTTCACTGGAAATGGGAATAATCCTCCTTTCACAAACTCTGTGGTTGACTGTTTAGGCGGGTTTCCAATGTCAATTAAAAAAAAATTACTTTAGTCCCTAGAGACTAAAAAAGAGCTTTAGTCCCGATGTGCAGAGACTAAAGTAACATTTTAAGAGCATGAGAAGTGAAAAATAAAATTTAAATAGGTTTGTCCATTTCTCCAAATAACTCACAAAATAAATGATAGGCGTAGGTATAATATCTCCCTATTTATAAGAGAGATCGTGAATCTTAATTTATGAATCCAATGGGAACCATTATCCCTATTTGACGGCCCGGTTCCTATATCCACGAAACGCCTCGTTTTGCCTACGGACGGTTGATTTTTGACATTTGTTCCATAGAGAATCTGTCAAATTTTAACCGTCCGTAGGCAAAACGAGGCGTTACGTGGATATAGGAACCGGCCCTTAGGCTCCTGATACTCGTAAGTACCTTGTCAGTTCTTCCCAATTCATCTTCCTTGGGTACGAGTACATCTCAACACAGAGAACTTTCCCAGTCTTCACAAAGAAAGGCTTCACAAAAAAGGTCCTCGAGAAATAAAATATACCATTAGATATAACAATGAAAACCTCATTTGTTAGGGCCGAGAACCTTTTTATTACCTCTTGGTAAAACTAATAGGATCGAGCTGAAGGAAGAAATATTACCTACTTACAATACCTACATTTTTAAAAGCTTTTATTCATGATATATAGAGGCAATTATAATATTTTCCGAATGACAGACTGACTACGAAATATCCACATACATAATCCATAATCCATATTAATATTATAAATGCGAAAGTAACTCTGTCTGTCTGTCTGTCTGTTACCTCTTCACGCTTCAACCGCCGGACCGATTGAGATGAAATTTGGCATGAAGATAGCTGGGGTCTCGGGAAAGGACATAGGCTACTTTTTATCCCGGAAAAACGCGTAGTTCCCGCGGGAGCGCGATAACCGAATTCCACGCGGGCGAAGTCGCGGGCAGAAGCTAGTAATATTATAAATGCGAAAGTAACTCTGTCTGTCTGTCTGTTACTTTTTCACGCTTCAACTGCTGGACCGATGTGGATGAAATTTGATACGGAGATAGTTGGGAGTCCCGGGAAAGGACATAGGCTACTTTTTATCCCGGAAAAACGCATAGTTCTCGCGGGAAAGCGATAACCGAATTCCACGCGGGCGAAGTCACGGGCAGAAGCTAAGTCATGTATAAACTGCTTCTGTAACATGATCAAGACAATACTTATTAGTTTTTTGACTACGCACTTAATTTATGCAAACTTCAGCTAAAGGAATTTATAAAATACTAGCTTCTGCCCGCGACTTCGCCCGCGTGGATTTCGGTTATCGCGTTCCCGCGGGAACGATGCGTTTTTCCGGGTTAAAAAGTAGCCTTATGTCCTTTCCCGGGACTCCAACTATCTCCATATCAAATTTCATCCAAATCGGTCCAGCAGTTGAAGCATGAAGACGTAACAGACAGACATACAGAGGTACTTTCGCATTTATAATATTAGTATGGATTGTATCTAGACATAATACCTTTAGACATAATAGTTTAGATATCTACAACTTGAGATGGATTCTTTTTCTTTTTATATACCTAGTAGGTAGGTAAAGATTATATTTTTCGTTATTTAGAGTTCATCGCTCTCCAAAGTGATCGAGAGCCCACGTTAAAAGCTCCCGTGTATTCAGGCAATTAGAATTAATTCAGACAGCGCAGACAACACGAATTAACGTGTTCTTAAAGAGTAGCAACCAAGTATAATAATATACCTACCTAACATTCTAATAATGTACCTAAGGTTAGCAAGGAAAAACATATAAGTAAGTAGTAGATACGTACGCGTAGCTACACTGGTCCACCCGGAAATCCAGCCATCATTTCAGCCGATAGACGTCCACTGATGTTAGCTACATTTAAAGTTTATCTGCTTGAGATGAAAGCGAACAGCAGATTCTATACCCGCCATCCCTTTCAGCGACACGTCCACAAGTCCACAGAACACGGATCAGGGCTTAGGACCGCCCGTCGCATCTCTACATTCCACGTGTCCCAATAGGTCACGAAATGACTTCACGGGACACAAGGAATTCACGTACCTACAGCTCGTCGTTTATTATATATCGACCCATGAATGTGGGTAACTAGTTAACACGTCCAGTGAATGTGCTTTCCCTGAAAATGTCTCTGTCCCTGAAGCCAGTGCAAAGTCGACTGTGAACGTACTGTGACGAGGAACTGGGGGTCGTCACGTGTTGTGCTTGTTGGCTACGAGAGGTAGGTACTAAGCTCGATTCTAATAGATAAAAGGAAGGGTTTCAATGAAACTTAGATATATTGATTTAAAGGGGGCCTACGTACAACCGCTCGTATCTAAAGCGAGCTTCAGACTACCTCTATTGACATTCTAGAACCGGTATTAGGTACCTAACCTACTTACTTTGGTTCCCTAATCGAGCCTCGGAATGATAAACAGTTACGTATTATACGTCTACATCTAACGACTGCTTCATCTACTTACTAGCAATAGTTATAGATGAGTAGCAAGTATTCATTAGCCCTGGTAATATAAAAAAATAAAAATCCAAATTAATTAGGTTACATATTCAGAACCACGCGGTTTAGGTAGGAAACTCGCTCGGGCAGAAATCCGGCAAAGTTGCGGTGCGGGGCTTGTGGGTAACTTCTTTAATTTAACTAACAACTAAACTGAACTAAAAGTTCTGTAGTCGTACAAACAGTCAGGTGGCTAACAGATTTGAGTTAGATACCTAACCTACTTAAATGTCAGTACATGATAGATAGGATAATAATCATCCTTATCATTCACGCTTTCGAAATTTCCATGGATTATTTATGAAATTGCACATTGCTCGTAGCACATGGACGCTGTGTCCAGAGAGTTCTCTAGTGGCGTCCGCGCACCGGGAGACGAGCTGGATATCGGTAGGGCTCCAACAAGATGGAGTAATGCGAGTTGTACAATATCGCTCTTAGTGGCGAGGCTTGGGGGAGTAGCGGAAGTCTCTCGGCTGACATGATGATTATTTTATGAAATAATATTACTCACTAGAGCTTGCGGTAGGCTGGTGAGTCTGGAGCCCTCACTTGGTGAGCAGCAGCGTGGAGAGCAGGTAGAACCCGGAGGGGTGCACGCCGCACTTGCACTCGGCCGGCGCGGACTGGCCGTCCATGGCCGTGCCGAGCTTGTGGCAGACTGGTGTCTAGAACCCTCACCTGGTGAGCAGCAGCTTGGCGAGCAGGTAGAACCCGGAGGGGTGCATACCGCACTCGCACTCGGCCGGCGTGGTCTGGCCGTCCATGGCCGTGCCGAGCTTGTGGCAGGCTGGTGTCTAGAGCCCTCACCTGGTGAGCAGCAGCGTGGCGAGCAGGTAGAACCCGGACGGGTGCACGCCGCACTCGCACTCGGCCGGCGCGGACTGGCCGTCCATGGCCGTGCCGAGCTTGTGGTAGACTGGTGTCTAGAGCCCTCACCTGGTGAGCAGCAGCGTGGCGAGCAGGTAGAACCCGGAGGGGTACACGCCGCACTCGCACTCGGCCGGCGCGGCCTGCCCGTTCATGGCCGCGCCGAGCTTGTGGTAGGCTGGTTACTAGAGCCCTCACCTGGTGAGCAGCAGCGTGGCGAGCAGGTGGAACCCGGAGGGGTGCACGCCGCACTCGCACTCGGCCGGCGCGGACTGGCCGTCCATGGCCGTGCCGAGCTTGTGGCAGACTGGTGTCTAGAGCCCTCACCTGGTGAGCAGCAGCGTGGCGAGCAGGTAGACCCCGGAGGGGTGCACGCCGCACTCGCACTCGGCCGGCGCGGTCTGGCCGTCCATGGCCGCGCCGAGCTTGTGGTAGGCTGGTTACTAGAGCCCTCACCTGGTGAGCAGCAGCGTGGCGAGCAGGTGGAACCCGGAGGGGTGCACGCCGCACTCGCACTCGGCCGGCGCGGACTGGCCGTCCATGGCCGTGCCGAGCTTGTGGCAGACTGGTGTCTAGAGCCCTCACCTGGTGAGCAGCAGCTTGGCGAGCAGGTAGAACCCGGAGGGGTGCATACCGCACTCGCACTCGGCCGGCGTGGTCTGGCCGTCCATGGCTGCGCCGAGCTTGTGGCAGGCTGGTGTCTAGAGCCCTCACCTGGTGAGCAGCAGCGTGGCGAGCAGGTAGAACCCGGACGGGTGCACGCCGCACTCGCACTCGGCCGGCGCGGACTGGCCGTCCATGGCCGTGCCGAGCTTGTGGTAGACTGGTGTCTAGAGCCCTCACCTGGTGAGCAGCAGCGTGGCGAGCAGGTAGAACCCGGAGGGGTGCACGCCGCACTCGCACTCGGCCGGCGCGGCCTGCCCGTTCATGGCCGTGCCGAGCTTGTGGCAGACTGGTGAGAGCCCTCACCTGGTGAGCAGCAGCGTGGCGAGCAGGTAGACCCCGGAGGGGTGCACGCCGCACTCGCACTCGGCCGGCGCGGCCTGCCCGTTCATGGCCGTGCCGAGCTTGTGGCAGACTGGTGAGAGCCCTCACCTGGTGAGCAGCAGCGTGGCGAGCAGGTAGACCCCGGAGGGGTGCACGCCGCACTCGCACTCGGCCGGCGCGGTCTGGCCGTCCATGGCCGCGCCGAGCTTGTGGTAGGCTGGTTACTAGAGCCCTCACCTGGTGAGCAGCAGCGTGGCGAGCAGGTGGAACCCGGAGGGGTGCACGCCGCACTCGCACTCGGCCGGCGCGGTCTGGCCGTCCATGGCCGCGCCGAGCTTGTGGTAGGCTGGTTACTAAAGCCCTCACCTGGTGAGCAGCAGCGTGGCGAGCAGGTAGATAGAACCCGGAGGGGTGCACGCCGCACTCGCACTCGGCCGGCGCGGTCTGGCCGTCCATGGTCGCGCCGAGCTTGTGGTAGGCTGGTTACTAGAGCCCTCACCTGGTGAGCAGCAGCGTGGCGAGCAGGTAGAACCCGGACGGGTGCACGCCGCACTCGCACTCGGCCGGCGCGGACTGGCCGTCCATGGCCGTGCCGAGCTTGTGGTAGACTGGTGTCTAGAGCCCTCACCTGGTGAGCAGCAGCGTGGCGAGCAGGTAGAACCCGGAGGGGTGCACGCCGCACTCGCACTCGGCCGGCGCGGTCTGGCCGTCCATGGCCGCGCCGAGCTTGTGGTAGGCGATGTACGCGCGCGCGGGGCTGCCGTGGGGAGCAATTTTCGTGGCGGTCGGGAGCGCGCGGGTGAACTGACCATCTGGCCGCTGAGGACTGCTCCTCACCTGGAGACGGTTTTTAGGGTAAGACCACAGATTACGTAGGCATTCGGGGACAACCCGAATGAATGTGCTGTTCTTTGAATAACATAATTTGACGTCTTAATACCTAATTGTATTTAATTAATGCTGCCGTCTGCTTCTAGAATCGCACGAAACTCGTACAATAACCCCGTCCTGGTTTTCTTTTCCAAGTCTAAAGAGTAGTCGCGTATACTTATAGGTCAGCGTGTCTCATTATTCTACTGCCGTAAATGCAAGGTAATAAACCCAAAGGAAAAGTAACTCCCAACAAAGTTGCCCATTATGCGATGCGACATTACGGAAAAACTTTCCTCAAATGAACGCAACAAGAAATATATGATTTTATCATCCACATCAAAGGTTACCGCTGTGTTAACAGCGGTATCGAACGCAAAAGCAACGAAACGACTTGATAAATATTGCTGCTAGCTGACATATAATAAAAACAAAAAATACTTACTCTCTCGGCATCAGAACCGGCATGAAAAAATACCCAGTCTCAATCTATGGCGTCACATGTTGCGTTTTTAAATTAAGCGAATAATTCGAAAGGGTATTTTTTAGTGTCGCGTGACGAGAGCTGGGAATGAATTCTTGTAGTTCCCACGCGATTGGGGTCGACTATGGCGCGCGAGCGATCCACCCCCGAGTACAACACGAACTGAAGAAAATGAAGCAGTTTTTAGGGTGGAGACAAGAGGTAATTGTCGACTGTCGATGAAAATCGTTTTAGAAGGTGTATCAGGACAAATTATGAAAACTATGATAGGTAACCGAACAGGTATGATCGGAAAGCCAAATGAGGGGTCAGAAAAGGGTGTAGTAGGTATAAAGTACTTAGGTAGACCTACTACTACACTACTAGTTCAAATTCAATTGCATGTCATTTGTACTCTATTTTGAGAATGCTCTGGAAATAGAGGTGATAATGAATTGAATAGTTTTCTGACTGACCACGAAATCAATTAAGTACTTAGATATGGTTGATTTTAAATTTGGTTTGAGTTGATTATTTATGCGAAATCGTTATTTCTTCATTCAGTGGTATCATTAAACTCCTTTTCAAAGACATTTTCAGATCAGATAGTCCAAGTTAGTCCTTATTTTTAGAAACTACAGTTAATGCCTTAAGATATAATGGTAATGGGCTTCAGATCGACATTTTCTATTAAAATTATCGACAAGTGCATCACTAGCTCTGGGCGGGCGGTACAGTCTGGGCGGGTAAAGGTCGATAGTTGCCGCGTGGTAAAACGCGATGCACGATGCACTCGCATCAACTGGTTAATTAGTTTAATTAGACATGATTAGTTAGACTAATAATAAAATAATAAGAGGCTCCGCGCAATAATTGTTGACTGGATTGGCTTCAGCCGGTAGTGACCCTGCCCGCTGCGCCGATTGCGGGGTTCGAATTATTTCTTTTACTTTTTATCCTGGAAAAACGCGTAGTTCCCGCGGAAAGTCATCCAAAGGGCATCCCATTGGATGCCACTGGAAGAAGCTACTAATTAATATTGTAACCCCAGAATATACATACATACTTATACTAAATACCTACATCTACATATACTTACATAAATATAACATAAATAAACAAACGAACTTTTTCGGAAAGAGCTAGATTTTGACCACAAAATAAGAGCTACGAGGTACTATTAGTCATACTTATTACGGTCAAAATACCGCACTTTAGGAAAAAAGCAAGCCGCTTTGCACAGTGATAGTAGGGACCAAAATAAGCGATTTGATCCGAGGCACCCTCTGATTCGACCCTTAGGAACAGAGATGGCGCCACTTGTTCAAAATTTTATTTAAAAATTTCTAAAACCTGAACGGATTGTCCGATCTTGACGATTAAGATGTCAATCGAAAGGAAATGAATTGTTCTATTATAAAAAAAATAATGAAGTGCTAAAAAAATATGATAAATACCAGAAAAACCTGCATGATTGAAAAAAAATATTTAGTTTTTTCGTTTTTTTGTAATTTTATGAAAAAAATGTATGAAACTTGTACATTTTTATATATTTATTATATTGCGCAATTTATTGAGCACTTATTACAAAAAACCGCACATCAATATCTTATATAGTTCCGAAGTTATTAAACAATACACTACACGGTGTCAGTGCGGTGCTGCCGCCATACGTGCAATTTCGATACCTTACCTTGCCTGCCCGAAGTGCTCAAGCCCTTTTTGTTCAAAATTTGCTATATGGGATAATGGTACGTCGTATTTGTCAAACAATTAATTTAATATTTTTATTAGGTATCTTATTTAAGCTGCGGTGGCCTAGTGGTTCGACCTCCGCCTCGCATGTAGAGGGTCGGAATTTCGAATCCGGCTCGCACCTCTAAGTTTACTTATGTGCGAAATTAAGTTTGAATGTACCACTGAGCTTTTCTGTGAAGGATAACATCCTGAGAAAACCTGTACGCATCTGCGAAGGATGTATATGTGAAGTCCCCAATCCCCACTGGGCCCGCGTGGGGACTGGACTATGGCCCAAACCCTCTCATGATGAGAGGAGGCCTGTGCCCAGCAGTGGGCCGTTAATAGGCTGTTGTGGTGGTGGTAGTGGCATTATCTTATTCATTCTTCCTCTTCAACGCTGGTCTTCCTGAAAATGAAATCGCTATGAAATATAGCATATGTTATGTCTGAAACGCTGCAGGAATTACAACAGATATTGGACGACCTAGCTCATTCATCCCAGCGCATTGGTCTCCGGATGAACTTGGTTAAAACCAAGGTCATGTTCAACGAGCACGTTGATCCGGGACCGGTCTCCGTAGATGGGATCTCTCTTGAGGTTGTTTCGGAATATGCTTACCTAGGCCAAATCAACTTCAAGAAAGAAATCAAGACAAGAATTCGAATGGGCTTGGCAGCATTTGGGAAACTTCGGCGAGTCTTCTCAGCGTCAATACCACAAAACTTGAAGACTAAATTCTTCAATCAGTGCGTCCTACCGGTAATGAAATACGGAGCCGAAACGTGGACACTCACGGTCCGCCTGGTCCACCATCAACTAAAGGTTGCTCAGCGAGCTATGGAAAGGGCGATGCTTGGTTTATCTCTAAGGGATCGAATCTGGAACGAAGTAATTCGGTAGAGAACCAAAATTACAGACATAGCCCAAAGTATTAGCAAGCTAAAGTGGTATGGTCCAGTCACCTTTGCCGAAGTACCGACGAACGCTGGAGCAGACGAGTTCTCGAGTGGAGACCACGAATCGGCAAAAGAAGCGTAGGACGCCCTGTGGCTACTGGCTAGATGGAGAGATAATTTTCGCAGGGTTGGTGGCAGAAACTGGAAGCTAATAGCTGAATACAGAGCTATGTGGCAACCAATGGGAGAGGCCTATGCCCAGCAGTGGACTGATGCACGCTGATGATGATGAAATATAGCATTACTATGATCATTAGGATTTCTGAATCTGTATTTTATTTTCGCATTTGGCCTTTGCATGTTTTGCACTGTAACGTGCAAGGTAGAGTCTCCACTGGACCCGCGTGGGAAATATAGCCTAAACACTCTCGTGATGAGAGGCCTCTTCCCAGTTGTGGGACGTCAATGGGCTGTTGTGTTGTGGTGTGGTTAGTGGATGCAAGGTAGGTCAACGCGTCGGCAGCCACAACGCATTGTGTCACAGCCCAACTGACTTGCATCCACCCACAATAGTCGAGGAGGCTTAATTATGGCCAAATTGGAGTAAACTTCAACTATTGAGGAGTCCATTTGCCTTCAACGTCTGTCCATCCCCAATAAGACGGACTTGGGATTAATTGATTCAAATTTAATACATTACAGTGCAAAACATGCAAAGGCCAAATGCCAAAGTAAAATACAGATTCAGAAATCCTAATGATCATAGTAATGCTATATTTCATCATCATCAGCGTGCATCAGTCCACTGCTGGGCATAGGCCTCTCCCATTGGTTGCCAGTTATCTCTGTATTCAGCTATTAGCTTCCAGTTTCTGCCACCAACCCTGCGAAAATTATCTCTCCATCTAGCCAGTAGCCACAGGGCGTCCTACGCTTCTTTTGCCGATTCGTGGTCTCCACTCGAGAACTCGTCTGCTCCAGCGTTCGTCGGTACTTCGGCAAAGGTGACTGGACCATACCACTTTAGCTTGCTAATTCTTTGGGCTATGTCTGTAATTTTGGTTCTCTACCGAATTACTTCGTTCCAGATTCGATCCCTTTGAAATAAACCAAGCATCGCCCTTTCCGTAGCTCGCTGAGCAACCTTTAGTTGATGGTGGACCAGGCGGACCGTGAGTGTCCACGTTTCGGCTCCATATTTCATTACCGGTAGGACGCACTGATTGAAGAATTTAGTCTTCAAGTTTTGTGGTATTGACGCTGAGAAGACTCGCCGAAGTTTCCCAAATGCTGCCTAGCCCATTCGAATTCTTGTCTTGATTTCTTTCTTGAAGTTGATTTGGCCTAGGTAAGCATATTCCGAAACAACCTCAAGAGAGATCCCATCTACGGAGACCGGTCCCGGATCAACGTGCTCGTTGAACATGACCTTGGTTTTAACCAAGTTCATCCGGAGACCAATGCGCTGGGATGAATGAGCTAGGTCGTCCAATATCTGTTGTAATTCCTGCAGCGTTTCAGACATAACATATGCTATATTTCATAGCGATTTCATTTTCAGGAAGACCAGCGTTGAAGAGGAAGAATGAATAAGATAATGCCACTACCACCACCACAACAGCCTATTAACGGCCCACTGCTGGGCACAGGCCTCCTCTCATCATGAGAGGGTTTGGGCCATAGTCCAGTCCCCACGCGGGCCCAGTGGGGATTGGGGACTTCACAAACATCCTTCGCAGATGCGTACAGGTTTTCTCAGGATGTTATCCTTCACAGAAAAGCTCAGTGGTACATTAAAACTTAATTTCGCACATAAGTAAACTTAGAGGTGCGAGCCGGATTCGAAATTCCGACCCTCTACATGCGAGGCGGAGGTCGAACCACTAGGCCACCGCACCTTAAATAAGATACCTAATAAAAATATTAAATTAATTGTTTGACAAATACGACGTACCATTATCCCATATAGCAAATTTTGAACAAAAAGGGCCTTGAGCACTTCGGGCAGGCAAGGTAAGGTATCGAAATTGCACGTATGGCGGCAGCACCGCACTGACACCGTGTAGTGTATTGTTTAATAACTTCGGAACTATATAAGATATTGATGTGCGGTTTTTTGTAATAAGTGCTCAATAAATTGCGCAATATAATAGATATATAAAAATGTACAAGTTTCATACATTTTTTTCATAAAATTACAAAAAAACGAAAAAACTAAATATTTTTTTTCAATCATGCAGGTTTTTCTGGTATTTATCATATTTTTTTAGCACTTCATTATTTTTTTTATAATAGAACAATTCATTTCCTTTCGATTGACATCTTAATCGTCAAGATCAGACAATCCGTTCAGGTTTTAGAAATTTTTAAATAAAATTTTGAACAAGTGGCGCCATCTCTGTTCCTAAGGGTCGAATCAGAGGGTGCCTCGGATCAAATCGCTTATTTTGGTCCCTACTATCACTGTGCAAAGCGGCTTGCTTTTTTCCTAAAGTGCGGTATTTTGACCGTAATAAGTATGACTAAAAAGGTGAACTTAATGCCATAAGGCATTCTCTACCAGTTAAACCTTTGGACATAATGGAAAATGTTGTGGCGATCCTTCCATCCCATCTTCCCTAATCCCATCTCCCCTGTCCTACCTTATCCCATACGCCCTATCCTCCTCCCTCTTTCGAGATCGGCAACGCATTGGTGACGCCTCTGGTGTTACAAATGTCAGAGGAATCTACGCTGGTCCCCTACTGGAAACACTTCTTACTCTGTGTAGGTACATTATTTTGCGTGAAATTAAATTTGAGTGGTAGGAGCTGTTGCACGGTCCGTCAGGATGGCTACCACCACCTGCTTCTCGTTTACCAACCAATACCATACTAAGCCATACTTACTAATATTATAAATGCAAAAGTTCCGTCTGCCTGTCTCTGTCTGTTACCC